>JAEOAD010000017.1:31672500-32172500 GCA_036365145.1 Orientallactaga sibirica | reverse complement strand
AACTGAATTTTAATCTTTCTTTAAATAAGACAGAATATTTTTAAATCTATAAGAAAATATAAAATTAATTTATGCTAACCAAAAATTGGGGAAAATATTACACATGAAACAATCACTAAGACCTGTTTTGATTACTGACAAAGTAAAACAGAAGAAAAGAAAAATTAAAAAGGAATCACATATTTACTCAGCCATGATCTGGAGAAAAAAACAGAAAATCAAGAAATGAATACAGAATAGGTTTCATGGAAATATATTTCCTAGACCAGAAGACTCAGCTGAAAGGATTACACAGGTTGGATCAACTGGTAGTCTATATCCCACCACCAAGGGCTGTGCTAGGATGAGAAAAATGTTAAATGGTAGGGAAACAAACCTCTCAGAGAATACAGCCTACCTAGCTTTGATTCACCTGGAAGGCCCACAAAAATCTCCAACCCTATAACCAGTCTGTGATGATCCTGTATCTTGGGATTCTTATAAAAGCAAATGAAAAATTAAGGCTAGAGAAAATAAACTTATTTCAGGCCTGCCTTTAGTTCTGCAAACAGTTTTATCCCAAATAACAATGGTGAACACAATCAGAGATCAACAGATATCTAAGGAGAGAAGACAAGATTAATTAGAAGGAAGAAATAGAAGAACTTGGGGACTCCTGATAGGGAAATGCCAGACACAGACATAGACTTAAAGTTCAAGGGACTAAAAGACAGCACTGATATTCTACAAAGAAAATGACATAGCAGATTTAGAGTCTTGCAGGAAGAGTTTTCAGATAGACACTAATGAAGAACTAGTGGACTGAGATTTAAATAAAAGTGAAACAAAAATAATGATGAGACAAAGCACATAGATCTGGGCTTAAACAAGATTTAAATAGGATGCTAAAAGAAAGGAGGAGAATAGGAAGAGAGAGAGAGAGTGTGAGAATAATTAAGGATGCCTCAAATTGATGAAAGCTATCAATTCCATAAATCAAGCAGTCCACATCAGGAAGAAGACAGTAGAATGGTCTCTTCAGCCCACTGCCAGAAATACTTACAACCTTATAATTCTTCACTTGGTGAAAAGAATATCCTTCAAAGAAGAATGAGAAATAAAGATATCTTAAACTAACAAACACTGAAGGGAATTTCACTAAAGGTAATGATCATAAGGTGAGCTAGAGAAATGACAATAGAGTCATAAAAATAAGAAACAGAGGAAAATCAAAAGAATGACATAATGTCCTGTAGACACTGAGAATTGTAAGGTCTCTGCATTGTCCTGGATATGTATAAAATACCACAAGGATGAGAATATATGTCAAGTGTTCTGCTGTAATTCTTAGAATAAACACTGAAAGAGAAGAAAAAATAAGGCTGGGGAGATTTTCGGCACTTAAAGGCACTTGCTTGCAAAGTCTTCTAGACCAGGTTCAATTCTCCAGTGCCCACATGACGCCAAGAACACAAAGTGGCACATGTATCTGGAGTTGGACTGCAGTGGCAAGAGGCCCTAGAGTAGTCATACTTTCTCTTTTTCTAAATAAATAAATATATATATATATATATATATATATATATATATATAGTAAAATATTATGTACAATAGGATAATAACTTATCCTAGTTAAGAAAAGGTAAGGCATAAACAAAGACAAAGAGGAACACAAAATAGGTAGGACAAAGAGAAGACACATAATACCATGGTAGTTTTAAATCCAAGTATATACATAATTATATTAAACATAAATGGTCTAAATATTACAAATAAAACACAAACATTATCAGACAGGAAGTTTCAAAGCCTAATTACACACTACTTACAAAGATGCAAGTAAAATATATGAATACAGAAAAGAGGCAGATGAAAAACAGAAGGAAAATCTATGCAATAGAAACAGTATTAAGTGAATATGATGTGGTTTATATATCAGACAAGATAACCTTTAAAACAAAATACCTTGTCTATAATTAAGAAGAATCACATTTTTATAATGGTAAAATTATTGATTTCCTAGGAATATAAAAAAAGTAAAAAATTTGCACATGCCTACTATCCAATACTAAAAATAATGGTGCTAAAATTGCTAACTATCAAAATACACATTATAAAAACTAACAAAAGTATAAGGAAAAATAGAACCATCCACAATCAGAGAAAATATGTCTGTTTTTATTTCTTGAAGGAGGGTCTAATTCTAGCACAAACTCATTACAATCCTACTTCTTCGGTCTCCTGAGTGCTAGAATGAAAGATATGAGCCATCACTCCTGGCTCAAAGAAGAAACTTTAACATCAAGATAATTGATAGAACTAGTATCCCCAAAACTGAACAAGGCTAGAAACTTGAATATAAATTGATCTAAAATTCATAATCATGACCTAAAAGGCATACATAACAGCCTATGCCCAACACATGTATGCAAAAAGCATCTACAAAGTGCAGTCACATACCAAATGAAAAAGCCAGTCCCAGCACATTTTAATGCAGTATTATAGTATCCTTTAACAACACAATTAACCCAAGCCTCAAAAAGCTAAGGATAACAGAAAATCTTCAAATTTAGAATTAATAATTATACTTCTAGCCCACAGTGAAAATTATTAAACATTTCAATTCAATAATAATGATAATACTATATACTAAAAGCCTATGTAATATAAAGTAAAGCTTACATTAAATGTAACTTTAGTTGATACATTTGGGCTAAAAATCATGCTGAAACTTAATAAACTAAACAAGCAAGTCAATAATATTTTTTAGAAAAGTAGAAAACACAGGAGAAGCAGAATAGAATAATGCAGAATAATAATATACGAACTAGGGGCTGGAGAGATGGCTAAGCAGTTAAGGCCCTTACCTGCAAAGGCTAAGGACCCAGGTTTGATTCCCCAAGTCCCACATAAGCATAAGACAGATGCACTCATTTGCAGTGGCTAGAGGACCTGATGTACCCATTCTCTCTCTCTTTCTCTCCCTCTTTTCTCTCTCTCTTCCCCCTCTCTTTCTCTCTCTCCCTTCCTAATATCTGCCTCTCTCAAATAAAAATAAATAAATGAAATGTGAAACAAATATATAACAGAAAACTGCACAAAGCTAAGAGCCAACATACATAAAAAATTATGTCACTGAAAATAATGACCATGAAAAAAACAAGACAATACGTATAAATAGCCACAGGACATCAAAAGGAATTCCATACAGTAGAACTGTGACAAACTTAGGTACACAGGGAATTCTGGATATAGGCAGTGTTCTAGAAGATAAAAGACTGATGATCATGGTACAGATACTTAGGATTAACTGAAGTATATATTTATAATTCTGGCAATAATTAAATGTATAAATAAAGGAATGAACAAAACATGGTAAGTAGAAACAGAAAGAAATAAAAAGTGGTCAAAAGACAGCAAAAATAACTAAACATGTATTTACTGAAGGCCAACCATTGACCCCTCACTATACCACAAGCCAGGATTCCACAGTAGTGTAAAAAATGTATGTGGCCCTTGTTCACAAGAACTCTGAAAGACTCTGACATTAACCAAAGAGTCATGCCAATAAATACAAACCAGAAGCCCAGTAAAAATTTACTAGATAAAGAGAATGCAGAAAGCATAAAATATGGAAATGTGATCTGATCTTAGATGTCAAAGAAGATTTCCTACAGAAGAGAAATTTGAAATAGGAGTTGAAAGTGAATATGAATTAGCAAGTGGAGCAGAACAGCATGCACGCAAAAATTTAAGAGTATTTTGAACATTCATAAAATGAAACAGAATATTCAAGACTAGTAGAAAGGTCAGATTGACAAAAACACAAAAGCATGAAGCTAAGAACAGTAAGAGACAGGCAAATCCAAGATAGGAAGAAAGCACAGCAAATGGCTTAACTTCACAATATAAAAAGAAAAAAAAATGCATCAACACCAAGTAAGATTAAACCCAAAATATGGAAGGTTAACATTTGAAATTCATTAGTAGATTATGTAAGGAGCTACTTACGAATATATTCCAGCATCATGAAATATATATTATCCAAGACAAAGCCTAAAATTATAGCACAGAGGATAAATGAAAATGTAAGTAAATTTATATTGAAATCAAAATAATTAGCCGGGCATGGTGGCGCACATCTTTAATCCCAGCACTAGGGAGGCAGAGGTAGGAGGATTACTGTGAGTTCGAGGCCAGCCTAAGACTACATAGTGAATTCCAAGTCAGCCTGAGCTAGAGTAAGACCTTACCTCGGAAAACCAAACCAAAATAAATAAATAAGTAAAATAATACTTAGCTATTTAAATATTACAATTAAAGAAATGTTAAAGGTACAATGTCTAAGAATATAGGTGTAAGAAATGAATGCCCATCATTGGATGAATGGAGAATGAAGTTATGGTACATTTAATCAATGGAATTCTACAGAGCAGTAAGAAAAAAAATGATACAATGAAATTTGTAGAAAAATGGACAGACTTGGAACAGATCATATTCAGCAAACTCACACAATCACAGAAAGACAAATGCTGCATGATGTGTTATCTGTGGTTCCTAACCCGGACCTGCTTGAGTTGCTGTCATACCTGATAGGCAACTCAAGGCCCAGACAATAGGGATGGATGAGTTTGAGGGGCAGGGTAAAGAAAGGAAGAAACAAACACAAAATTAAATCCAAAATGAGCTGATACCATAGAAACCTTTATCCTTGGAGATAGCCTAAAAAATACAACCTTCAAAAGGAGTAAGGGGGAAGCACCTGAAAAATAGGGCTCTGGTGAGGATGGGCTGAAACCTAAGCTTAAAAGAAAAAAAGTTTTTTCTGTCTCTAGCCTGTAACTCCCAGTACCAGAGACTGGTTGCTAACCACATTGAGCTGTTGATCAGAGACCTACAAGGTTCCCAAATCAAGACAGCTTTCTGGCAAAGCACTTGATTACTCACCTGAAGCAAAAGCTAAGACCCTATTGCTGAAGACATTATATGCTGCTGACACAGAGCACAGAGAGACCTGGCTGGAATTCAGAAGAAAGCCAGTCCCAGACAGTTAGCCCATCTAGTGCTAGAAAGTGCTACATGAGCTACTGGGGGAAAATGGCCAACAATGTGGTGTAAGAGAGCAGGGGTCTGAGCTACTCAGAAGCAAACACCCTGACAGGTGTACACGACAGTGCAATAGTGGCACACAGCCTCAGTGGGTAACCAATAGCTTTCTGATTGGCTAAGAGATCCGCTCAGTGTAAAGAAACCCATATCTGGAATTGGGAACCAGATCAGAATCCTGTGGAAAGAACGATTATGTTCTCCAGTGTCAAGCTCTCACTCATCTTTGGCTAAAATAGGGGTTATATACATCAAATTCTTCCTAAATTAACAATGCTTATCCCATTTAAACTATGCTGACTTCACTCTCCATTGCAGAATCTGTTCTTTTTCAGAAGGTAGCAAGACCAGAGGAAATAAACTACCCCTTGCACTTCAGCCAAGCCACAGCTGAAACCACAGAGGTATTGGGGAGATGAACAAGAGTGCTACTTCCATGTTGAACCTGATAATCGGTGCCAGGGCATAGAAGACAGACCCTGAGGATACTCAACACTTACCAAAGCAGAGATCCAGAAGCTCCTAAGAGCTCATCACTGAGGTAGAATTAAAACACACCCACCACAGCTCAGGGAATTTTGCGGAAGAGGGGGTGGGAAGATTGTATGAGCCTCAGGTTAAGACAGCAAGATTGTAAGAGCCTCAGGTTGAGATATCATGCCCAGAGGCATTCCCTCCCCCTAAAAATAATTGACTGCTGCTCCCACAATGCATAAACCACAACCCCATGGGAAATACCTGCAACCCCACTGAGGAGCATCCCCAGTAGAATGGGGGCAGGGATGATGGCAAAGAGGGTACCAACCAACCCATGATGTATCCAAACGAAATATGTTATTAATAATAATAATGAACATTTAAAAAAGAAAATAGGTATAATTTATAAACACAAGAGCAACAAAATTTTTTACATAAGTTTCCAATAACAAAATTAAAAGATTGGAGAGAAGCAATCAGAGAGGACATTTACTGTGTCTATGTAGATTGCCATGTTGAACAGAAAGGTCATTATTATTTAATTTCAGGCATTTTCAGAGACAGTTTCATATATAATTTGCCAAGGCTTTAAGGACAGCTATTACAAAAGTAATATATATATATAATCAGTTCACTAAAAAGAAAACAAGATTCTTGGGGATCAGGACACCAGAAAAAGGCTGAAGGAGACAAACACAGAGAACATCTAACTCCTACTAAGCCAGATATCCAGAGACACAGAGGCTCCCAAAACCTCATCACTGTAGAACTAAAATGACCCCAATGTGGCTCAGGGAAATTTGCGGAAGAGGGGGCGGAAAGAATGTTAGAGCCACAAGTTAGAGCATTATGCATAGAGACTTGGCCTATCCCCCATAACTCTTGACTACCCCCACAATGCATGACCCACATTCCCCATTGATGAGGTCCCTTTGGAAGAGGGAGGACAGGGAGGAGGATAAAGGAGTCACCATTACGAATGTAAAATTAGAATAATATAAATAAAATTAAAAATTTTTTTAAAAAGAAAAGAAAACAAGAAATGCTACAACTAACCAATTCTGAGAAAAGTAAGAAACAGAAAACAAAAAAATCATGATTGGTCAAAATATGAAATATCATGTCATAAATAAATTTCACACACATCATTATTTAAAATAATATTATCTACATATATCAACATTGAAACTTATCCAGTATCTACAAGAGGAACCTCAGACTTCAACTACCTCTCATCATAGAGTATCCAATAAAAAGATAAGCAATTTACTTGACATAATTAATGAGCTTCAATGTCTCAGCTATCAATGGTAATTTATATAAAATGGTTATCAAATTATGTGCTCTCCAGAGACTGTATGTTTCTCAAGTATCAATAAAATACTGATTATACATTAATTCATAAGAAGTTGAATGATACTGCAAAAAGGAGAAAAACTTGCAATCACAATCACTAGTGATAATGTGTAAAGAACTGAAGTTATTAAAAACACAAAAAGAAAAGGGGTTGCAGAGATGGCTCAGCAGTTAAGACACTTAACACATAAGCCAGATGCACATGGTGGCGCGTGCATCTGGAGCTTATTTGTAGTGGCTAGAGGCCCTAGCATGCTCATTCACTCTCTCCTTTCTCTCTCTCTCTCTCTCTCTCTCTCTCTCTCTCTCTCTCACACACATATAAAAATAAATAAATAA
The DNA here is from genome assembly GCA_036365145.1 of Orientallactaga sibirica. Lineage (NCBI taxonomy): Eukaryota > Metazoa > Chordata > Mammalia > Rodentia > Dipodidae > Orientallactaga > Orientallactaga sibirica. The sequence continues at coordinate 32,165,243 of JAEOAD010000017.1, read as the reverse complement.
ATAAATAAATAAATAAATAAATAAATAAATAAAATAATACTAAAAAATACAAAAAGATGTCACTCAGATGTAACCTGTAAACAGGAGGAATGAGAATAGAGGGCATAAAGGGGTTGGGGAGAAAATGAGGAGGAGAATGAGCTAAAACAAATTGGACTTGAAAATGTAAGAAATGATACCTAAAATTCTGTATGTTATCTAAAAAATAGAAACAAATTTTTACAAAGAAACAAAAATAATATTTTTCTGATTTTATGACAGTTTTAAAAACTCTCTTAGATAATTTTTAAGAGAAGAGCAAAGAGCAACTGAAAATATACCATTATATTTATAAAATGATGACTAGAGATCCCATGATGAAGCTTCTGTATTTAAAACCATACTGTGAAAAAAAAACCCACAGTTATGTGCTTTCCTTTTCATTTCCAAACATCAAATGTGAAAATAAAAAAATTAACATTTAACTCAAGTAGAAAACTAGAAAATTAAGAACAAATTAAGCTTAAAGAAAACATAAATACTTTGGAAATAATGGGGTGAATTTACTACAATCTAGTAAACTGAAGATACAAGACCCACATCCAAATCTCTCAGATAGTTTGGGCATAAACATGGCAGAAGAAAGCTACAAAAGGTATTCACAATATCACTGCTTATAATAGTTAAACACAAACACAAAACAGGAAACTAAAATCATCCCAAATATCCATGGGCAACAAAATATGCATGTGCCATATATTTGCATATTTTATCTTTGCATATTATATATCTTTTAAATCGTTTGCTATAAATTTTGTTATTTTTATAGAAAAACATTCATTCCCATATTCTTATAACAAAATCTACTTCTATAATTACAAACATAATGTTCAATAAAAAATTAAATTAATTTCATTCCAAGTCTGTAAAGTCAAGCAATATACATTTTAGGGATGTATAAATATTTTGTAGAACTCTAAATGAAGTTAAGGAAATAACTGAAAATTTGGAACAAGAACTATCTCTTGGAAAAAGGAGAGCTCACATTGAGATAGGGTCACAGAGAAGGCTAAAAAGAGGCTTCCCATGATATGTTTTTAAATTATGTGCTTAGTAAACTCATTGCTATTAAATTACGTTTCTATATCACTTTTGTTTGCTTAGTATATTTTATATTTAAATATACAAAAAACTGAGTCAGAGAAATGGCTTAGAGGTTAAAGCACTTGCCTGTAAAACCAAAGGACACAGGTTCCATTCCCCAGGACCCACGGAAGCCAGATACACAAGGTGGTACATGTGTCTGGAGTTCATGTGCAGCAGCTGAAGGCCCTGGTACACCCATTCTCTCTCTCTCTCTGCCTCTTTCTCTCCTTTCTCTCTCTCAAATAAATAAAATAAAATAAATTTTTTAAAAGTACAGGAAACTAAACAAATGAATTAATGGCTCACAGTAAGTAATTAGCTAATGAAATAGAGCAGTAAGGAGTAAAATGACAAAGCAAAGAAATTATTTCATATAAACTATAAAAGCCAAACTCTGGTAATACCAGAGGCAGAGACAAGAGGAAGGTTACAAACTGGCATTCTTAGGAAAGGGAAACGGTGTAAGCAAACACAGGAAAGGAATTTAAAAATGTTGGAGGAGACTCTTTGTACTTCTTCAGATATTTGTTAAAATGAGGATACTAGAAATTATGTTCTTACCAATATAAAGTACCAAAAGTTATGATAGAAATGAAAATACGAAATGTAAATTCATTGAAATTACTGCCAAAACTGTCTCAAGAAAACACTTGAGCTGTAAATAATATAAGCAACTGATTTGTTGCATGAGACAGTCACGATCAAGTGCCACAGACATGTTGCATACACCACGCCTGAAAACAGGGGAAAAGTAAAAGGTTAATCAGTTAATCCCAAGAAATCAGCAAATTTGACTAAATTAGAAACCACACACAAAAAAAGGGAGAGGTCAATCATATGTATGAATACCAATACACAAGTCCCAAACAGGCCAACTGGCTGAACTTAGCATAATATTAAAATTAAAATGCACTATGCTTATTTCAAAAATATGGAACGTTGCCCTTAGGAAACCTGCAAGTAAATTATATCAAATGACAAAGGGAAAGTCTATATGATCACCTCAGTAATACTAAAAATGCATTTAATTTAAAAACAGTGGGGGGAGGAGGGAAATAACATTGGATATTGTCTACCATTAAAGAAGTTGTCAATAAAAAATAATAAAGGCAAAAAATAAAATAAAATACAAAAGAAAAAAAATACTAAATACTAAAAATGCATTTAATAAAAATATAAAATTTTTAATGTAACATGCACCGCTTGTTAGAAAGAAAAAAAATCTAGATATAGGAAATTAAATTAAGAGGAAAAATAATACCTCCTTAATTAACAGTGAAACAGGGGCCTGCTTTATTAAATCAGTAATAAACAAGATAAAAACAGCAGCTTATAAAAAACTGACAAAAATTACCAGCTTATTACATTATAACATAGCATTGCTTGGAAATCCTAGCTAAAGAAGAAAAATATATAAAGGGATGCTGATACAAAGACCAGATTGGATGATACAATTGAAGAATGAGTTATCTGGGGAGATAGCTCAATGGGTAAGGTTCTTGCTGTACAAGCCTGGGGATCTGCATTCAGATCCTCAGCATCCATGTAAATGCTAGGTAAGCATGGGAACCTACCTATAACCCTATAAGTCTACTCTCAGGAGCTGGAGACAGGGGATCCCAGGCCAAGCTGGCTAGCCAGACTCGCTGAATCAACAAGCTCTGGTTCACGTGAGAGATCCTGCCTCAATAAATAAGAATAGATAGACAGTGATGGAGAAAGACACCCAAGTCAGCCTCTGGTCTCCATGTGTGTGTGTATGTGCGCACGCATGCACACACAATCACTCATAATAATAAAGAAAAAGAATCTGTGGCTATCTAAAACCCTAAAAGGAAGCAAACAGGAAGACACTATTTATTCATAAAAGCAACTACTTGATAATTGACATAAGATCTAAATCAAGAAAACTGAAAAATTCTACTAGCACAGGAACAGAAGTCTTGATAATAGAGAGAACAATGTTCTTGAAGGAGAAGACTGGCTGTCAAAAAGATGTAAATGTGCATTTAAGTATGCAAAAATTTTGCCACCAAAGACATGAAAGAGACTAAAAATCAATGAGCACATATTTCAACATGAGAAAGGACTTACTCTATTCCAAGGAGGGAAAGTAAGGAAAAAGGAAGTAAAGAGAAGAGAGACGATAAAAGGGGGGGTGAGCCATAAGAATATAATTTAACCTGGGGCTAGTGAGATGGCTCCACAGATAAAGGCTTGCAGAGCCTGCTGGTCTGGGTTTTAATTCCTCAGCTATCCTTGTAAAACCTGACAGGCATTCATTTGCATGGGAAGAGACCATAAAGTACACATACATACACACAAAAATACAAATTTTAAAAAACACTATTCTACCACAAAATTCTATTCATACATATATGAAAAACTGACAATGAACCAAAAAAAGTTTTATTAATGTATATGGCAGTCAAAGATTAAATCCACCAATGGCTTTAAAAATCTTTGCTATATCAATGAGAAGTTCAAAAAATGCACCCCTCAAATTGCATTGTTAAAAAAAGTAAATAGAAGTATAAGCCAGGCATGATGGCACACACCTTAAACCCCAGCACTTGGAAGACTGAAATAGGAGGTTTGTGGTGAGTTCAAATCCAGCCTAGAGCTACAAAGTAAATTCCAGGTCAGCCTGAGCTACAGTGAGACCCTACATGGAAAAATAAATTTATTTTACATATTTTTAATTTTTAAATTTATTTTATTTATTTGAGAGAGAGAAGCAAATAGAGAGAATGGGTGCACCAAGGCCTTCAGCCACCGCAAATGAACTTCAGAAGCATACGCCACTTTGTGCATCTGGCTTATGTGGGTCCTAGGTAACCAAACCTGGGTCCTTTGGCTTTGCAGGCAAGTGCCTTAAATGCTAAGCCATCTCTCCAGCCCATGGAAAAATAAATTTTAAAAAGCGTAAGTACAAAGAGGCTAGTGAGAAAAGCATGTCAGCTATTACTATTAACACCTATTCTGAATGGAAGTACTTGGTTTGAGTCAATGACAGTATTATCAATATGACCAGGGGCATACTCGTTACCTTCCAGAAGTACATATGTATCATGTCAACAATATGTACAGAGACTCACAGAGAAAGCTTGTGGTTGTTCTCCACTATTTAAGATACTGAAAATTTCAAAGAGGAGTATGGTATCTAATACACTACAACAGGGTGAAAAATTATACAGCCCAGCATATTAAAATCGCATTTTCAACACTACTAAATAAAAGTAAATACTTGTACTGTTAAAAGAAGAATTGCAAACTGGATATGGTGGGATACGCCTTTAATCCCAGCACTTGGGAGGCTGAACTAGGAGGATCACTGTGAGTTCGAGGCCAGCCTGAAAAAGTGAATTCTAGGTCAGCCTGAGCTACAGTAAGACCCTACCTCGAAAATAAAAAAAAATAAAAATTTTTAAAAAGGAACTATAAAATATTTTGGAGGGCTGGAGAAATGGCTTAGCGGTTAAGGCACCTGCCTCCTAAGCCTAAGAACGCCGGTTCCAATCTCCAGGTCCCACGTTTAGCCAGATGCAAAGTGACGCAAGGGTGCAATGCCGCACTTGACCACAAGGGGACGCACGCATCTAGATTTCATTGGCAGCAGCTGAGAGACTGCTGACGTGCCCATCTCTATCTGTCTTCCTCTCCGTCTCTCTCTGTGTCTCTCTCAAAAAAAAAATTATATATATATATATATATATATATATATATATATATATATATATATATATATATATATCAACCTGGCTACAATTCTATGTGCAGTATTTGGAGAATCTTTACATGAGTATAAAAGAAAGACCAGGAAAAAGATATTTTTTACAAAAGACCAGGAAATTATGCAGCCTGTTGGGGGAGAAAAGACATCAATGGTATTAAACAGCAGTGGGCCCTACAAACTTTATTCTGGCCAGCCACACCATATGGCATATCTATGAAGGGGGAAACCAACTGTTCTCTGATTGGATTTGGGAGGGAATTCATGCCTGGTACAGAAACCTAATCAAACACCTATGGCTGGGGAGGTTATAAGTCGTAGGGGGGGAAACTACTGTTGTTGTCTGGCTAGTCAGATATATTATACCCACCAAACTGCTCTCTAAATACTTATGTTTATGCCCATGTATTAATGCTACTCTCACTTTTGGTTAGAGAAGCTTCTCTTTTCAGATGATGGCAACCACTGGGGTGACTCAAAACTCATCAATGTGCTGAGAAGAAAAAACAATAAAGTGTTCAGCATAGAGGAAGACATCTCTGTCACACTCAGGGACCATAGCCAATGAGATGACAGAAAATGTAAGAGCCAAAAGAAGGGAATAAGTGCTTGCAATACTATCTTCTGGGACACAAAATGGACCTCACAGTGGTTGACACTAACTACACAAGAAAATGATGACATCGAAATAGAACAGGAACTAGTTGGAAAGAAGAAGGGATTCAGTGGAAGGGAGAGAGGAGAGGGAGAAAGAAAAGACAGTAGTAGAAGATTATGATCATGCTATATTGTGTATATGCATGAAGGTTGTCAAGTTGTGTTTTTTTTTAGACTTGGAAACTATACATCCATGCTAAGAGTGAACACAAATACAAAAGTTATGAATGAATAAAGTCAGTTTCTTGTTTCATTGTATATTTCTAGATTTTATACTAGCATATATTTGATTCTGATTCTTTAAAATGTTTTTATTAATGAACGCTATAAAAGAAGGGAGTTAAGACACTTGAGAGAAGGACACATGAACACCATTGACTATAGCAATCTAAAACCTCCAGACACAAACGTATTTCTATCTGAAAACTTGAAGACAACCTTATCAGGAAAATTGCAGAAGTGTGACTAGCATTTTTTAACCTTGAAAAATGAGAATTGCACGTGGAACAGAAATATTACTGATTTTTCCATTCTACCAACTTCCAAGGAAGGTGTTTTCCGTGAATTCTTTTTTAGATTTATATAAATGTATGAAGTAGCTTATCTGTAACAACATGGAATTACTACAATACAGTCATTCACACTGATCTTACTTCCTCCTGTAATGGAACCTTCAAGATTATACATAAGGAAAATGATGTGGTGCCTGATATCATGAAAGCAACCAAATATGTGATAAAATCTTCCATATCATGTAGAATAAGAATGTAAACTATCAATAACAGAGTAATGTCAAAAAGAATACCAAACCAAGGACATCCAAAACTTCTCTCCCCCATAAACAATGAAAAACTGGAAAAATAATGTTAGGATCAACTTTTTCATTACTCTAAAAATTAACCAAAGGTTCATAACAACATGGAAATATTTATTCAGGCAAAAAGCCAAATCTCATTAACAACCAAAGCTCTGTGATATTTTAATTTATTTATGCTTGGTACATACTTTTCTAATACTTCTCTGTGCTACCTAGGTTGAAGCCTCAAAATAGGACACCAACATAAACTGTAAAGAATATACAGTAAAAAAAAAAAAAAAAAGTGTAGCCAGGTAAAATTTAACAGAACTCATTATAAAATACACACCTAGGTTAGAAACCCACAAGGAAGAAATGTGCCACAACAGACCCTTGAACTATTACTGGAACTATTCGTGTGTAAAGAAGTCTGGGAGGTCATAACTGATTTCTAGATTCATAGGACCAAACAAAATGCTGAATGTATGTTTTCAATCCCTCAAGAAGAGACAGCAATCATAAATACATGTGCACCTAACAACAGAGGTCTCAAAATATCCAAAGCAAACATCAGCAGAATAAAGAAGTAGACAGATCTACAATGGCTGGACATTTGAATGTCTCACTCTCAACAGCATAAAGAACAAACAGGCATATGAACAAGAAATCAAATGACTTGAAGAATACGGTCAACCAATTAAACATACTAGACATACATGTCATCCCATCCAACAATACAGGATGTACGTTCTTCTCAAGCACACAGGCATGTTTCTGGGACAGACCAAATGTAGCCTACAAATGTCAAACTTTAATAGTTTTCTTAAACTGAAAAACATTTAAAAGGGCAAAAATTTATGGAACTATCAAGTTTTGAGTTGCTTGTTTTATTATAAAACCAAGCTAAAATAAGCCACAATGAACTGGAAAAAAAAACACACATTTAAAATCACATAAAGCATTTTTTCTGACCACAACAGAATAAACTAGAAATTAATAATAGAAAACTGTACAACTCAAAGATACATGAACATTAAGCCATCTTCTGTTAAATAACCAAGAACTTAAAGTGGACCTCACAAAGGAAATTTGAAAATATCTTGAGGAAAATGAAATAAAATGTCAATACTGCAATACTTAGGAGAAACATCAAAAGCAGGTGAAGAGGGAAAACTTGTGAACATGTACATTAAGAACAAATACTATAAACTGTGACCAAAGTGTTTATCTTAAGTACGTAGATAAAGAGTTACTAAATCCAAACATCATGGAATCAAGGGAATATGAAAGATTAGGGATAAAGGAGAGAACAGAAAAAAAGAGAGGGAAAAATCAAAGAAACTAAAGTTTGCTCTTTGAAAATTCCAACAAAATTGTCAAACTTTTAGCTGAGAAAAAAAGTTTGAAATTACTAAAATTGGAAATGCAAGAAGGGGGCTGGAAAGATGGCTAAGCAGTTAAGGCACCTGCCTGCTAAGCCTAAGAACGCCTGTTTGATTCTCCAGGTCCCGCTATTAGCCAGATGGAAAGTGATGCAAGGGCACAATTCTGCACTTGCCCACAAGGGGCACACACATATGGAGTTCGTTCACAGCAGCTAAGAGGCTGCTGGCACGCCCATTCTCTATCCATCTCTCTCTCTCTCTCTCTCTCTCTCTCTCTCTCTCTCTCTCTGTCTCTCCCCCCACCTGCCAAAAAAAAAAAAAAGAAATGCAAGAGGGAAATGACTAGAGAACATACAAATATAAAAGTAACCATGAGAAAATAGTATTAACAATTGCACACTGACATCCTTCATAAAATGGAAGAATTCCTAGACACACACAGAGATCCCTGAGCATTGGAGAGTATGATAGTGATGCCTCAGGCTGAACACTCCACTGTCATTTCTTCTCAGCACTTTGAGGAATTTTGAGTTTTCCTAGCAATAATCAGAATCTAGCTTAATAAGTCCCTTACAGATCTTGACTTTTGCCAAAAAGGAACAAAAGAGAGAGAGAGAGCTTAGTGCATGCTATTTTGCCTCTTTTTTTCTCCCAGGTTTCTTTGGTAAGGCCCTATTCCACCATATTAACCACCCATGCTGTTTTTAAAATATTTATTCTGAAATTTGGGTTCTGGCGTCTCCTAAGATAGATTTAGATAAAAGTCAGGTATCTGAATTACAAGATATGACCTTTACTGGAAAAAACATAGAGTGGTTCTAGGTTATTTAAAATGGAACATTGAAAGATTTGAGAATATTAATGATTGAACAGCCAGGAGGGTGAAGTGTTGAGAAACATATCAAAATAAGAGCAGGAAAAGGAGATAGTAATAGTCATTCAAGAGGAAAGTAGCTGAAATTTTTAGTATACCTGAGTATACTGAAAGTTACAGCACTGAGCAAGGCAGACATGACTCTACCTTCCAGAAGACAGTGCAGAATGACTGACTGGTTACTGAGGCCACAGTGCTCAGTGCCATGGACAAGCACAAGGAAGTAAGACAGTGTGATGGTTAATTTCCATTTTTAATATTTTTATTTATTTGCAAGCAGAGAGAGATAAAGAGAAGAGAGACAGAAATACTGGGTACACCACGGCCTCCAGCCACTGAAAACAAACTCCAAATGCATGAGTAATTTTGCACATCCTGATTTACGTGGGTACTGGGGAATCAAACATGGGTCATTAGGCTCTGCAGGCAACTGCCTTAACTGCTGACCCATCTCTTTGTCCCCCTGTGGTAGTTAATTTCTATGGCTAACTTGACTGGACCAGGAATCAAGTAAGAGACTCACAGCTTGGTCAGGTCTATGAGGGATTTTCTAGGAAGGATTCACTGATGGGGAAAAAAAAAACTCTTCCCCAGTGTGAGCAGCCCTTCCAGTGGCAGACAACATATTAAAAACTTACAATATAAGGGCTGGAGAGATGGCTTAGCGGTTAAGGCACCTGCCTGCTAAGCCTAAGAACGCCGGTTCCAATCTCCAGGTCCCACATTTAGCCAGATGCAAAGTGACGCAAGGGTGCAATGCCGCACTTGACCATAAGGGGGCGCACACATCTGGATTTCGTTCACAGCAGCTGAGAGACTGCTGGCGCGCCCATCTCTGTCTTCCTCTCCCTCTCTGTCTGTCTCTCTCTCTCTGTGTCTCTCTCCAAAAATAAATAAAATAATAAAAAAATATTTTTAAAAAAACTTACAATATAAGGTGGATCTTTTCTCCTGCATGCCTTTGCCCCTTGCTGGTGAGTGCATCTAGCCTGTTTGTACTATCCTTTGCTGACAGTAGAAGGTCACTTCTTCAGTATTCAGCATGGACTAAAGACCAGTGGCTCTCCAGGAACCCTTCAGATCTTCAGCTCCAGATTGGGACTGCTGAGGCATCCAGCCTCGTGGATTGAGAAGTTACTGGGTTCTCTGACTCTTCAGCCTCTAGACAGCCATTGTTGGATTACCCAGCCTATATCATGTAAGCCAATCTAATAAAGTCCCTTTGTGACATGCATGCATTCTATCAAGTTCTGCTTCTCTCAAGAACCCTGATTCATACAGAGAAAAATAACCAGCTGATCACAATGAATATGCACAATTGTTATTTGTTATGAAAAATAAAATAAAACTTTATACAAGGAGAAAGGAATGGTATGGACTGGGATGAGAGCAGAGGAAAATAAACCAGTAGGTCTTGGTGAATCAATCCATTGCTCCACAGATGAAAATTACAGAAAGTAAACATTAGCTTTCTGGACTAAAGCTTTTTCCACCAGCCTCAATGGGAAAGCCTGCCTCCATACCAAGGTACCTTTTCCTCCAAAATATGTGAAGAATGTGTGTATGTGCTCATGAGGAATTGGTCTAAGGCATCCAAACTATTCTAAGACTCCCAGCTAAAATCAGGACACATATCAAGTCACCTGGACAACTCTTCTGAGAAAGAGACACTGAATGTCTGTTTATATATCTTCATTGTCCTGTATCTCTAATGGCCTCTCGAATCAGGTGGAGTTTCTTACCCAAATGTATACTGATCAATTACTGCCAGTGCTTTGCTACTTGTGTGCAAGTGGTGAAAGACAGCACTGCACACCATTCCTAGTTCTTTGTATTCCTGTCTCTGTTAGTATCAGAGGATCTTCTTATTTCAATCTGCTATCTTAATTTCAGAGAAGATTATTAATGTGTGCACTATTACTTAAAAAAAAAAAATACCAAGAGTTGGAGATACAGCTCAGTGGTTCCATTCCCCAATACCCATGTAAAGCCAGATGTACAAAGTGGCACATGCATCTGGAGTTCCTTTGCAGTGGCCAAAGGCCCTAATGTATGCCCATTTTCTCTCTGTCCTCTCTCTCTCCCTGCAAATAAATAAATAAAAATATTTTTTAAAAATACCAAGTATGCAAATTCATGAACTAGAATTTGGGATTACTTTTCTTACTCATGGGAAGCCTCCACCCACCATTCCATAATGACAATGTTTCAAAAATATCATCCTGCCAATTCTGAAGATGGAGTGATGCTAACACCATGCCAGCCAAAAGTAAAGGGGAAATGGCCTGTGGGAAGATGCACTAAAGTTTATCAATAAGGAAGAAAAGAATGAGAAAAGACTGACTGAGATGTGCAGCTAACCACCCTCAATACTAGTCTGCTCCAAATCTCAGTAAAAGCAGAGCAACCCAAGGTCACAGACATGGTACGCCGTCAGTCAGGACAGTGCGGCTAAAAGCAGGGTAAATAAGCAGACCCTCAGACAGACCCAGCTACTCCCACATTAATAACTTGTCCACATGGGCTCATGTCCTGCCAGCATGCATGTTTCTCACCCTGATAAGACATGCCATGCCAGCCCACAACCAGTCCATGCCATCCCTCTCTTGAACATAATGTGTTTCTATGCTGTAAGCATGGAGGACCATGAGGCCTTACTTGTTCTTAGGGTACCACTCATTGACAACATCTAGGAATCAGTGCCACAGACAGGTGAGAGATGGAGCTGTGACAGAAAGACCACTTGTCAACAAAACGATGGAGTCCACAGTAGCAATCTGGGCATTTTATCATGTATCAAAACATGAGCAATGGTGCCCAAGACAAGCTGGTTTAAATCTTAGTTCCAGGGGATGGATGGATTTATCAGTCAGTAAAGTGCTTAGCAAGCATGAGGATCTGAGTTCAGTCCCTAGAACCCATGTAAAATGTTGAGTGTGAGAAGTAGACACAAAAGGATCCTGAAGGCTCATTGACCAGCTAGCCTAGCCTAAGTAGTGAACTTCACACTAGTGAGAGACACTGTCTCAACAAAAGGTAGACAGCTTGAGTGGAATGATGTCCAAAGTTGTCCTCTGCTTTCTCCCACATACACATGCGCACATACATACACAAAGATCAATCAATCAGCCGGGCGTGGTGGCGCACGCCTTTAATCCCAGCACTTGGGAGGCAGAGGTAGGAGGATTGCTGAGAGTTCAAGGCCACCCTGAGACTACATAGTGAATTCCAGGTCAGCCTGGACCAGAGTGAGACCCTACCTCGCAAAACCAAAAAAAAAAAAAAAAAACCAATCAATCATGGAGAATGGAGTTGCAAAGGGGAAGGGGGGTATTACCATGGTTTATTGTCTATAATTATGGGAGTTGGCAATAAAAATAAATTCATTTTAGAAATCGATCCATAAATCACTTAGTCTTGGTTCTAGCATCTTGACGCTATAAGCCTCGTGGTCTGAGTAACAAACTAGGGAGAACAGTAGTAGACATGTCTCAGGAAGGCCTGAATGACACAATGCCTATGAAGAATCTCCCAGAGTCTGCATATGATGAACACTTATTAAAGACAGGCATTACTGTTTTTACTATTATTGAAGAGTGCTTTATACAAAAAGCACATGAGGTGTCATTTCAACTTACTCCTTATTTGTCATCTGGGATTAAAGATTAGGTTTCCTCAAAGGATACACTGTGAGTCAGTAAGTCAATAATCAAAGAGGGTTTGCTCCAGCTTCCCAAAAAGTCAATACTATAGTCATAGCAACAAAGGGGAATCAACAGAACAAAGAAATGTCTCAAGTTATCAGAGGTTTTTCCATCTCTGCCAGGTTTGATAAGCAAGGTAAGAAAACAATCTCATGATATGCACAGCACCAGAGCATAGACCTGCTCAGAGAGATAGTTCTACAGAGTGACAGTCAGATGCTTTTGCATTCTGAAGACAATCATTGTGTGGTTCCCTTCCTCTTTTTATTAACTACAAAGTGTATTTCACAGGTCTCCATGTATACCCTATTCTTCCAAGTGGATGTGGTGTTAGGCACACACACACACACACACACACACACACACACACAAGCAAACAAAGCAATGTAACTGTCAAGACAAATCAAAATTTCCTCTTCTCGTTTTACATACACTTTAGACTCCATTACTTGGTCTGACTTCCAACAGTTGACATGTGAATTCGTATTTCAAGCAGAAATCATGTCTCCACAGAATGTCAAGGTCAGGGATATTAGCCAAGAGGACAGGTCTTGGAGGCACTTGTCAGCACAATGAGGACTCAACGAGACTCAAAACCACACTAGGCTTCACTGGCCTCCTTTAAAACATCTTGAACAGGAAAGCAACAATGACATAAAGATTTCCAAGGTGACTTCCAGAAGAGTGATTCTGCCTGATGTTTGAAACTCAGATACAAGCAAATACAACAGTCAGTTTGCATCTCAAGCATGTGCTTCCTCCAACAGGTTCAAAGGGACTCTTGGTTTTTATCACCTGTTGGAGATAGCAGTGAAAGACTCAACAAGACTTCAAAACACTCATGAGGCTCCAAAACCCAGCAGTCCTCTGAAGACAAAATGGCACTGTCATCACTGAAATATAAAGCTAGATGCTTTCAGGAGTTTGGCTTCTAGGAAAGCAATATCCACTGGGTAACTTGATCAATGAAAATGCAGGAAAGAAGATGAAGAGTTAGAAAAACGGAACATGTCTTGCTCAGCATCACACCAAGTAGGATGTTGAGACGGGGCAATTTCAACTTTCTTGGACATGGAAGACATGAGTGTATTAATGTTTTTGTTAAACAGATTGATTTTTGAGTCTTGCCCTATGTCGGGTGCTAAAGATGGGAGAATTCAGACAAATTCACTGCCTTCATCAAGCTCACAATCTAGTGGGAGATTCTGAAAATAAGATGATGTATTTTTATAATACATCCAAGAATGTGCTATGATGCAAGAAAAAATGGGGTCCTATAGGAGCCCAAAGAAGCGACAGGAAGGTTTAGACTCCATTACATGATCTGAATTCCAACAGTTGACACATGACTTTGGATTTTCAGGAAGAGCTTAGATATCTTAGGGCTCTCCTTCATTTCAAGGCCTGTGATGTCAACCAGGAGGACAGGCTCTGGCCTCATTCATCATCACAGGCAGAATTCAACAATACCCCAGGCCATGGCCAGTCTCACTGGCATCCTTGGCTAAATCTTAAGCTGAGGATGCTTTACCAAATGCAATGCCTAAGCAGAGACCAAGAGGAGCAGGAACTAAGCTAGCTGTGATAGAATGGTGGTTGATGACAGAGGCTGGCCCATCATCTGAAAGAATCTTCTATAGGAAAAACAAGCACAGAACACTCGAGGAGCAGAAAGAGCATCTCTCTGGATGGAACACACTCTGCACACAGAGAAATAGTAGAAGGGCAGAAGACTAAATCATAAATAGCTTGTATCTTCAGAGGATATTCCATCAGGAGAAATACATGACAAAATAGGTACTGTAGCCACTTTACTGTTGCAGACAGCTTCAGGTTCGCTGAGATGAACTTCCAGACCAGGCACAGTTATGGAGGAAGGGATATTATTTATTGACGCTTACAGATCCAGGGGAAGTTCCATAATGGCAAGAGAAGTGGCCTGCTCTCCACAGGGCCAAGCAGAGAGAGAGAGAAACCAACCAGCCACCACAGCACACAGAGCAAAACTACAGCCAAAAGGTCACACAGCAAACTTCAGGAGCTCCTGCTAGGCACATTTGCATATCTTTACAATGGAATCTCAAACCATCACCACACCTTAAGACCGGCCCCCAGTGACCTTGCCTCTAGCAAGGTGATTGCAGATGCAAACTATAGAGTAATAAAACATTGAATATATTGGGGGACATATATTCAAACTACCACAATAGGGGTCTATCCTTTTTGCATGTATGTATCTGCATGTGTATATGCATGTTTCTATGGGGGGTGTACATGTGTGCACATGCACATGAGGGTCAGACCACCTTGAGTTGTTCAATGTCATCCACCACTTTTTGAGACAGAATCTCTCGCTGGTCAGGAACCTACCTAATTAGGCTACACTGGCTGGTAAGCAGGCCGCTGGGATCTGCCTGTCTTTGCCTCCCCAACACATGATTACAGGCATGTGCCACTATACCTGGCTTTTTATACATGAGTTCTGGACATTGAACTGAGTTCTTCATGGTTACAAGGCAAGCACTTACTCACTGAACATCTCCCAGTCCAACAAAATGGTAAGTATTAAATATCCATAGATATAACTAAGCATTATTAGAACAAGCCAATCAATAGGTGGTATCACCAGTATTAAAGCAATAAAAATGAGTATGAAGAAAAAAATAATAAATTCAAGAAATATACAGGCTATTGATTCAAGAGAGCAGACATGGTATCTGAGTAAAACAAAGACACCATTTTTCTGGCTTGGAATTACTGGGTGAAGGCTAGAACACGGAGAGATCGTAGTTCAACCCTGAGTATGTTGGATTTAAAGGGCCCAAGCAGAATTAGATGGCGTTGCATTTAGCTTTGCATTGCTGACAGAAAACATCCAGAGGAGCAGCTTGTAGGAAGAAATGGTTTATTTTGGCTTACAGACTCGAAGGGAAGCTTCATGATGGCAGGGGAAAAGGATGGCATGAGCAGAGAGTGGACATCACCTCCTGACCGAGATCAGGTCGACATCAACAGCAGGAGAGTGTGCCAAATACTGGCAAGAGAAGCTGGCTATAAAACCCATAAGCTCACCTCCAACAATACATTGCCTACAGGAGGATATAATTCCCAAATTGCCACCAACTGGGAACCTAGGCATTCAGAAGACATAAGTTTATATGGGACACCTGAATCAAACCACCACAGATAGTTTTGGAATTCGGGAGAAGAATCCAGGCAAGTGTCAGGAGCTGGAAAAATCATCCATCCAGACAGTGTGGTACAATGAGAGAACAACCATTTCTCATTTCTGAAGCAGCCAAGTCTAAAGGGCAGGCAACAGAAGATGAGAACACAATGACAAAAGAACAGTGGTTGATAACACAAGGAAACGTTCCAGGAATGGGGCAGAGGTCTGTCCAAGAGAAGAACCTGTGCCATATCCCTGAATGGCATTGTGTACTTTGAGTTGCATGAGCAGTCAAAGGAATCTCAAGCACAATCCCAATCTATGGCCAGCCTGTTAGCTCTGAGACCCAGGTCATCCCCAAGAAGGTAACAAATGACATTCCCTCTTCAATGGAGATCCCACTGTGGCAGATGTGAACCCAGGAGGGTCTGGAGCAGAATGAATGACATGAGATGATGTAGATGAGTGGATGCAACACTCAGCTTAGGTCCCCTATTTTAGAATGAATGACCCATCTCACAGTTGCAAGAAAGGCTTCTGCTATTCAAGGCTCCCAGACATGTCTCTCCAGGGAGCTGCTCTGCCCCATCTCATGGAGCAGCATACAGCAGTAAATGGCCGAGATAGGGATAAAAAGGTCCTTTTGCCTCAAACTTGGGATATTTCTGAAGGGTCACCACAACTCCAGGAAATCAGCTGGGACTCAGCCATCATCTTGCTGTAGGTCAGCTTTAATTTCTATCCAATCCTGCCTCCCTTGCATCCTTACAATTGTGTCTCCCAATAATAGTCCTCAGGAAACCCTATGGACACAAGTCTCTATTTCAGCCTGTCTACCAGCAATCCAATCTATAATATATGTTATCATCAAACTGGGGCCACGCCACTGGGGCTGGAGCGCAGTAAGAGAACTGGAGCTGCTGTTGTGTTGTGTGCTGGGTATGAAAGGACTGTCACTGTATGAACTGATAAACATGGCTACTCTATCTTGTTTTCAATTTGCCTTAAGGGACTTGTGTAACCAGTGTAATAAGTCTATACAGGATCTGGCATAAAGCAAAATGGGAACTTGGATTTCCAAGAAAACCTAAGGGAATCTTCTCAGAAAAGCGACAGACTACACTATACAGGAAACACTAAAGGAAGTTCACTGAAGGGAAGACCAAGTTGGCCTGGTAGCCCCGCCTCCAAATGCTTTCAATCACATTTTCACTGAGCATTAAATGAAAAGCTACCATGTGAACAGCAAAAGGCCACAAGCTGGGAATACAATCATAAATAATCCAGACAGAGTCTTTCTCTTGCTGAGCATGGAGCCTAGCAGAAAATAGTGGCGCTCAGCCACAGAGCCATTTCCCCAATCAAAATGGACATGGGATAATATCTTAGTAAAGATGTCTTTTGTAGATTTAACTTGTGGTCACATTTTATCCTTAAGTTAACTTCTGCAGGCAGTAAATTTTGTTTTTATTAATAGCAAAAATATTCAATGAAATCCAAGAATGTAGCTGCCTTCCTATAGCAGCATGGGAACAGTCAACTTTCAGTATTTGGCTTGCTTATACATAGGAAAATGACCTTGAATTTGCTATAAAAAAGTAACTATTAGCACTATCATGTTAAGTGAGGCTAGATTTGCCTTGTGTGGAGTTCACCACCTTATCTCAGACTCTCAAGACATCGTTAGTTCTAAATTGTCCCCAAGTCTACATGAAGGAAGGAAGAAAATGTTTGTTTCAGGGTTGAACCTCTAATCAACAGTTTTGATTCTTTCTCTCAAATTTAAAAGTCAGGCCAGAAGGACCTAGAGTGATCAACCCCAACAAGATAGAAATACAGAAGTGTTAAGACACCCAGTTATTACCACACACTGATTATGATGCCACAATGAATTCTAGCCTCTACATTTACACAAACAAGTGCATTCACACAAATATGAACATACATGCATGCACACCGCACACAGACCAAAAAGATATTAACTACAATAACCTCTTTTACGTAAAGTCAATTGATTATAGTCTTCAACCACATATACAAAAGACATTCAAGCTGGGCATGGTGGTGCATGCCTTTAATCCCAGCATTCGGGAGGCAGAGGTAGGAGGATCACTGTAAGTTCGAGACCACCCTGAGACTACATAGTGAATTCCAGGTCAGCCTGGGCTAGAGTGAGACTCTGTCTCAAAAAACCGAGGAGGAAGAGGAGGAGGAGACAACATTCATAGCAACACACAGATTAGTGTTTGACCCAATAACAAGGAACTGAAGCCAGCCCAGTAGTCATATAAAGCTGACCTTCATCCTTCATATTGGTCTATCAAAGGCATTATGTGTTCTGACCACCCTACTTCTCTCAAGAAACCTTTAATAAATAATTGTATCTACTTCTCCTCAACATAGAAAAATCTTCTCCTTGAGAAAATTTTATTTATTATAAGGTATATGTTCTATTTTCCTTCCATTAAAATTACTGAAGACATTGGGCATTATATCACAAATCAGTAGCAGAAGGGTTCATAGGCACATTTATTTAAGAAATGTGTAGATCCAGTAACACATAGCAATACCATGACATTCTGTAACAAAGGTTATCTAAAGAAAGAATGTTTGAACTAAGGCAACAGCGATAGCTGGTCCATCTTCCTACTTCGCCCTGTGTATCATGTCCACTCCCTCCTTCCTATCATGCCCAAGATTCTAAGAGTTGCCTGAGCAAGTTAACTCTGCATCCATGTTCCCAGATCCAGCATCATATATCAATCAAGCCCTCCCCAACCCACCACACATTCAGTAGAGTAGGTATTTTCTACCATCTCAGAATTACCAATGACTGATGGGTTATGCAATCCAAGTACATGACTGGCCATGTTCTCTTTCTGAAAATTCAGCCTTCCATTGACTTCCACAATAGCCAAACTCCTTGTTTTTTCTTCACCTCTTTTGCTACACCATTTAAATCTACTCTGCTTTCTCTCCTTACAACTTTACAAAGTCCCTTCCCTCGCCAGGTCCCTCCTCTCACTTACATACTGTTCTACTGCTTAAGCTATCAACTGTGTGCTAACGCCATACAATCCCTGTCTTCATGCTGAACACTACTCCTGAGAACAGATATGGGCACTTAAACACCTGGATATGCCCCCAAGCCCCAACTCACTACCCTTTCCACTACCATCACACACAGAAGCCTTCCCTCATCCCTACATACTGTCAACCCAGTTTTCTTTGAGGGACAGAGAGAAGACTATACTGAAAAACAGCACTCCCATCAAGCCTCCTTTGTAGCTAGGTGTGATGACATGACTATGTGCAACCCAATGACATGGAGACAGAATCATATGGAAATTCAAGACTGCTTAAGGGAGATCATTCCACTTGTGCCCTTGCATCATTCTTCCATTCTCTTCTGAAAAAGAAGGTTGGGGTTCCATGGCCCCCTTGGACCACAAAGTGACCTTGAGGGCAGAAGCCACAGCTTAGGATAACAGAAGAAGAATAAAGGGAACTTGACACCTTGAGAACATCACAGAGCAGCCCATCAATCCTGGAGTCCACACTTCATGTAAAAGAACAAAGTGCGTCTAAGCCACACCTATCATATACTTCTATCATACACTGCCAAACATAATCCCAATTGCTACATCAAACTGTGTAGGTTCTTTTTTCATTATTTTAATCTCATCCTTTCCTCTCCTTCCCCGCTCAAACCACCACTTCCACTCAAGCCAGCATTGTTGCTTGTTTCAATTACTGAAACAGTGTGCAGTTTTATCTAGTACTCTGCCAACCTATCCTCTTGTCCACTTAGGAAGGGCAATCTGGGGTTGTTAATAGTGTTTAAAATGTGTACATTCTTCAAAGTATTATTTCTCAGAATCTACCCTGAGGAAAACGGTAAGATATGCATACAAATAGATGTGTATCACAGTGATATTTATAATGGTCTACAAATGGGGACAATTGAAATGTCCAACAAGAAGGGAATAGTTATAACAAAGTGGAACATTCAAAGGAAAATTAACCTTCCATTAAAAGTCATAACTGACTTTTATATTTTAGGTCCTGCAAATTTGATTATCTTCATTTCCTAGTTGGAAGCCATCACCTCCTCTGTGAGTCCTCTCCTTCCCTTAGACTGGATCACATAAAATCTTCAACATGCTCCTTCAGACCTCATGTTCCCCTCACAGAACACTTTCCCCACTGCACTGTGAACTACCATTTTCTTAAAGTTCTCCTCCACTAGACCACGGGCTCTTGGAGGGCACCAGCATCATTTCCTACTGTCAGCAGTGTATTTTGTGGTATCTAAATATCAAAGAAGCAAGTGAATAATAATGCTATAAATTCAGCCAATCTAGATCTCCTTTCACCATCCAACAGAGGCATAAGATCCAAACACCTGTCTCCAATACTTAGGACTTTCAATAAGCACCTAGCCTGAACTGTTCTTAGCAACTGGTCTAAGTGGATTCTTCATCAACTCCTTTCAAGGATAGTTTAAGGCCCCAAAGAAATGATCTTACGCAGCAAGGAATGATCTGTCTTAATAATCTACTTGAAAATAAACCAATGTATTCCCATAAGAGATCATTTCAAGCAAAAGGGGAGGTTCATATGCCTACTCCATTTTCACTGAATACTACTATGCTCCCCAAAGCAACTCAACTCAACTGATGTATAGTCTCTGAAAGCTATATATCTCTTCAAGTCCTCTAGGGCAGAGACTGCATAAGTTATGTCACAGACTAACTGTTCTGCTGATATGCATGTTTCTCTGATGGGAATCTCCTTAGATGTGATGGATTAAATAAGCAAAAGATACCATAGGTAAGCACTCTCACAAGGAAAGAGAAAGACTTAACAATGGAGACCTTAAAACAAAGTTGGAAATGTGTTCAATTGCCTTTCCTCAATATGAGTGGTAGCTGATATAGTGGCTTCAAGAACCACTACACCTGTCACTATGTTAACCTGTGTGGAAACAATCTCAAGAAGGTATAAAGAAGCTATGAAGACATTTCTCTCCACCAGTTGAATGAATGAACAAGAAATAACTTTTATGGAAATGGTCTTTATTGGAAGTGAATGCCTTATGTGATCTACAGAGAAGACAGAACTACAAGCTCAGTTAGAACACTGTAAAATATTGATTGATATAAGGAAACCACCAGTCAGTGTATTTTTATTAGATTTGTTTGAGTTTTCGTATAGTGTTACTGTTACAAGGCCCCATAGGTTTTCAGTGATCTCAGGCAATGATATCCTCCCCATATGCTTGGCTATTTCAGGGCAGAATTTTGTAGAAGACAAAGTGTGCATGGTGGGTGCCAAAGTGGTGGCAACTGTGTCTGTTAATGTACACAGTCCGTTTTCAGGTAAATGAAATTTGTCTTTCAACAACTGATTCTATTATTTTTATTTGGAATGAAGTATAAGCATTTTGTCATATACATAGTCAAATCATATACACAATCACACACATACAAGTCTGTACATATAGAGGAAAAGATGTCTATCAATCCCACTCCACCCCCAAAAAATGACACATTACATATCCTAAAAGTACTCCATCCTTTTGAGATAGAACTTGGAGTAGCATCAACAAACTTGGCATTGACACAAAGAACTATCAGGTCCATCTCAGTGAGTTTCATCCTGGTCACTGCTGACACACAGTAAGTATTCTCTTCGAACGTTATTGCCAATAAAATGGAGTCCTCCTTCTCCTCCACATCAGCTAATCAAAGGGCAAGGGAAATAAGACACCACTCAACAGCAAGGAAAGTCATGTTGTCAAAGTTTAAATGCATTCAATCCTTCTGGAAGAGAACAGTCTGCTTCTCTGAGAAGGGAGGCAGGCACACTTTCAGAAAAATATAAATAAATAAAACTGAGCCACCTCTATATATGGTGTTTCCATCACCAAGAGACCATGAACTGAAGAAGAGAAGAGGGTAATAGGTCACTGAAGGTGTTCTATGTCTACTTGAACCAGTCTTCTACTCATGGTAAGTCGTGAATGGTTGAATGAATAAAGAAATGGAGGCCAGAGAAAGCTAATACAAGAAAACTGAGTTCCTTGTTCCACTGATATGTCTTCTTGATACTCAAACATATTGGCAAATGACTCACTAGAATCAGGGATGGCAAACTATAAACACTACTGGACCCAGGTTAGCCAGGTTAATAATGTAAGAAGAGTGGAGGAGAATGAGTGAATGGCTATAAGGAGCATTGGAGGCAGAAGCTATCTAACCATCTTGTGCTCTATATGAAGGTGTTCAAATACAAGTTTCTTGTCTATCATTAAGACAAGTCAGGTATGCAGTGCATGCAAATAGACAGAGAGAGAGAGAAGGGGAGAGAAAAAATCTCACAGGCTATCTCTAATGGTCTAAATTCTTACTACAGCACCCAGAAAATTTCATTTTATAACCATTTTATAATCAGCTCTAAGTCATCAATCAATATTGAAAATCACCTTCATATAAGTGATGACAAGAACTCTGCATTAAGAGAAAAATAGTAGAACAATCCATCAAAAATCAAATTCTGGAAACAGCTTGATTCTGTATTTCTTCAATATGATTGAAGAGTGCCATTGCACAAACAAAATTTTCATTTTCTTTTGTCTTTATAATTCAGCACCCAGTTCTTGAAAATGCTATTTGAAGGTTTACTCTTTAGAATTGAATTGTTTGAAACATCAAAGAGAAGATGAATCTCTCCAATCCAAATATCATCTTCACCATAAAGGGTCAGAGATAATGTCAACAGGCACACAGGTGAAATATATCAATTGCAAATGTAATCATTCTTAGCCCATTCAAAATGTGGTTCACTGGTTAAAGGTTATGATAAGTCATTTTATGTACTCTCAAGTATAATATTTAATTAAGGTAATACCGCAATTTAACGTGAGTTATCTTTTCTTTATCTTTTTAAAATCTCTTTCAAGGTCAATCATTGTACTGAATAATCCAAGATTGTTTTCCGTAAATCAACATGCTATTTTTAATGCATACAACAATTTTATAGTTAGAAGCACATGTGCCAATGCACACTTGGCACTTCTTAATTGTTTTTAAGTTAAATTTGAACAACAAATTAAATTCCTCAGTACATGTTATGTAATGTAGACACAGGCCATAAAAATGTTGACATTGGTTGTATTCTCATAATACAATTGAGCCCTTTTAGTAATGACCATGCAAATAATCAGCCACAGGAAAACCATTTCACATCTAGTACAATTACCTACTATCACGGAAGCAATTATTAATATAATTGTTCTGCTTACTGAACTTCAATAAGAACTCCTGAGGTGCTAAGATAGTTCAAGGCCATTGTGGAAACTCCCATCTTTTCAGAATTCATCAGGCAACTATAATTACCAGTGTTAAGGAGGGCAGTTTCAGATGAACATTAAACAAGATATTATCCCCAGATGATTCACAAGTTTCAAACCACAAGTGGGGAAGCACTGATGTCTCCTATGTCCACTTAATGTCTTCACCGTGCCACTTGTCACCCAGGAAAGGTCAGCCACTTTACTGCAACTCACCATCTAGGGGTAGAAAATGCCATGACCCCAACAAGATCAATGTTGACCCTGAATGGTATCTAGTTCCAGTCAATGACCTCGTCATACTGGTCGTACTCTACGGAACTCTGTCAAACTTTCTACTTCTTTGTCCTTTGCGTTTTGGTTTCAGAAATTTCTCTGCCATCTTGAAAGAGTTCAATGAGTTTGGGTAGTCCACTGGCCACATTAATGACAGTTTCTCACCAGGTCTTGGTCCAATCTCCTCTTCTTCATTAGCATTAGGAAGGACATAGTGTCAAGAAGTGGGTAACTTGCACCGCTTTTTGAATGAGAGTTAAGATGGTTCATGGGCCCCACCTAACCTAACCCATCACTTGGCTTCACTGAGCCCAGAATCTTTCAAAAGACCTTAGTCATACATGAGGCCCAGAATGGCTGACCTGTTTTCCATTCTCTTCTCACACCAGCTAGCAAAATCCACCATCTGAGAAGCTTGGGCTGCCATGAGGGCCCAGAAGACAAGGTCACTGTGAGTGAATCACTCCTGCAGTCTTGTACCCAAAAGTCTAACTCCACCCCTTCTAGGTCCTTTTTGCAACTCAGCCAATAGCCTTGACAATGACAGTTAATCTTGATAGATTCATTCATACTCAAGGGGTTCAGGCCCAGGCTGACCCCTGACGCTGATTTGTTGCAGGATCAGCATGCTTTCTGCTTGCATATAACTAATTTCCTTGGCTTCTTTATCCAGAACCTTCTCTTGGGAAGCAATACCTTTTTGAGGGCATTCTCCCCAGGGAATGGTGGTGCTTTCTTGTTTGTCCGCTTGTCCAAATCCTGAGCAAGAACAATTGTGGTCCAGAGCTAGCTAAGCCATAGCTCCCTAGGGACCGTGGGTATTTCTCCATTGTTTGCAAGAAGACAAATGAATGTCTTCCTTCGCCATTCTTGAACCGATTTTAAAATATCCACTGCCATCAGCTACTACCTGTGTGGACCTGGAGAGCAGGTATCCCCTGAGAGTGGTAGAGAGTGCTCTGAGCTGAGTTAACACTCATGTCTTCTTGCAAAGGGCGACCACCCACCTCTGACTTCCATGTTCACTTCCCTTCCACTGAAGACCCCTCTGCAGCGCCCCCTTTCGCCCCCCAGCGAGCATAACGCCCACAAGGGCCGCCCCCACGCCAATCTTGGAGGGCTTCTGAGTCCCCCTCCTCCAGCAGCAGGTGGGGGTGAGGAGGGGGGAGTCCGGTGGCCCCCAGGAAAGGTGTGACCGGGTGTCTCTGAAGCCTCCATCAGCGTCTCCTTGGCAGTCTCCTAGGACCCTGCCTCGCCCCTGCCAGGCTCGGCGGCGACCTCCCTCCTCAATCCCTTCCAGAGCCCTCAGTCCAGCCTCGGGCCAGGCACCCTCACCACCAGTGGCCCGCACCCCTGCCGGTCACGCTGCGGGGTCCCCCTCCTCCGCATTCCCCGCACGTCCGGCGCTGACTTTTACCTGTACTTTCTGCACTCGAGGCAGCTCGTCGGGCGAGAAGCACCTCCCCGGGACCGCTACCTCCCCCGCCCGGCTCCGCCCGGCTTCCTCCTTCCCAAGGCCGCAAAGTAGATGGAGTAAGAGAGAGTGTGTGCCCAAGAAAGAGAAAGAGGGAGCGGGCGCGGGCGCCGCGGGGGGCGGGCGGGCGGGCGGCAGGCGGGAGGCGCGCCCGGCCCCCGCCACCCTCGGGCCGCCGCCGCCGCCGCCTCCCGCGGGCTCGGAACTCCGCTCGCGCCCGGCCCGGCCCGGTTCCCCGGTACCCGCCTCCCGCCACCACCCGCGGTCTGGGGCCGGCCCGCACCCCTCCCACACCCGCGTCCCCGTACCTCGTAAAGGTCCCCAGAAGCCATGCCAGGCTGCGGAACTTGGCTCTTCGGGTGTGCGCGTCTGCTCGCTCGCGCCCTCCGTGCGTGTGCGCGCGGGGGCCGGGGTGCGCGTGTGAGTGCGCGCGCGCGCGCGAGCGCGTGTGTGAGTGTGTGTGGAGTGTGTGTGGTGTGGCGTGTTGAGTAAACTGTGTTTTTGCAGAATGACAGGCTTGGGGGCTGCCTATGCGCAGAATCAGAGCGGGCGGCGGCGGCGGCGGGGCTGGCGTAACCGGCTGAGGCGGCGGCGGCGGCGGCGGCGGCGGCCGCGGTGGCACGAGCGCCCGCCCGGGCAGCAGCGACGGCCGCGCAGCGCGCCCGGGGAAGGTCGGACGCGGCCCGAGCGCCGCGGTCCCCTGCGACCCGGAGACCCGGCGGCAGCGGCAGCGGCGGCGGCGCTGGCTGCAGCCGGCAAAGGCTCGCCCCGGCGCCGCCTGCAGGAAACCGCCCCGCGCCCGCCGCCGGCCCGGACGCTGCTGCCACTGGGCGAGTCCCCGCCCCCCGGGAGCCCAGCCCGGCCCCCGGGGCGGAGGGGGCGGGGGTGGCGGCTGGCCGCGCCCCGGGGGAAACCGAGCCCCGAGCTCTGCCGCGTCGGACCCAGCTCGGGAGCGGCTGGAGGAGCTTCTCTCTCCCCCCACCCCGAGCTCCCCGCCCACCCTCCTCCAGCCCCGGGTGCCGGGGCCAGGTACCCGCCGGGTGTGCCTGGCTCGGGGCCCTGCGAAGGAACGGGCCGGAGAGGCAGGTAGAGGACTGCGGTTACCGGTCTTAGGGAAGGGGTCCCAGACCGGCTACTCTGGTCAGAGGATCCCCTTTCACCAGGAAAAGTCTGGCACCGCCTTGGGAGACCTGGTCCCTCTAGGGCGTTGTGGCCGCCTCCTTCCAGGATGGGTTGTAAGAAGTGGAGGCCACCGGGAGGAGGAACGAAACGACCCATCCAAGAGACGCCATGGAAAGAGCCAGGACAGCATGGCCACCCCATAAACCCTGCGAAGTGTTCAGTGCCAGGCGTGGCCTTCCCTCAACAATCCACCCGCCCTACTCTCTATTCACTCATCCTTAATCAACAAACATTTCCCAAAGTCCACCCAACCGCAATGTCCCAGTACAGACAGGCTCAAAGGAGACCCTGCCCTCACTGGACTTTGAATCCGAAAGGGGAAGAGGAGACACCATTAGAGGAGTGGAATGATGCATTATTGGCTCAACCGGAAGAGCACCTACTATGTGCCAGACTCCAGAGCTGGAGTGACTGGAGAAGCTGCCATCTCTTCCTACTAAGATTGTAGATGAATGGTCATTCTTGTGCTTAAAAGCTTCTCCTTTACAAAGTAATATTTCCAAATCAGAACTTAGCAAGAGAAGATGTTCTGAAATTGAAAAAAAAAAAAAAAGAAAGAAAAGAAAAGAAAAACAGAAAGGTCTTCATTTATCTCCCCCACACTATTCCAAATGCCCAGCTGGTTCAGATGTGGCATGGGCATAATTCACATCCTCCCTAAGTACTTTCCTATTTGTGATATTGGTCATTTGCTGCCCTCTCTAAATGAGCAGTGGTGATGTGAGAACTGGAGGATCTATGTATCTGAGGTGTGGCCTCTCCATCAGCAAAGAACTCAGTAAACTAATTCATATCTAACTCTGGTCCTCTTGAAGAGGGAGGCCAGAGGAATGGCTTAATCCAAGATGGTCAAACTTTTAAAAATCACTAAATTTTTCGATTAAAAAAATACCATAAAGTCTAGACCACAAAATGTTCGTGTTCATGTTCATGTCTGGCAAATGCACCAAGACATAAGAGTTTTAAGTACACTGTTCCCTCTGAGAACACGCAATCCACCTGGAAAACCCTTGCTGGATCTTGATAAATCTTCATATCACAAACATATATTGCAATTGCTGGTGGAGAGTGGGACACAATAAATGTCTGTCAGACTGTGCCAGTATGACACATTTTATGATAACTTCTACTTAAAATTCCATATTAACATTGTGGAGGAAGGAATGGTGAAATAAATCCAAAAGCATATTTTGGTTTAGAAGCTGGAAACGGGAATAGCCGTTTCTTCCCTCTTAAAATTGACACTTTTCCCAATGGCTGTCCTTTTAAACAATAGCATTACTAGTAAGTAGCTCTCAATCTGTAGGTAGCAAAACAAACCCAAATGATTCTTACATTGGTCATAAAAATGTTTGTCACCATCATATGAGAATGTAATCTGGAAGTGGAAAATAAGGAAACTGGGGTTAAAATAATAGGCTCAGTCAAATTTGAACACATAATCAGTAGTTTAAAAAACAACACATATACCAAAACTTGAGTTGTGCTACCTTAATACTCCCTGGGAATGTGAATGAAATTTGCAAAACCCTAGCCTAGTCATCAACTATTTGCAGAGTTCCAAGAAGGGGGTATTTTCTGTGGAGTGACATGCTTGGAATGTTTTATGGTGCGGTTAAGACAACCTTGAGGGCTCATGGAGAAGAAGGGATTGGGCTTCTGTTTGGGAAGGAGATGAGGCTAGATGCCAGGTGGTTCTGTCATGGGAGGACTGTGAGTGAGACGATTAAAAAATGGATCTGGGGTGGTCACAGGACCTTGGGTTGTGGATTCGAGTCAGTTCATGGAGAGTTTTGAACACCAAGAAATTTGTGATTCACCAGATCCATAGATCAAAAGAAAGCAAATTCTTGAAAAAATTCGGAAAATGGACTTCAGGGGGTGATGTTAGAGACAAGGAGACCAACTACCAGTGGTCCCCAATGGTAGCAATAAAAAATGAAGAACTAAGACTGGCAAAAAGAGATATTCCCAAGGAAGATCCAGGCTATCGTTCACTGGGGTTGCCCTACTAACTTCCCTGAAGCATTTGACCCAGATCAGCAGGACTTGATGACTAGCAGGATGTGTGTTCAGGGAGGACTGGGGGAGGGGTGAGCAGCTAAGGAAAGAAAGAATACACAGATGAGTTAAATGGTGGCTGAGCTACCCACCCCAACATCCTACTACTTTGAGTTTACCCCCCACCCAGGCCACTGCTGACTCTAGGAAAAACATACTTCCTGAAGGATGGAGGGGAGAGAGCTCTTCACCCTCTGTGGGAATCAGGAAGTAAAGAGTGTTGCTTTGGGTTCTTCAGATGACAGAGAACTCTTGCTGCTCCAGGAAAGTGAGAGATACCTGCTGTCTTCCATAAACTGGGGTAGACTCTTTATACCAACCATACATAGCTCAAGGAAACATGATTAAAAACTCAATTCAATCCAGTTTACAGAGACCTTACTAACATAACTTTGGAAAAGATGGAATTACTCTCAGGACTAATCACAAGGGATATAAGATGGCCTCTCTTACTCTGCTACTTTCCACATGCTAGTATTTTACTTATTGAAGATGGGCTTTTCCATACTCCTGAGATTATGGCACCTGGCAGCTTCCATCACCTGGGCCTACAGCTAACAGGGTATTTATAAATCTAAGGAAAAGGCTCTGATTGGCCCATATATCACATTTTGGCACAATCACTGTAGTCATTCACTGATAACATGCTATAATTGGCCAGGCTTAAGTCTCAAGCCTTCATATGGGAAAGGTGAACAAGATGGTTGGCAGGATTATCAAAATGAAATGGTTGAAGTAGGGATGAACTCAAAGAAATGGCAAAAATAAGATGTGCATACTGATGGAGTGATAGATGCCCAATACATGCTGGAAAAAATCTGGGGTAGGAGAGGAACTTAGAAGCAAAGGAGGTGTCTGCCCATCAGGCCTTACAAGCAAGACCTGATGGCTTTCTTACTGAGGAAAGTTTACATCCACTTCTCTAACAGGCAATATTCTCATTCTGGTATAAGACTTAACCTTGGCCTCTTCTGCTATGCAGCTGTTGAACATGAGGATCCATCAACAGACTGCCTGGGTTCTGAGTCATATACTCTTTACCAGCTATCTTCATGTCTCTGTCTTCCCACATCCAAACGTACTATGTATATAAATGTCCTAGGGCATAATAAAGTATCCCCAAAACTTAATGGCTCAAAACAAAAGGCATCGTAATGTCACAATTTCATGGCTTGTGATTTGTGGCAGCTTGCTTGGTACTTCTGGCTCAGGATCTCTCCGAGTATAGCAGTCAAAATGCTCACTAAGACTCCAGCCACAGGACGCTTGATTGGGGCTGGAGGACCCACTTGCAAGATAGTGTCTCCCACGGCCACTGGCAGGAAGCCATAACTCTTGTTCTATGGGTCTTTCCCTATGGTTGCTTGACTGTCCTCACACCATTCCCACCTTTCTCCCCAAATCCAACTAAAGAAAACAGCTTTTTCCAGCATGAAGCAGTAACTTATCCGATGTAACAGACAGTCCATGCTAAGAAGACAACTTAATGTTGATACAGAGGTGACTGGCAGCATGAGACTAAGCAAATGGGGAAACCATCTGATCCATGCTCCTCACTTAAAGATGGGGAAACTGAAATCCAGGTTGGGCAATGAAGAAGGCACAATGCCTCTGAAGATTTATCATGGTCACCAAACACTGTCTCTTCCACCATATTATTCTTTAGAACTCAGCCCTGAAGCCAAGGCACACTAAAGAGGAAGCAAATTAAACTGTACCTTTTAAGCAGAGAGTAATAATTTTAAAAACTTAGGGACAGATTTTAAAATCATCATATCCATCTGTGATAGTCCACAGAGTCATTTTGAGAATTAAATGAGATAATATTCATAAAGCACCTGCCACTAATAAGGACTGGATATCAGTGCCTATTATAACAACTATTGCTACTAGTTTCAAACTTGATATGTGACTCACTAATATCTTTAATTCCTCTAGAAATATTCCTGCAGAAAGGTATTAAATAAAAAATTTCCAAATGAATATTGTTTTCAAGCCATGGAGAAACTTATTACTAATTAAACTTTATTATCAGCATTAGCATTAATTTTTTTATTTTTTAAAAATATTTTTTATTTATTTATCTATTTATTTATTTATTTGACAAAGAGGGAGAGACAGAGAGAGAGAGAGCAAGAGAGAGAGAGAACGGGCATGTCAGGGCCTCCAGCCACTGCAAACAAACTCCAGATTCATGAGCCCCCTTGTACATCTGGCTAATGTGGGTCCTGGGAAATCAAACCAGGGTCCCTTGGCCTTGCAAACAAATGCCTTAACCGCTAATCCATCCCTCCAGCCCATAGCATTAATTTTAAATGTTTTACTTCCATACTGATAACTGAAGTCAATTCATCCTTATTCAGTGACTACAGTACTCTAAGCATTGTTTTTGCTAAATACGAAAAAAAAAAAAAAACTGTCCTCATGGAGCTTAGAATAAAGAAGACAAACAATAAACCAAAAACTCTGTATAACATACTCTTATTCCCAGTAGTAAGATGAACTCAGAGGCAAATGAAGCTAGGTAAGGGGACAGAGAGGAACTGATGGGTTATACAAGAACAAAGGGCTACTGGTTTAGACCTCACTAAACATAATGGAGACATGGGATCAGAAAGCCAAACAATGTGAGCAAGGACACAGATCAAATCAAAGGGTAGAGAATGTCAGGAAGAGAATAGCAATGGCAGAGCCCTGAGGCTGACAAAACTCTGTGTTCATGGTCAATATAGTCAGGATAGCTAAGCAAGGGCCTTGCAGACCAAGGTAAAGAATTTGACACCCCCCACACACAATGACTGGCTGCTGCTCTCACAACTCATAACCTACAACTCCATGGTGAATTACCAGCAATCCCAATAAGGAGGATCCTCAGTGGAGTGGGGGCAGGGAGGAGGGAAATGATAGTACCAACCCATGATGTATCCATACAAAGTTTCTACTTACTTAAAAAAAAAAAAAGAATTTGAAAGCCAGACCTGGTGGTGCATGCCTTTAATCCCAGCACTTAGGACGCAAAGGTAGGAGGATCACCATGAGTTCAAGGTCACCCTGAGAATACATAGTGAATTCCAGGTCAGCCTGAGCTAGAGTTAAACCCTACCTCATAAAAACAACAACAAAAAAAATGAAATAAAATTAAAAAAATAATAAAAAGAATTTGAATTTCCCAAAGTGGTATAAGAGATCATGAGAGAGCTAGAGAGTTGGTTCAGAAGATAAGAGTGTTTCTGTGGAAGCATAAGGACCTGAGTTCAATCCTCCACACCAACATAAAAATCCAGGCATGCTGTACAAACCTGTAATCCCAGTGCTGGGTGGGCAGAAACAGGAAGACCCCCAGGGCTCCCAGGTCAGCCAATGTGACTGAAAAACAGAGAGCTTCAGGATCAATTAGAGCCTTGCCTCCGGGAAATAGGGTGGGCAAGAGATAGAGGACACCCAACATTTTCCTTTGGCTTCCACACACATGCCCAGGCACTCAGTTCTGTACATACATGTGCACATCCTTCCCCTATGCACAAAAGACATGATATGGTCCATGAAGTACAAGTGCATGAAGGAAGGAGAAGAGACAAGAGTGATTCTGGACATGGGAGGGTTCCAGGATGGGGACTAAGAAAGAAGCTCTCAAGATGGAGAGACATTGACAATACTTGGGGAGTCAGGAAAGAAAGGGAATACTAAAATTTAGGAGTGTGAATCTCACTAAATAGAGTTGCTATATGCTGAGAAGAGCTGGGACATCATTTGTAGGTGGCAACAGGGCTGGGCAAGGAGAAACCAACACAAGGACATAGGCATTAGACATACAAGTGGAGAGAAAAAGGAATCATTGGGTATGTGGCTCAGGAACTCAGGCTGGACACTTCTGTAAGAGTGGTAAGGAAGAAGAATAGCTATGATCACTGGGCACAGACCAGGAGGAGGAGAAGGCTTTGGGTGGAGTCCAAGAGCTCTTTAGCACTGGGGGTCAGGAAGAGTGGGGGAAGCAGAGAAGGAGCCCAAGAAGGGGTGTTGGAAGCAGGAGGGGACCAGTGAACTGTGCTGTCTCTCATCCAAAGGAGAAAGAGTAAGATTGAGAAGTACATGTTGGTGAAAGTTGTGTAAGAAGACCTTGGGATCTGACAACATAGAGCAGCAAAGTTGGAAGCAAGGCTGAAATGCGTTGGGAAAGAAAGTGCAGGTGAGTCATTGATTCATTTATCTATAAAGAGCAGAGAGGTGGGTCCATAGGTGTAAAGATAATGGATGGAAGAAGAACTTGTTAAGATAGTTTTAATTATTTATTTGCAAGCAGAGACAGGGAGGGAAAGAGACAGCAAGAGAGAGAAAGAGAGAGAGAGTGTGTGTGTGTGTGTGTGTGTGTGTGTGTGCGCGCGCGCACATGACAGGGCCTTCAGACGCATGCACCACTGTGCATCTGGCTTTACATGCGTACTGGGGAATTGAACTCAGGTTGTTAGGCTTTGCAAGCAAACACCTTAACTGCTGAGCCATCTCTCAAGCCCAAAGAAGGATTCTTAATATAAAATCTAGAATAGCCTGCTTATAGAATAGGAATAATGCAGTAAAAGAGAGAATTACAGGCATAGAGCTTCTGAAAATACCAACAGAGGGGAGATGCAGAAGAACAAATGGAGGAACTGGACTTAGGAGCATGGTACAACAGCCTTGGGTTGAACTGTGTCCTGCAAAAATTCATGTACACCTGGAACCTCAAAATATAGCCTTTATTTGTAGAAAACATGACTTAACAATGGGATCACATTAGATTAGGATGGGTTCTAACCCAATAACTAGTGTCCTTTTTAGAAGAGAACATCAAGACAAGGACACAGAGACAGAATGGCATGTAAAAATAGAGACAAAGATTGGTGTGATGCATCTACAAGCCAAGAAGAGCTAAGGCAGCAGTCAACCAGATGTTTGAAAAAGGTAAGGGAGAACTCTTCTTTGTGGGGAACATGGCCCTAATGACACCTTGATTTTAGACGTCTGGTCTCCAGAACTGTTAGAGAATAATTTTTTGATGGTTTTAGTGATCAAGTTTGTTGTCATTTGTTATGGCAGCCACAGAAAACTAATACATCATCCACTGGGAGGGCAGGGAAGGACTAGCAGGCTGCAGAGGAAGTCCATTGGCAGGTTAGCACTCTCTTTTCTTATTTCTGTTTCCTCCATGAAATAAGCCAGTGAGGGAAAGAAAAGGTACCAGATAGGGGAATGCAATTTAGCTGGAACAATATTGATTTAGTCTATTGTCCTTTCCCCATAAAACTACCAGTAGCCCCTTGTTTCACTCCCGAAAGGTACCCAGATTTGGACAACATAAAGATGATTTTTGTAGTGGTAGACAACTGAGAACCAATGAAAAGACATCAAAAGTTAACTCAGAAAGAAGAGTGGCTTGGCTAGGAAAGTAAAAGAGCATTGTTGGAAGGTTCTGAGGGCCTACAGGGTATTTATGGTCATAAGTTCAAAGCCCTCACATTCAGACCATGAGGACCAATGCTGTTCTACCAGAATGGACCTCAAGGATCTTGGGGATAGAAGATGAGTTGGGGTGAGGATGGGCTAGGACACACCAGAGATGGGGCTGATAGAAAGCTGAGAAGTAGGCCAGGTGTGGTGGTGCATGCCTCTAATCTCAGAACTTGGGAGGCAGAGGTAGGAGGATCACCATAAGTCTGAGGCCATCCTGAGACTACCTAGTGAATTCCAGGTCAGCCTGGGCTGTAGTGAGACCTTACCTCAAAAAAACCAAAAAAAAAAAAAAAGGCTGGAGAGATGACTTAGTGGTTAAGGCGCCTGCCTCCTAAGCCTAAGAATGCTGGTTCCTATTTCCAGCGGTTCCAATCTCCAGGTCCCACGTTTAACCAGATGCAAAGTGACACAAGGGCACAATGCTGCATTTGATCACAAGAGGGCGCACACATCTGGATTTCTTTCGCAGCAGCTGAGAGGCTTCTGGCACGCCCATCTCTGTCTTCCTCTCCCTCTCTCTGTGTCTCTCACCAAAAAAAAAAAAAAAGGAAAGCTGAGAAGAAAGAAATGAAAAGAAATGAAAGAGGGAGAACAGGAAGGTGCTCCCAGAAACCCAGCTAAGACAGACTTAATCAAAGGGTAACATGACATGTGCTGCACAACTTGTGGACTTTAATGAACTGAACTTGGGTTTTGGCAGGAAAAATGATTCATGACAGCTGTAACTTTGGTTTTGAATGAGTGAATTTATTAGGAATGTAGCAAGAAAAAAATAAAGAAGAAATGGCAGGTATCAGATAAAGAAACAACCATCATGCTGGGCACTGAACAGAAAAGGCTGCAGTGGCCCTGCTGAAAAGTAAAAGAAACAAATGGCAAGCAACAGATAAATAACAGAACATCAGCTCAGTTGCTTACAACAGCCAGCAGAAATGCCTCGTGGAACACTCAGCTGGAGGTCCAGATCCATGAAGCACACAGCCAAAAGTTACCTCTTCAGATGAGGGTTCTCATGGGAAGTTCCCACTACAGGCAATTTAAAAAAAAATTATGAGAGAGAGATT
Source organism: Orientallactaga sibirica (assembly GCA_036365145.1). NCBI lineage: Eukaryota > Metazoa > Chordata > Mammalia > Rodentia > Dipodidae > Orientallactaga > Orientallactaga sibirica. The sequence continues at coordinate 32,130,902 of JAEOAD010000017.1, read as the reverse complement.
GAGAATTAGCTTGACAGGGCCTCCAGCCTCTGCAATCGAACTCCCAGACATGCACATGTGCAACCTTGTGCTTGTGTCACTTTGTGCCTCGGGCTTACATGTGATCTGGAGAGTCCAATATAGGTCCTTAGGCTTCACAGGCAAGCTCTTAACTGCTAAGCCATCTTTCCAACCCCACTGGCATTTTTATACCATGGAATAAACAATAATGACCTCTGCTCAAGTCTTAAGAATTAGTGGGTTGTGTGTGTGAAGGGGTGGTGCCAGACAGGCTGGGAAATGGTTTATCTTCTAGCTGTCCTCTGGGGCATGGTGTTTTCAACCTTTGGGCTGTAAACATGCTTTGGTCTAAGAAGGTGGGAGGGGCTTACACTGCACCACATTCAACTCTCAACAAGCTGTAACAGTGCATGACAATTTACTAATATAACTAATGTTTACACTTGCCATTCCTTCCCAGCATTGTAAATAGAACTCAATGGTCATATACATGTTGCCTTATTTTGCCATTTTACCAAGATAAGAAACACTGGTCCCATTTTAGAGAAGCGAGAAGGAAAGATTAAGAACCAGAAGACTTGCTGTGGAAGAGAGAGGTAGCACTTCCATTTCCTGAAAAAGGCCCAAACTCCCTGTCAGCTGTTTTCCTGGGGAAAAGTTCTCGCTGGCAGAGGCCATTGGGGAAAAAGAACACCCCAGTGTTTGGCTTTGTGCCTTGATTAAGAACTGGTCCTGTGACCTTGAAATATTGGGTTATGATGTGGGTGGATCATATCAACTTTTTTTCGTTGTCTGCATATCTGTTGTTAGAAGGAACCTGGATTTAAGTTTGTAAACCAAATGTCCCTTTGTTTAAAAGGATCAAAATGTAATTTTTGTTGGTACACAGGAATCAGTGACGTTATTATGAAACCAAAATGAAGCTATCAAGTGGCTACACTGTCCTTTCTGAAAACCAGGGGTTCTCTACTTTTTGGCCTCAAGTACTGCTGGTATTCTTAAAAAGGACTGCACACTCTAAAGAGCTTTTGCTCGTATGAGTTGTTCTCTTGATATTTACAATATTAGAAACTAAAATGAAGAACACTGGGATACAGGAATACACACCCATCCATCACACAAACACACATTCCATTAATTGTCTAGGAAAACTCTGTTTACCAAGGGGATCTTAGCATTATTAAAACCATAGATTTGACCATGCAGATTCTTGAAAAATTTCCAGAACCCCCACCCCCCAGATGTCTAGACTACTCTCTGAGAATTGTTGAGGGTAAAGTTGTATCTTTGCAGATGATATAAAAATGTTTCTTTTCTAAATAGACTTTGAGTACATTATTCCTACAACTCTTCTCTGGTTGAAGGAACCCAGGTTGACATAGGACTCAAACTGCTGAAAGGAACCCTGAGGGAATGCAGCCGAAGGCCATTGGTGAAGTCCCTACAAAAGACTGCTTTCTTATTATTTTCTCCTCTTCTCTTCCTCTTCATTTTTTATTTCTTTTGATTTTTTTTATAACAGTGAAAAACTCCAATGCTGCAAAAGTTAAAAAAAAAAAATACAGTGACTGTACCTGTAACCATTACATAGATGCAAGGACACCATTCAACACTATTGGATTCATCTCTATTGCCTTGTTCTAGCATTATACACAGCAGATTATTCTGAAGCAAGTCCTAGATATAATGTCACCTAAAGCTAGGTCTTCATGTATCTGTGCATGAGAACTCTTCTATTAAGTGTAGACACAAAACCACCATCACACCTAAATCAACACTAATTTCTCAATAACATCAATCATTCGATTGATATCCAAATTTCCCCAGTTGGTCTAATAATTTTTTAGGGTTTCTAAATCTAGGGTCCAAATATCTAGGCATTACATTTGTTTCCTGTTTCTTAAATCTTTGTTACTATTAAGTACTTCCTTTCATCTTGTACTTTTCCCCTTGAAGTTTATTTTTTTGGAGCACCTAGACCATGGCCAGGGATAAAGTATTTGCCTAGCATGCACAAGGCCCTGAGTTTCACCCCCAACACTGGGACGTGGGAGAGAAAAAGAAGAGCTTTTGGAGATGCTAATCACTCATTAGTGGTTATTTAGCGGGTTAACCCATAACCAGTAAGTCCCACATATTGGCATCTAGACTCAGAAGCATGGTTCGACTTGCATTTGTTGGGTGGAAGGTGTCAGAGCTGGTAGTGTGCTTCCTTCAGAAAACACAGTGTATTTACTTATCATTCTTTTAGTGCTTTCAGTAACCCATGGATGAGATCCTTCCTTGCATTATTTCATGAGGAGTTGCAAAATGGTGATGATCTGACACTTGAATTAACTTCATGTTTGTTTGTGGCACCAACTCATTATGCATTTAGATTCATTTTAATTTCAATGCTGATTTTAAGTATTACTTTTTCATGTTTAATTGTGTAAAACATTTGCATGGTCCCCAAGTTAAACCTACAAACAAGGGCTATTAGAGATAGTTGATGCAATAGGATATAGCTACCTTTATGAAGTATTATGCAGCTGCCATAAAGAGTAGTAATTCCAAATAACACTAAGAAATAGAGTATCCTGATATATACAATGTTCAGTGAGAACAGCAAGGCAGAGAAAAATGTGAACAGAATAACATTCTTTATCTAAGAAATAAGGAATAAATGTACATATATGTCTATATTAAAACCTCAATAATGAACCATGAAATGAAATGGCTACCTATAAGAGAGGAAAGGAATAAGGTGAAAGAAAAATAGTAGAAGCTAAAGCTGTACCTGTTATGTATCCATATCTGACAGACTGTGGGTATGGACATGGATATAGAAATTAAAGTAGAGTAACAATGCTTCCTGCCCAGGGCCCAGGGCAGATTGTCCACAGCAGAACACAGTAGCAAGAGGTGGGAATTTTGACCCCACAGAATCCTTGTGGTGTGGACTATGGTGTTATGAGCAGGGAGATCATGCATGCTTGGGTCCTGCTGAGTGGAGAAGGACTTCCTGACAAAGGAAGACCTCGAAAAAGAGGCTCATTAGACACACATTCCTGAGAAGCCTTTCCTTTAAACCAGGAAAGGACCATTATATGACTCCTGAGGAAATAATGATATTGGGGCTGAGGAGATAGCTCAATTAGTAAAATGCTTGCAAGAGCAAGCATGAAGATCTGAGTTCAATCCCCAGATGTATGTTTAAAAAAAAAAAAAAAAAAAAAAAAAAGCTGAGCATGGAGGCACTGGGGAAGCAGAGACAGAAGGATCCCTGGGGATTTCTGGCCAGCCCATCTCCCTGCTTGTGAGTTACAGGTCAATGAAAGACTCTGTTTCAAAAAAGGTGGACATGGTTAAGGCCACCCTGAGATTACATAGTGAATTCCAGGTCAGCATGGGCTAGAGTGAGACCCTACCATGAAAAACTGAAAAATGAAAAAAAAAAAAAAAAAAAAGGTGGACATGGGCCTGGAGAGATGTCTTAGCAGTTAAGGCACTTGCCTGTGAGGCCTAAAATCTCATGTTGGAATCTCCAGGTCCCGTGTAGCCAGATGCACAGTGACACAAGCATGCTATGTTGCACATGTGCACAAGGGGGCACACTTGTCTTGAGTTTGCTCACAGCATCTGAAAGGCCCTGGTGCACCCATTCTCTGTCTATCTCCTCTCTCTCTCTCCCTCTTTCTCTCTCAAAAAAAGTGGACAGTTTTCCAGAGAAACAACCCCTGAAATTTTTCCCTGGCCTACACATACATGTACACATATACACATGCACATGTACACCAGTATACATAAACACACACACACACATACACATAAGTTAGCAAACTATGAAATAAGCAATATGGTAGGACATATCACAGAATAGGTTAATTATAAGTTAAAAAAATTATTTCTCACAATTCTGGAGACTGGTATATCAAGGCAAGTTCAATGTGGGGTCACAGTTCACTTCCTGGCCCATGCATGGTACCTTCTTTCTGTATCCTCATGTGTTGGAAGGCCACTAATCCCATTCACAAGGACTCCACCCTAATGACCTAATCATCTTCTGCAGGCTCTACCTCCTAAAGCCAGCATACTGCTGGTTGACTCAGTATATGAATTTACGGGGAACAAGCATTCACAGCATACATCAAAATGAAAATGAGAGCAATGATGAGATCACATTTTGGTATTGGGTATTTTCTTTGCATTTTTCTGTGTTCCTTGGAATTTTATATCATTTTTTCATTTATTTGATAATCAAAATGTTATTTTGAAATAATAAAGGCTAAGCCATGCAAAAGAAAGTGAGAAAAGACACTAATGGACAATATGAAAATAAATACAAATGGACAATGAACTTGGAAAAGAGGCTGCTCAAAGAAATTCAATGTAAAACCACAGTGAGACATCATTTTAATTGATCAGTTAATGACTTAAAAATATTCCAATGCTTGCTCTTCCTAAATATATAGAGAAAATTACCCATATAAAATTTTGATAGGACCAAAATTATTGCTATCTTTTCTAGTAGTTTGACATTGTGTGTCTTATGACTTAAAAATGATTATGATTTAGGTCTCAATAATTTAACTTGCTTAAAATAGTCTAAATAAGAGCCAGGTATGGAGGCCCATGCCGTTTAATCCCACCACGTGGAGGCTGAGGTAGGAGGATCACCTGAGTTTGGGGCCAGCTAGGATCCAGAGTGATTTAAAGATCAGGTGGAAGGGAACTCATCTACACAGCACCTAGCACAGGTGATCAGAGCAGACACCCACAGGCCCAGCCAGCCTTCCTGAGCCCACAGCACAGCAAAGAGGGACCCAAGAAGCAGTACAGCATAGCTGAGATCAAAGCCATCCCAAAAGGTAACTGGGATTACACCAGATCAGTACCCACCAAATAAACCTGGTATATAGGCTTGCATTGGAAGGACTAATTGTACCATCAATGGCAAGGTAAATTATATGTTAAATCTGATGGATGGTCATATTTGAAATTCTTAAATAAGCTATATTTTGGGCTGCTCATTTGTTGCTTCCTGATTTATAGTGCCTTTGTTTCCTCTGCTGTCTTTTGTTGGGGAAGGGTCTCACTTGGTCACAAGCTGACCTTGGAACCTTCTACAGACCAGAAATCTTAGCCTCCCAGTTGACAGGATTAAGGGTGTGGGCAACACACATCCTTAGGGACTGTGACTTTGTTAGAGGATCTATTTGTCATAATACCTACTTTTGCATAAATACTCTGTGCTGTTTTTCATTGAATGTATACATTGTTTAGTTAACTTTTTAGAATTTGTCTGTATTCTGTACCATTCAGCTTACTTGAATACTCTCATACCAGGCAAACCCAACACCTAGGGTCACTTTTCTGGTTAAGACTCTCAGAATCTTAAGAGCCACACCTAGCATCTTAAGCTCCTACCCTAAAGATATATAACATCAGGTTGATTGATACATCTAATATTACTGTTGATAATTAGAAAACCCAAGCATTAAATTAATTAAATTAATCAAAGATGCAATAATCTCTATATTATAATACAAGAAACACAAAAAAATCAAGACAATATAAATCCAACAAAAAGTATTAATGCATAAGAAATGCCTGAGAAAGATTTCAAAAGAATGATTATAAATATGTTCAAAGAACTCAAAGAACACATAGGAAACCAATTTAATGAAATAAGGAGGTCAATACAAGACATGAAGGGGGAAATCAAAAGAATCAAAGAACACATAAGAAACCAATTTAATGAAATAAAGCGGTCAATACAAGACATGAATAAGGAAATATAAATAATAAAGAAAAAAACAGTCAGAAATACTAGCAATGAAGAACACAGTAAAGGAAATAAAAAAACTCAGTAGAAAATCTCTCTAGTAGAATGGATGAAGGAGAGAACAGAATATCTAAACTAGAAGACCAGGTGGCAGATCTAATACAGTCCAACAAAGAGAAAGACAAACTAAAAGGAAGGTATGAATGGGAATTTCAAGATATTTGGGACACTATGAAAAGATTAAACATAAGAATTCATGGTACAGTAGAAGGAGAAGAATTTCACTCCAAAGGCATAGTAGGTGTTTTCAAAAAAATCACACAAGAAAACTTCCCCCAAATTGTGAAAGAGATGCCAATGCAGATACAGGAAGCATTTAGAACACCAAACAGACAAAACCTGGAAAAAGCCTGCCCTCGCCATATTATAATTAAACTACCAAACATACAATCCAAAGAAAATATATTGAAAGCAACTAGAGAGAAAAAGCAAATCACCTCAAAGGCAAGCCAATCAGAATCACAGCAGAATCACAAACTTTAAAATCCAGAAGGGCTTGAAGTGATGTATTCCAAGTTCTGAAAGATAACAACTGTCAACTAAGTTTACTTTATCCTACAAAGCTATCCTTTCAAATAGACAGAGAAATAAGAACATTCCAAAAAAAAGCAGGCTAAAAGAATATTTGAAGACAAAACCAGATCTACAGAAAATACTTGAGAGGATCCTCCATGCTAAAGAGAAAGAAAAGCACACATATAAAGAACCTGGAAAACAAGCCATAATCTAATACTAGTTAATGCAAGAGGGCAAAGGTAAAATTGGAAAAACTACAAAACAAGAAAAATGGCAAAAATAAATACACACCTTTCAATAATAACTATTAATATCAATGGCCTGAATGCCCCAACCAAAAGACATAGGTTTGCAGACTGGGTTAAAAAGCAAGATCCTTCAACTTGTTGCCTCCAAGAAACTCACCTTTTTACAAAGGATGGACACTATATTAGGGTGAAAGGTTGGAAAAAGGTGTTTCAAGCAAATAGGCCTAGAAAATAAGCAGGGGTCCCTATCCTAATATCTGACAGGGTAGACTTCAGACCAACTTTAGTTAGGAAAGATAAGGAAGGTCACTTTATACTGATTAAAGGAACACTCCAACAGGAGGACATTACAATCCTAAACATATATGCACCTAACATGGGGGCTCCCAATTTCATCAAACAAATGCTACTAGAACTAAGGTCACAGATAACACCAAAAACACTTGTAGTGGGTGACTTCAACACCCAATTCTCACCAATTGATAGTTCTTCCTGGAGAAAAATAAACAGGGATGCATCTGGATTAAATGAGGTCATGGAACAAATGGACCTAACAGAGATATATACAGGACATATGATTCAAATACTGAAGAATACACATTCTTTTCAGCAGCACATGGAACATTCTCTAAAATAGACCATATATTAGGACACAAAGCAAATCTTAACAAATATAGGAATATTGAAATAATTTCTATCTGCCCTCGATCTGATCACAATGGGATCAAACTACAAATCAATAACAAGAAAAGCTATAGAGCATACACAAAATCATGGAAACTAAACAATACAGTACTAAATAATCAATGGGTCAATGAAGAAATTAAGAAAGAAATAAAAATTCATGCAGTCAAATGCTAATGAGAACACAACATACCAAAACCTTTGGGACACAATGAAGGCAGTCATAAGAGGGAAATTTATACCTTTTAGTGCCTATGTTAACAAATTAGAAAGGTTGCAGGTAAACAACTTAATGCTCCACCTTAAGGCCTTAAAAAAAGAAGAACAAGGCAAACCAAAAATCAGTAGATGGAAAGAAATAATAAAGATTAGGGCAGAAATTAATGAAATAGAAACCAAAAAACAATCCAATGAATCAATGAAACAAAGAGTTGGTTCTTTGAAAGGTTAAACAAGACTGATAAACCCTTAGCAAATCTGACCAAAAGAAAGAGAGAAGAGACACAAATTAATAAAAACAGAGATGAAAAAGGCACCATTACAACAGATGCAAGAGAATTTTTAAAAAATCATAGGTACGTACTATAAGAACATATACCCCACTAAGTTTGAAAATCTAAAAGAAATGGATGGTTTCCTTGATTTATATAACCTACCTAAATTAAATCAATATGAGATTAACCATTTAAATAGACCTATAATAAGTATGGAGATCCAGGCAGTTATAAAAAATATCTCAACTAAAAAAAGTCCAGGCCCAGATGGATTCACTGCTGAATTTTACCAGACGTTCATGGAAGAACTAACACCAATGCTTCTTAAACTTTTCCATAAAACAGAAGAGGAAGGAATCCTACCAAATTCCTTCTATGAAGCCAGCATCACCCTGATCTCAAAACCAGACAAAGATAGAACAAAAAAGGAAATTTAGAGAGAAATCTTCCTCATGAACATAGATTCAAATATTCTCAACATAATATTGGCAAACAGAATACAAGAATATATTAGAATGATCATTCACCCTGACCAAGTAGACTTTATCCCAGAGATGCAGGGCTGGTTCAACATAAACAAATCAATAAATGAAATACATTATATAAATGGACTGAAGGACAAAAAAATCACATGATAATCTCATTACATGCAAAAAAGCATTTGACAAAATCCAACATCACTTCATGGTAAAAGTCCTGTGAGACTGGGACTAGAAGGAAAATATCTCAACATAATAAAGGCTATTTGTGACAAACACACAGCCAACATAATACTAAATGGAGAAAAACTTTAAGCATTTCCACTAAAATCAGGAACAAGACAAGGGTGGCCATTGTCCCCACTTTTATTTAACATAGCACTGGAAGTCTTAGCCATAGCAAAAAGGCAAGAGACACACATAAAAGGGATACAAATTGGAAAGGAAGATATCAAGTTATCATTATTTGCAGATGATATGATTCTATACATAAAGGACCCTAAAGACTCTACCAGCAAACTGTTAGAGCTGATAAACACCTATAGCCATGCAGCAGGATACAAAATACAGAAATCAGTAGCCTTCCTTATGCTAACAACAAACACACAGAGGATGAAATCAGAGAATCAATCCCATTCACAATTGCATAAAAAAAAATAATAAAGTACCTCAGGATAAACCTAACCAAGGAAGTGAAGGATCTCTACAATGAGAACTTTAAAAGACTCAAGAAAGAAATTGCAGACGACACTAGGAAATGATAAACATCCTTTGTTCTTGGATTGGAAGAATCAATATTGTGAAAATGGCAATCCTACCAAAAGCAAACTACACATTTAATGCAATCCCCATCAAAATTCCAACAGCATTCTTCACAGAAATAGAAAAAACAATCCAAAAATTCATTTGGAAGCACAAAAAAAACCTCAGATTTCTAAAACAATTTTGAGCAAAAAAAAATAAGGCTGGAAATATCACCATACCTGATTTTAACCTATATTACAGAGCCATAGTAACAAAAACAGCATGGTACTGGCACAAAAACAGACATGTAGATCAATGGAACAGAATAGAGGACCCTGATATAAATCCAAGTAGCTATAGCCACCTGATCTTTCATAAAAATGCCAAAAATACTCATTGGAGAAAAGACAGCCTCATCAGCAAATGGTGCTGGGAAAACTGGATATGTATGTGTAGAAGGATGAAAATACATTCTTATCTCTCTCCATGCACAAGAATCAATTACTAATGGATCAAAGACCTTAATATCAGACCAGAAACTCTAAGACTGCTACAGGGAAAAGTAGGGGAAACCCTTCAACATAATGGTCTTGGCAAAGACTTTTTGAATGTAACCCCAATCGCTCAGGAAATAAAACCACAGATCAACTGCTGGGACCTCATAAAATTACAAAGCTTTCATACAGCTAAGGACACTGTGAATAGAGCAAAGAGGCAACCTACAGAATTGGAGAAAATCTTTGCCAGCTATACATCTGGCAGAGGGTTAATATCTAGGATATACAAAGAACTCAAAAAATTAAATAATAACAAATCAAACAACTCAATGAAAAAAATGGGCTATGGAACTAAATAGAGAGTTCTCAGAAGAAGAAATACAGATTGGCATATAAACATCTAAAAAAAAAAAAGTTCTACATCCCTAGTCATCAGGGTAATGCAGATTAAAACTACCTTGAGATTCCATCTCCTGTCAGATTGGCTACCATCATGAAAACAAATGACTATAAATGCTGGCGAGGATGTGGAAAAAGAGGTACCCTAGCCGGGTGTGGTGGCGCAAGCCTTTAATCCCATCATTCAGGAAGCAGAGGTAGTAGGATTGCCATGAGTTTGAGGCCACCCTGAGACTATATAGTTAATTCCAGGTCAGCCTGGGCCAGAGTGAGACCCTAACTTGAAAATACAAAAAAAAAAAAAAAAAAGGAACACTTCTACACTGTTGGTGGCAATGCAATCTGGCTGCATTGTGGAAATCACTGTGGAGGTTCCTGAGATAGCTAAATATAGATCTACCATATGACCCAGCTATACCACTCCTAGGCATATATCTGAAGGACTCGTCTCACTACCTTAGAGATACTTGCTCAACCATATTTATTATCACTCTATTCACAATAGCTAGGAAATGGAACCAGCCTAGATGTCCCTCAACTGATGAGTGGACAATGAAGATATGGCACATTTACACAATGGAGTTCTACTCAGTGGTAAAGAAAAATGAAGTTATGAAATTTGTTGGAGAATGGATGGATCTGGAAAGGATTATACTTAGTGAGGTAATCCAGGCCCAGAAAGCCAAACGTCACATGTTCTCTTTCATATGTGGATCCTAGCTACAAATGATTGGACTTCTATGTGAGTAAAAATAAAACTCAGTAGCAGAAGTCAGTAAACTAGAAAGGGGATATAAAGGGAATAGAAAGGGAGGGGGGACTTAATAGGATGGTATTGTATATATGTAGAAGAACAGATTAATGGGGGTGAAAAGGCCTAAGTGAGGTCAGGGGAAGAGATTGAGTACAGGAAAAGTGGAGGAAGGGCTAATCAAAATCTAAGAGGATATAAATAAGTCTTATGTAAACCTACTTTTCTGGACAATGGAATACTCAGAAACCATAGATTGTTACTAGAAAATTTTCAGTGCCAGGGATGGGATACCTTCCAGTGAGTTGTTGGCTGGGGAGGTCACAGATACCCCCAAAACATTATATTCCATTGCTGGGCCCTTGGTTTTCCACTGGGAATAGATAGTAAGACCCTATTGCTGCAAACTCCACATACTTGAGCAGCAAGGTCACTGAGAAATCCTGCTGGAGCTGAGATGAAAGCTTCCTCCCTGTGGACTAGCTGACAGGAAGTTGGAAAAAGCTACACTGCATGAAGTTCAATGGGAGAGAAAAAACACCAGTGAAGTACTCAACAGTGAACACTGCAAGCTTCAAATTTGACCAGCCAGGCCAAATAAGCCAACAGGTGCAACAGTGGCATGTCTGTTATGTGGGAAACCAACCACTCTCTAATTGGACTGGAGACTACGACAGGGGTGGTCATGAGCCCTAGGGTGTAACGTCTGCTTGTGTCACACTAAATGTATATACTATGCTCACCAAACTGCCAAGTAAGCACTTTTCTTAATGTCCACACCCATATATTAATACTACTGTCACTTCGGGTTGGAGAAGCTTCTCTTTTACTTTTTTTTTGTTGTTGTTGTTTTCATTTTTAGGTTTTTCAAGGTAGGGTCTCACTCTAGCCAAGGCTGACCTGGAATTCACTATGCAATCTCAGGGTGGCCTCAAACTCATGGCGATCCTCCTACCTTTGCCTCCCGAATTCTGGGATTAAAGGCGTGCGCCACCACACCTGGTGAGAAGCTTCTCTTTTCAGATGGTGGTGACCTTGGTATGACTCAGAAGGCACCATGATGCTGAGAAGAAGGGACAGAGGAGTGTTCAGCACTGTAACATCTCAAATCCAACTTCCAAGGTTCAGGGTCCATTAAGGAAGAGGGGGCAGAAAGAATGTAAGAGCTAAAGGAAGAGTAAGACTCCTTACAATGTGCTCCTCCATAGACAAAATGGCCTGGATATTCATGACTTTATAGTGCCTCACACTACTTACACAAGACCATCATAATAGGAGGAAAAGATCCTGACATCAAACTGAAAAGAAAGACTGATTGAGAGGGAGAAGGTATATGATGGAGAGTGAAATTTCAAAGGGGAAAGTGGGGGGGGGAGGGAGGGAAGTACCATGGGATATTGTCTACAATTAAAGAAGTTGTCAAAAAAAATAATAAAAGGAAAAAAAAAAAGAATCATATATATGGAGTAAAAATGTAGTTTGGTTGGGAGCGTGCTTGCAACTGTATGCACAAAGATCAGGTAGTAATCCCCAGCACTGCTTAAGCCAGTCATGTTAATGCTCCTCTATAGTCTCAGCATTGAGAAGTAGAGGCAGGAAGATCATACATTCCAGGCCATTCTTAGCTTTCATAGCAAGATTCATAGCAAATTGAAGACCAGTCTGAGATATATGAGATCCTGCCTCAAAAAAGAATGAATCAACTATATGCTAAATAGCTTATGCTTAAAGTACATGTTATAGTTATTTATAATACCAAAATTATTGAGACTAAATATCCATAATTAGAGATTAATATTGTGCAGGAAATTGAAATCATGACCTTCAATAAGAAGAGTTAATGATATACAATGTCATTATAGATTTTTGTCTATAAAAAGCAAATTACAAATAGTATATCTAATAAGATCACAATTTTACTTATAAAATTGTGTGTGTTTGTTTGTAAATGTGAAGTTATTGAAGGCATGCCTGTAATCCCAGTACTTTGGAGGCTGTGGCAGAAGGATAGCCAGTTCAAAGGCCACCTAGGTTATGTTGCAAGCCCAAGACCAACCTGGGCTATGTCTCAAAAAAGTTATTTAACCTATTTGGATTTTTTCGACAGACATAGCTGAATTAAAACAATGTTCCACAATGAACATACAATTCACACATTCAAAAATATACAGAAGCCAGGTGTGGTGGCACATACCTTTCATCCCAGCACTTGGGAGGCAGAGGTAGGAGGATTGCTGTGAATTTGAGGCCACCCTGAGACTACATAGTTGATTCCAGGTCAGCCTGGGCCAGAGTAAGAGCCTACCTCGAAAAACCAATATATATATATATATATATATGGAGAGAGAGAGAGAGAGAGAGAGAGGGAGGACTTCTGGGTAAGATGGCTGCATAGGAGTCACACCAATACAGTCTAGGGAGGGATATAAGCAAAACCACAGCAAAATACACTCTCTGAAAAAAGAAGGTGTATAGGTTTTTATTGGCCACAGCAGAGTGGGAGGAGAGACTAAGATCTATCAGAAAAGAGGAAACCAGCCAGAATCCCACCAAGGTGCTTGTGGGCCAGGACCTGATCCATCTAGCACCCTATAGGCACCCAGCTGCAGGACCAGAGACCAAAAAAGGGGATTTACCAACCTCATCAGCCTCCTTGCAAAGTCAAGAAACCTGAAGGGGAGACATTATAGATTAGCTGAGGAGCTGCTGAAGGGGCCACAAGTGGGACCAGCTGAACAGTTTCAGTACAACTCCAGGCTTCCTGCACTCTCCCATCCCCCAACTGACAGCATCATGACCCTCCTGATAAGGCATTCAGTTCCCGGCAGCAGGGCATCTACATAGCTGATTAGAACACCAGATTCACAGCACAACATGGAGGGATCGAGGTGGGCACTCCACACTGGTGAGATTTAAAGCCACACCAAGTGGTAATGAGGCTGGTTGACAAAAAAGCAGTACTTAAAGTGCTGATCTCTCTTTCCATGTCAGGGAAGGTTATGGGTTTCATATTCGTGGTTGGCTTTACCATTCTCAATTAAGCTATATTTGAGAGCTAACTATAGTTGCCTTTGATGCTTTCAGATTCATAGAGCCTTTATCTTTTTCTTCTGTCATTATTGGGGCCAGGGTCTGATTCAGACCCTGGCTGACCTGGAACCCATTTAAGAACAGAAATATTAACCTCCCAACTGACAGGATTAAGGGTGTAGAGCAACACACATCCTTAGGAATTTTGGTTTTATAAGGTCATCTTTTTGTGTCAATCCACACACTTGCATACTCTGTGATGTTTTTTATTGATTGTGTATATTGCTTAGTTGAATTTTAGAATTTTCCAGTAAATTGCTCCACCCAGCCAACTAGAATACTTGAATATCAGGCAAACACAACTGCTAGGATTATTTCTGTGGCTGGATTGGAGTATAAGAGCTACACAAGGCACACTAAACTCCTCCTCTGAAGGAACATGAAGTTGAACTTAAAAATCTAAAAACACAGCAGAAAATTAGAAAACCCAAGCATCATATCAACTCAGGATGCAAAAGTTGCTACATTACAATACAAGAAACACAAAGGCACATAAAGGCAAGCCCATCAGTATCACAGCAGATTACTCAACACAAACTTTAAAAGCCAGAAGGGCTTGGAAAGATGTATTCCAAGTTCTGAAAGATAACAACTATCAACCAAGAACTCTTAACCTACAAAGCTACCTATCCATATTGAAGGAGAAATAAGAATATTCCAAAACAAAAACAGGCTAAAGGAATTTATGACAATGAAGTCAGCTCTACAGAAAATACTTGAAGGAAGCCGGGTGTGGTGGTGCACACCTTTAATCCCAGCACTTGGGAGGCAGAGGTAGGAGGATCACTGTGAGTTCAAGGCTACCCTGAGAATACAGAGTGAATTCCAGGTCAGCCTGTGTTAGGGTCCCTCCCAGGGCCAGCCAGGAGGGACAACAGGGTCTCTGCCAAGTATGGGGTGAGAGGAATGGAGTCACGACACAGACTCCAGGGTTGGATGGAAGCAGCAGAGGGCGAGCTGCTGCAAACTCGTTTATTCAAGGAAGTATAGGGAGTCTTAAGGGGTTTGACTGGCCAATCATTGTATGGGGTGGTCCCCTTTTTGTGACCAATGACAGCCTCTCTCCAGACAGATCATCTCGTAGCAGGTTTCTCACGAGCATGGGACCGTAGCTGTTGTCACGTTAGGCCTGCGCAGGACGCCATGTTCACAGAAGTCACTTTCTGGTTTCTTCTGACATGTGGTCTGGCTAGGGCCAGACCTGCATTGTGCCATACATATCCTCCTTTTTGTTTTTATTATTGACAACCCTGGGAGGTATGGTTCTTTGCCAAGCCATTGTTGACCCCAGGCCCCAAGAGATCATCACATGCAACGGTGCCTGTCTTGGGTTGCCCCATCTCATGGGGCCTTACCCGTCATTGACTACCTGCCATCCTAGTGAGAACACCCAAAGGGTGTGGCCTGGTTTCTTTTAGCATGCAGTCTGTGCCATACAAGCCTGAGCTAGAGTGAGACCCTACCTCAAAAAACAAACAAAAAAAAGAGAAAGAAAGAAAGAAAGAAAGAAAGAAAGAAAGAAAGAAAATGTTTGAAGGAATGCTTCATGCTGAAGAGGAAGCAAAGCACACACATGAGGAAACAGGAAAAAATAAACCATGTTCAAATAACAGTTAAAACAAGAGAGTAAAGGAAAACAGAAAACACTACAAAACAAGAAGAATGGCAAGAATAAGCAAATACCTTTCAATAATA
The DNA here is from genome assembly GCA_036365145.1 of Orientallactaga sibirica. Taxonomy (NCBI): domain Eukaryota; kingdom Metazoa; phylum Chordata; class Mammalia; order Rodentia; family Dipodidae; genus Orientallactaga; species Orientallactaga sibirica. Next base: position 32,115,478 of record JAEOAD010000017.1, on the reverse strand, counting down.
ACTCTTAGTATCAATGGCCTCAATGCCCAAACCAAAAGACACAGGCTTGCAAGACTGGATTAAAAGGCAGTATCCTGCTGTTTGTTGCCTCCAGGAAACTCATCTCTCAATAAAAGATAGACACAGTGTAGCAGACAGCTTCAGGTTCGCTGAGATGAACTTCCAGACCAGGCACAGTTATGGAGGAAGGGATATTATTTATTGAAGCTTATAGATCCAGGGGAAGTTCCATAACAGCAGAAGCTGACCTTTCTTCACAGGACCAGGCAAGAGAGAGAAAAACCAAGCCGCCAGCTAAACAGCACACTCAGGAACTCCTGCTAGGCACATTTGCATATCTTTACAATGGAATCTCAAACCCACACCATTAACACCTTAAGACCAGCCCCCAGTGACATTGCCTCTAGCAAGGTGATTGCAGATGCAAACTATAACTAATAAAATACTGAATATATTGGGGGACATATATTCAAACTACCACACACAGTCTTAGGGTGAAAGGGTGGAAAATGGTATTTCAAGCAAATGGGCTTAGGAAACAACAATAATGAGGAAAGATAAAGAAGGTCACTTTATGCTGATTAAAGGAACACTCCAACAGGAGGACATTACAATACTAAATGTATATACATCTAACATGGGGCTCCCAATTTCATCAAACAAACACTATTACACTGAAGGTCACAGATAGCACCAAACACAGTTGTAGTGGGTGACTTCAATACCACACTCTCATCAATTTACAAATCATCCCGGCAAAAAATAAACAGAGAGACATCTGGATTAAATGTCATGGAACAAATGGTCCTAACAGATATATACAGAACATTCCATCCAAATACTGCAGAATATACATTTTCTCAGCAGCACATGGAACATTTGCCAAAATAGACCATATATGAGGACACAGAGCAAATCTTTTAAAAAAAAAAAAAAAAAAAAATTGAAATAATCCCTGATACTCTATCTGAACACAATGGGCTTAATCTACAAATCAGCACCAAGAAAAACTACAGAGCATATAGAAATTCATGAAGACTAAATAGTACACTCTTGAATGATGAATGGGTCATTGAACAAATCAAAATTAAATCAATAAATTCATAGAATCAAGTCATGATGAGAATACAACATACCAAAATCTTTGGGATACAATGAAGGCAGTCCTAACTGGGAAATTTATAGCTCTAGGTGGTTATATTAAGAAATTAGAGAGTTCACAAGTAAAAAATGTAATCCTTCATCTAAAGGCCTTGGAAAAAGAAGAACAAGGCAAACCAAAAATCAGTAGATGGGAAGAAATAATAAAGATTAGGGCCAAAATTAATGAACTAGAAACCAAAAAACAATCCAAAGAATCAATGAAACGAAGAGTTGGTTCTTTGAAAGGATAAACAAGATTGATAAACCCTTAGCAAATCTGACCAGACGAAAGAAAGAAGAGACAAAAATTAATAAAATTAGAGATAAAAATATACCATTACAACAGATACCAGAGATATTCAGAAATTTTTGCTTGTTTTGGTTTTTCGATGTAGGGTCTCACTCTAGCTCAAACTGACCTGGAATTCACTCTGTAGTCTCAGAGTGTCCTTGAACTCACAGCAATCCTCCTACCTCTGCCTCCCAAATGCTGTGATTAAAAGCAAGCACCACTACACCCGGCTTAAATTCAGAAAATTTTAAGAACATACTTTAAAAATATATATGCCTCAAAGTTTGAAAATCTGAAAGAAATGGATGATTTCCTTGATTCATATGACCTACCAAAATTCAATCAAGTTGATATAAACCATTTTAATAGACCTATAACAAGGACAGAGATCCAAGCAGTTAAAAATTCTCCCAACTAAAAAGACTACAGGCACAGATGGATTCACTGGTGAATTTTACCAGACCTTCATGGAAGAACTAACACCACTGCTTGTCAAAACTTTTCCATAAAATAGAAAAGGAAGTAATCCTACCAATCTCCTCCTATGAAGTAAGCATCACTGTGATACCAAAATCATACAAAGAACAAAAAAAGAAAACTACAGACCAATCTCCCTCATGAACATAGATGCAAAAATTCTGAACAAAATATTGGCAAACAAAATACAAGAATATATCAGAAAGATTATTCACCCCAACCAAGTAGGCTTTATCCCAGAGATTCAGGGATGGTTCAACATAAGCATATTGGTAAATGTAATACACTATATAAATGGACTATAAATGGAAGGACAAAAATCACATGATCATCTCAATAACAGAAAAAGGGCATTTGACAAAATCCAACACCCCTTCATGGTAAAAGTCCTACAGAAAATGGGCATAGAAGGAACATATCTCTACATAATAAGAGCTATTTATGACAAACCTACAGCCAACATAATATTAAATGGGGAAAACTTGAAGTTTTTCCACCAAATTCAGGTTCAAGACAATGGTGTCCACTGTCCCCATTTTTATTTAATATAGTACTGGAAGTCCTAGCTATAGCAATAAAGCAAGAGACAATAAAAAAGGGATACAAATTGGAAAGGAAGAGATCAAATTATCATTGTTTTCAGATGATATGATTCTATACATAAAGGACCCTAATGACTCTACCAGCAAACTGTTAGAGCTGATAAAAACTTTTAGCAACATAGCAGGACACAAAATAAACACACAGAAATCAGTAGCTTTCCTATATACTAGCAACAAACATGCAGAGGATGAAATCAGGCAATCTCTCCTATTCACAATTGCATCAAAAAAATAATAAAGTACCTTGTAATAAACCTAACCAAGGAAGTGAAGGATCTCTACAATGAGAACTTTAAAATACTCAAGTGAGAAATTGCAGAAGACACTAGGAAACGGAAAGACATCCCATGTTCTTGGATTGGAAGAATCAATATCGTGAAAATGTCAGTCTTACCAAAAGCAATCTACATATTTAATGCAATCCAATTAAAATTACAATGGCATTCTTACAGAATCAAGTCCAAATGGATCAGGGACCTTAACATCCCACCAGAAACTCTGAAACTGCTAGAGCAAAAGTTATGGGAAACCCTTCAACATAATGGCATAGGCAATGCCTTTCTGAATATAACCCCAATTGGTCATGAAATAAAACCACTAATCAAATACTGGGATCTCATGAAATTATAAAGCTTTTGTACAGCTAAGGACACTGTGAATAGAGTAAAGAGACAACCTACAGAATGTGAGAAAATTTTTGCCAGCTATACATCTGACAGAGGATTAATATCCAGAATATACAAAGAACTCAAAAAACAAAACAATAAGAAATCAAGCAACATAATTAATAAATGGGCTATGGAACTAAATAGAGAGTTTCAAAGGAAGAAATACAGATGGCAAAAAAAAAAAAAAAAATATCTAAAAAAGTGTTCTACAGCCTTAGCTATCAGGGAAATGCAAATTAAAACTACTTTGAGATCCCATTTCACTCCTGTCAGAATGGCTACCATCAAGTAAACAAATGGCAATAAATGTTGACGAGGATACAGAAAAAGGGGAACCCTTCTACACTGTTTGTGGGAATGTAATCTGGTACAGCCATTGTGGAAATCAGTGTGGAGGTTCTTGAGAGAGCTAAAAATAGATTTACCATATGATCTACCTATAGCACTCCTAGGCATATATCCTAATGATTCTTCTCACTACCCTAGAGATACTTGCACAACCATGTTTATTGCTGCTCTATTCATAATACCTAGGAATTGGAACCAGCCTAGATGTCCCTCAACAGATGAATGAATAATAAATATGTGGTACATTTACACAATGGAGTTCTATTCAGCAGTAAAGAAAAAATGAAATTTTGAAATTTGCAGAGAAATGGATAGATCTGGAAAGGATTATACTAAGTAAGGTAACCCAGGTCCAGAAAGCCAAACATTGCATGTTCTTTCTCATATGTGGATCCTAGCTACAAATGTTTAGACTTGTGTGTGAGCTGGAACCAAAAATCAGTAGCAGTGTCCAGCTAGAAAAAGGCTATAATACGGGCTAGAGGGGAAGGCAGGACTTTAGGGGATGTAAGTAGAAGAACAGATTAAAGGTAGTGAAATGTCCTAAGTGAAGCCAGAGGAAGAGATTGAGTAAAATAAGTGTGTGGGGGGGGAGGATCAATCAAACTTCAAGATATTCTGAATAAGACATATGAAAGCCTAATTTTTTGGATAATGACACATCCTGAAGCCACAGAGTTGCTACCAGAAAATTTTCAGTGCCAGGGATGGGATATCTTCCAGTGAGTTTTTGGCCAGGGAGGTCCCTGTTGCCTCCAAAACATTATAGGCTATTGCCAAAGCCCTTGGTTTCCCGTGAGTAACAGATGGTAAGACCCTATTGCTGAAGACTTCACACATGTGGCCAGAAAGGTTACTGAGAAATCAAGCTAAAAACCTTCTCCCTCTAGACCAGCCAACCGAAAGCTGGAAAAAGCTGCACTGTATGCAGCCGTATGGGAGACAGAAGTCATCAGTGGTAAAAAGTATGGACACTGGAAGCCTCAAGTTAGGTCAGACAGGCCAAATGACTGAACAGGTGCAATAGTAGCATGCCTGCTCTGGGGGAAACCAACCACTCTCTAATTTGACTGGAGGCCCGCTCTATGAGGGAATACATGCCTGGTACTGAAAACCTAATCAAAAGTCTATGGCAGGAAGCCGGGCGTGGTGGTGCACGCCTTTAATCCCAGCAGTTGGGCGGCAGAGGTAGGAGGATCACAGTGAGTTCAAGGCCACCCTGAGAATACAGAGTGAATTCCAGGTCAGCCTGGGCTAGAATGAGACCCTACCTCGAAAAATCAAAAAAAAAAAAAAAAAAAAAAAAAAGTCTATGGCAGGGGAGGTCATGAGCCTTTGGAGTATAAAGCCTGCTCTTCTCTAGCTAAATGTTTATATTATTCTCACCAAACTGCCCTGAAAGCACTACACTTAATGCTCATATTCATATGTTAATGCTAATCTCACTTTTGGTTAGAGAAGCTTCTCTTTTCAGATGGCAATGACCACTGGGATGACACAAAAGACAACATAGTGCTAAGAAGAAATAACAGAGGAGTGTCAAACATGAAACATCTCTATCACACCCTCCAAAGCTCAGGGTCCATTGCAGAAGAGGTGGCAGAAGGAATATAAGAACCAAAGGAAAGGTGCCACTCCTTACAATGCAACTGTCCAGACAGAAAATGGCCTCGATATTTATGACCTCACAGTGCCTAGCAATACCTTCACAAGACCCTCATAATAGTAGAAAAAGATGAAGACATTAAAATAAAAGAGAGACTAATGGAAAGAGGGAGGGGATATGATGGATAGTGGAGTTGTGAAGGGGAAAGTGGGGAAGGGAAGGGAAATATGGTTTATTGTCTATAGGTATAGAAGTTGTCAATAAAGAAATAAAAAAAGATGATAGATAGATAGATAGATAGATAGATAGATAGATAGATAGATAGATAGATAGATAGATAGATAGAAAGAAAGATAGAGAAAGAGAATAAGGCTATATTGGTTTTTAATGAAATATTTTTAAAAACAAAATTCTGATCTGGGAGTCTACAGATAGGCAATGATAGGAAGACACAACAATCTTTGTGACCATGGATCAGAGTTGAAATACCAGCATGAATATGTTAGCTTATTGTATATACAGATGACCATATATTAGAAATATGTATATATATATATATATATATATATATATATATATATGAATATACATATTTGTTTATACACATGTTTCCTTGGTCTGCCAACTGAGAGCACAGAAGTAAAGCAACCCAGAAGCATCAAACACACCAGTGCCCAGATCTTGATTCCTAATGCTCTTCTCCTGTGAAAGGAACCAGGGCTCATCACACCAATGGCTAACTCTAGGACCAAGGAAAGATATATGCAAATAAGTCTATAACATTACATGGTGTCAGAAAAAATGAGAAATGAACCCACAATGATAGAAGCATGTCAAAGGAGCTAACCAAGAAAACTCTCATTGGTCAAAGCTGGAATAATTTTTATAACAAAATAAATAAAGTATTATTGGATTATATTCAAAGTGCAAAATAAGTATTCATGAATAATTGCTAGTAATATCAATCAATGATTAAATAAATAAGTGGATGCAAAGGCACTATTCTCCTGTGCTGAAGAATTCCAGATAACTTAGGTAAATACTCTAACCTCAAGGAGATGACTTGACACCCCATTCCTTAAGCATGAGCTGTTCATAGTGACATTTTTCCAAAGAGTACAGTAGGAAAGGGAGGTGGGGAGGACTTTTATAGTAAAGAAGACTGACAAATGCACCTCATTCTGATGGTCAAAAACACCAGCAACAATAACAAATCATGCTGACAGCATGTAACCTTGACATAATGTGATACAAATGGTGATCTTACCCACCAAAACTCATAACCCAACATAATCATAGGAAAATATCACTAAAATACTAGATGAGGGACATTCTACAAAATCTCCAACCAGGGGTTGCGCAGATGGCTCAGTTGATAGCCTGCTTGCAAGTGTGAGGATCTGAATTCAGATCCCCAGCATGCACATAAATGTTGGATGCATGTGGCAGCGACCAGTAATCTCAGCACCCTGGTGGCCCAGACAGGGATCCCTGGGGCAAAATGGATAGCCAGATTAGTCTAATCAGTTCAAAGGATAGACCATGTCCCAATCAATAAAGAGGAGAGTAGCCAAGGAAGACCCCTGCTGTCAACCTCTGGACTCCACATGTATATGAACACATGGGCACACACATACTCATGCATGTTTGCCAACACATGTACATTCACATGACACACACACACACACACACACACACACACACACACAATTATTACACTTCAAAACTGTCAAGGACATCAAAAACAAGAAAAGTCTGAGAAACAGACCCAGCTAAGAAAAGCTTTATCAAACTTTATGGCTAAATGCAATGTGATGTTCTGAATGGGATCCAGAAGCAAGAAAAAGACATGGGCTTAGAATAAAGTAATGTAAATAAAATGTGGACTTTAGTTAATGATAATGGATCAAATTAGTTTCCACCTGTGACATATATAACATTCCAATTGTAGGTATTAATAAGGTGACAGTATTATACAGGAAACTTCTCTTTTATTTTTGCAATTTTTCAATAAATTTAAAATCACTCCAAGAAATAAAGTTCATTTCTTAAAAAGCAAGATTCTATAAAAACATACAGCAAAATGCATTTACATATTTTTTTCTCTAGGATAGATAAGAAGCAGTTGAGAGAAAATTTATTTCTGGAAAGAAGTATTATTTGATTTAAATTAATAACATTTAAAATATAACTGAGGAGGAATTTTTCTTCCTCATGAGTAAACTATCACACTTTCGGAATATATAGATATTTAAAAGACTATAATATCAGTAGTCTCATCCAAAGATAAGTAAGGAAGTAGAAGATTAAGAAAAAAATAAAGAATACAAATCCTTGGAAAAGGAAAAGCAATGTTTCAAGCAATGAAACAGCACGGTGACTTATGCCTACAACCCCAGCACATGGAAGGCTGAGACTGGGGAGCATCTTGCCATGAAATGAGCTACTAAAGACCTAGAAGAAAAGTATCCAAACCTTGTTAGGATTCTCAAATAGAATAGGCTTTTAAAAATTAAGAACAGGGCTAAAGAGATGGCTCAGTAGTTAAGATGCTTGCCTGTAAAACCTATTGACCTGGGTGCAATTCCACAGTACCTATATAAAGCCAGATGCAGAATGAGGCACAAGCATCTGGAGTTCATTTGCAGTGGCTGGAGGCATGCACATTCTCTGTTTCTCTTCTCTCTGTGCTTGTGAATAAGTAAATAAAAATATTTTTACAAAGAACAAACAGACAAAAGGAGAGATTATGATGGTTATGAAACAGAAAGGTAAATGATCCAGAAGATTTCAAAGAAATTAAAAAATTTGTGCTAGAATTAAAGTCAGCACTGCAGACAATAAATTATAGCATGTAATATCAAGTGAATTTAAAAGGACAAAGAAGTTTAGATGAAGAAAGAAAATATGACAATTGTGGGAGATAGAGAATAAAGTTATAATTAAATAGTATATCCAAAGAAAAGAAAATAACAGAACAGAAGCAAAGTATAAAGATATAATAGAAGAAAATGGTGATGACCTCAACACAGCAATTTATATAAACTTAAAATGTTAGTAATTTATGCAAATCCTCATATGAATAAGCATTCATAAAATATACTTCCTGTGTGCCTTTCTTGAAAGAATAACTTTAATTATGCTACAATTAAAATTAACATCTTAGTACAGAGAAAACAGCATACCCTAAGAGTGGTCAAAATATTTATGTCTTAAAAAATTGTTTGAAATTTAGTTTTAAAATGGAAAGTAAAAATAAAAATAACAATTTCATCAGGTACCAAAACCTGTGAAGAAAGGGGAAGTAAATTATACCAAATACTTTTCTTCAAATGGAGAGCAGATTAGGCAGCTCCAAAATACAGCTTTTCTCCTGGCCTTATAATTAGGAAAAGGCAGAGAACAAATTTGAAACAACAAAGATAACCATTACTACTAAATTTTTTATACTAGCCTCTAAAACACAGGCACTTAATTGTTAGAACAGAGTCAATCAAAACCTCTGTGAGACTATGGAGCTTGTGGCCCGACCTATGGCAGCCCACTCCACAACGGCTCCAAGCCACCGCCCCAAACTGCTGAGCTGCTGCTTTAGCTGCTGCCGCCCAAAAAAGGGGACTTTCCAACCTCATCAGTCTCCTCACAGAGCCCAGAAATCTAAAAAAAGTCTGCTGAGCTACTAAAAGAGATACAGGGGAACAGTGTGAGCAACTACAGGCTTCCTGAACTCACCCATCCCCCAACCATCAGAACCATGGTGATCTGCCAGCATTCAGCAACTAGCAGCAGCATATCCAGCACTGTGGAGGCAAGCTCAAGCTCTGTAGCACTGCACCACATCCAGCAGATCTGAGCCAAGCTCCGCAGAGCAGGGAACCAGGTGGGCACTCAGCACTGGTGAGATTGGAAGCCATACCAAAAGGTAACAAGGCCAGCTGACAAAAAAAAAAAAGTACATAGGCCTGCATTAGAAGTGCTAATCTCTCTTTCCAGGTCAGGGTAGGTTATGGGTTACATATTTGTGGTTTGCCTTACCATTTTCAAATAAGCTGAATATGGGGTGTTGAATATTGCTGCCTTTAATACTTTTAGATTTAGAGGGCCTTTATCTTTTGCTTTTGTCATTATTGGGGGCAGGGTCTGATCCAGTTCCAGGCTGACCTGGAACACAAGTCAGAACAAAATCATCTATCTCCTAGCTGACAGAATTAAGGGTGTAGAGTAACACACACCCTTGGGGATTTTGACCTTATAAGACTGTTTTAATTCCCATACTTGTATACTCTGTGCTCATTTGAATTGAATGTGTATTTTGCTCAGTTGAAGATTAGAACTTGCCAGTAAATTGTTCCACCAGTCCATGACAATACTTGCTTAACAAGCAAATTCAACACCTAGGATTACTTCTGAGGTTGAACTTGGGTACAAGTGCTACACTTGGCACCTTAAACTCATATCCTGAAAGAATGTAAAGGTGGATCACCACACCTAAGAACACTGCAGATAAATAGAAAACCTAAGCATCAAATCAATCCATGATGCAAAAGTAACTACATTATAATACAAGAAACACAAAGAATCAAGACAATGCAATCCCACCAAAAATTATAAATCCATCAGAATTTTTCACCAGTGAGAATGTTTTAGATGAAATTCCTGACAAAGATTTCAAAAGAATGATGTTATCTATACTCAAAGAAATGAAAGAAGAAATAAAAGAAGAAATGAAAGGAATCAGAGAAGAAAACAAAGGAATTAAAGAAGAAAACAAACTCTTGAAAGAGAATATAGAAAAACAGCTTAATGAAATAAAAAGGTCATTACAGGACATGAATAAAGAAATAGAAATGCTCAAGAAAAACGAGGCTGAAATCCTAGCTCTGAAGAACACAGTCAGTGAAATAAAAAACTCTGTGGAAAGTCTCACCAGTAGAATGGATGAAGGAGAGGACAGAATAAATAAACTAGAAGACCAGATGGCAGACCTAATACAGTCCAACAAAGAGAAGGACAAGCTAATAGAAAGGTATGAATGGGAACTCCAAGACATCTGGGACACTATGAAAAGATCAAACATAAGAATTCAAGGTATAGCAGGAGGGGAAGAATTTCAATCCAGAGGCTTAGTAGGTGTTTTCCACAAAATCATAGAAGAAAAATTTCCCCAAATTGGGAAAGAAATGCCAATGCAGATACAAGAAGCATTTAGAACACCAAACAGAGAAAACCTATAAAGATCCTCTTCTTACCATGTTATAATTAAACTACCAAACACGCAAACCAAAGAAAATATATTGAAAGCAGTTAGAGAGAAAAAGCAAGTGACCTTCAAAGGGAAACCCATCAGGATCACAGCAGATTACTCAACACAAACTTTAAAAGCCAGAAGGGCCTGGAGTGATGTATTCCAAGTTCTGAAAGATTAAAAACTGTCAACCAAGCTTACTTTATCCTGCAAAGCTATCTATCCAAATTGATGGAGAAATAAGGACATTCTACAACAAAGACAGGCTAAAGGAATTTATGGCAACTAAACCAGCTCTACAGAAAATACTTGCAGGAATTATTCACGCTAAAGAGAAAGCAAAACACACACAGCAGGAAATAGGAAAAAATAAACCATACTCAAATAACAATTAAAACAAGTGAGTAAAGGGAAAACAGGAAGAACTACAAAACAAGAAAATGGTGAGAATAAATACATATCTTTCAATACTAACTCTTACTATCAATAGCCTCAATGCCCCAACCAAAAGACACAGACTTGCAGACTGGATTAAAAAGCAGGATCCTACCATCTGTTGCCTCCAGGAAACTCACCTCTCAATAAAAGATAGAAACCTTCTTAGGGTGAAAGGTTGGAAAAAGGTATTTCAAGCAAATGGGCCTAGGAAAAAAGAAGGGGTTGCTATCCTAATTTCTGACAGGATAGACTTCAAACCAACATTAGTGAGGAAAGATAAAGAAGGTCACTTTATACTGATTAAAGGAACACTCCAACAGGAGGACATCACAATCCTAAACATATATACTCCTAATACGGGGGCTCCCAATTTCATCAAACAAACACTATTAGACTTAAGGTCAGAGATAACTCCTAACACAACAGTCATTGGTGACTACAATACCCCACTCTCATCACTTGACAGGTCTACCCAGCAAAAAATAAACAGAGAGACATCTGCATTAAATGATATCATGGGGCTGGAAAGATGGCTTAGTGGTTAAACGCTTGCCTGTGAAGCCTAAGGATCCCGGTTCGAGGCTCGATTTTCCAGGACCCACGTAAGCCAGATGCATAAGGGGGTGCATGCATCTGGAGTTCGTTTGCAGTGGCTAGAGACCCTGGCGCACCCATTCTCTCTCTCTCTCTACCTGCCTATTTCTGTATCTCTCTCTCAAATTAATAAATAAATAAAGATAAAATATTTTTTTAAAAATGATATCATGGAACAAATGGACCTAACAGATATATACAGAACATTCCATCCAAATGATGCAGAATATACATTTTTATCAGCAGCACATGGGACGTTCTCTAAAATAGACCATATAACAGGACACAAATCAAATCTTAACAAATACAGGAAAATTGAAATAATCCCTTGTATGCTATCTGACCACAATGGGATTAAACTGCAAATCAGCAACAGGAAAAACTACAGAGCTTACAGAAATTCATGACGACTAAACACTACATTATTGAACGATGTATGGGTCATTGAAGAAATTAAAAAGGAAATCAAGAAATTCATAGAATCAAATGATAATGAAAATACAACATGCCAAAACCTTTGGGACACAATGAAGGCAGTCCTACGAGGGAAATTTATAGGTCAAAGTGCCTATATTAAGAAATTAGAGAGTTCACAACTAAACAATTTAATGCTTCACCTCAAGGCCTTGGAAAGAGAAGAACATGGCAAACCAAAAATCAGTAGATGGGAAGAAATAATAAAGGTTAGGGCAGAAATTAATGAAATGGAAACCAATAAAACAATCAAAAAAAATCAATGAAACAAAGAGTTGGTTCTTTGAAAGGATAAACAAGATTGATAAACCCTTAGCAAATCTGACCAAAAGAAAGAGAGAAAAGACAAAAATTGATAAAATTAGAGATGAAAAAGGCAACATCACAACAGATACCAAAGAAATTCAGAAAATCATATACATATTTTAAGAATATATATGCCTCTAACTTTGAAAACCTGAAAGAAATGGATGACTTCCTTGATTCATATGACCTACCAAATTTAAATCAAGATGAGATAAACCATTTAAATAGACCTATAACAACTACAGAGATCCAAGCAGTTATAAAAAGTCTCCCAACTAAAAAAAGCCCAGGCCCAGATGGATTCACTGCTGAATTTTACCAGACATTCCTGGAAGAACTAACACCAATGTTTCTCAAACTTTTTCATAAAATAGAAAAGGAAGGAATTCTACCGAAATCCTTCTATGAAGCCAGCATCACCCTGTTACCCAAATTGGACAAAGACAGATCAAAAAAAGAAAATTACAGACCAATCTCCCTCATGAACATAGATGCAAAAGTTCTCAACAAAATACTAGCAAATAGAATACAAGAATATATCAGAAAGATTATTCACCCTGACCAAGTAGGCTTTATTCCAGAGATGCAAGGATGGTTCAACATACTCAAATCCATAAATGTAATACACCATATAAATGGTCTCAAGGACAAAAATCACATGGTCATCTCAATAGATGCAGAAAAGACATTTGACAAAATCCAACACCCCTTCATGGTGAAATTGGGAATAGAAGGAATATATCTCAACATAATAAAAGCTATTTATAGCAAACCTACAGCCAACATAATACTAAATGGGGGAAAAACTTGAAGCTTTTCCTCTAAATTCAGGAACAAGACAAGGGTGTCCACTTTCCCCAAGTCTATTTAATATAGTACTGGAAGTTTTAGCCATAGCAATAAAGCAAGAGACACTCATAAAAAAGTGATACAAATCAGAAGGGAAGAGATAAAATTACCATTATTTGCAGACGATATGATTCTATACATAACAGACCCTAAAGACTCTACCAGCAAACTGTTAGAGCTGATAAACACTTTTAGCAATGTAGCAGGATACAAAATCAACACACAGAAATCAGTAGCTTTTCTATACACTAACAACAAACACGAAGAGGATGAAATCAGGGAATCTCTCCCATTCACAATTGCCTCAAAAAAAAAAAAAAAAAAAAACCTTGGAATAAAATTAAACAAGGAAGTGAAGGAACTCTACAATGAGAACTTTAAAAAACTCAAGTGACAAATTGCAGAAGACACAAGGAAATGGAAAGACATCCCATGCTCCTGGATTGGAAGAATCAATATTGTGAAAATGTCAATCTTACCAAAAGCAATCTACATATTTAATGCGATCCCCATTAAAATCCCAATAGCATTCTTTTTTTTTTTTTTTTTTTTTTTTTTTTTTTTTTTTTCAAGGTAGGGTCTCACTCCCGCCCAGGCTGACCTGGAATTAACTCTGTAGTCTCAGGATGGCCTCAAACTCATGGCGATCCTCCTACCTCTGCTTCCCAAGTGCTGGGATTAAAGGCGTGCGCCACCACGCCCGGCTCCCAATAGCATTCTTCACAGACATAGAAAAAAACAATCCTAAAATTCATTTGGAAGCACAAAAAACCTTGAATAGCCAAAACAATTTTGCAAAAAAAATCAGGCTGGTGGTATTACCATACCTGATTTAAGTTATATTATAAAGCCATAGTAACAAAAACAACATGGTACTGGCACAAGGACAGACAGATAGATCAATGGAACAGAATAGAAGACTCAAATATTAATCCAGGGAGCTACAGCCACCTGATTTTTGACAAAAATGCCAAAAATATTCATTGGAGAAAAGATAGCCTCTTTAACAAGTGGTGCTGGGAAAACTGGACATCTGTACATAAAAGGATAAACATAGATCCTTGTCTCTCTCCATGCACAAGAGTCAAGTCCAAATGGATCTGGGACCTTAATATCAGACCTGAAACTCTGAAACTGCTAGAGGAAAAGGTAGGAGAAACCCTTCAACATATTGGCATATGGCAAGGACTTTCTGAATATAACCCCAATTGCTCAGGGAATAAAACCACTAATCAACCACTGGGACTTTATGAAATTACAAAGCTTTTGTACAGCAAAGGACACTGTGAATAGAGCAAAAAGACAACCTACAGAATGGGAGAAAATCTTTTGCCAGCTATACATCTGACAGAGGATTAATATCCAGAATATACAAAGAAACTCAAAAAACAGAATAATAAGAAATCAAACAACCCAGTTTAAAAAATGGGCTATGGAACTAAATAGAGAGTTATCAGAAGATGAAATACAGATGGAATATAAACATCTAAAAAGTGTTCCACATCCTTAGCCATCAGGGAAATGCAAATTATAACCACTTTGAGATTCCATTTCACTCCTGTCAGAATGGCTACTATCAAGAAAACAAATGACAATAAGTGTTAGCGTGGATGCAGAAAAAGAGGAACACTTCTACACTATTGGTGGGAATGTAATCTGGTGCAGCCATTGTGGAAATCAGTGTGGAGGTTCTTGAGACAGCTAAAAATAGATTTACCATATGATCCAGCTATAGCACTCCTAGGCATATATCCAGAGGACTCTTCTCACTACCTTAGGGATACTTGCACAACCATGTTTATTGCTGCTCTATTCACAATAGCTAAGAAATGGAACCAGCCTAGATGTCCCTCCACAAATGAATGGATAATGAATATGTGGTACATTTACACAATGGAGTTCTATTCAGCGGCAAAGAAAAATTAAATTATGAAATTTTCAGGGAAATGGATGGATCTGGAAAGGATTATATTAAGCGAGGTAACCCAGGCTCAGAAAGCCAAACGTCACATGTTCTCTCATATGTGGATCCTAGCTAGAAATGTATAGACTTATGTGTGAACTGGAACCAAAAATAGGTACTAGAAACCAGTAAGCTGGTAAAAGGCTATAAGGGAGGCAAGAGAGGGAAGGACTTAAGTGTATGGTATTGCACATATGTAAGTAGAAGAACAGATTACAGGGAGGGGAATGGCCTAAGCGAGGCCATGGGAAGAGAATGAGTAAAAGAAGGGCAGGGGGAGGGTCAATCAAAATTCAAGATAGTGCGAATAAGACTTATGTAAACCTACTTTTTAAAATAATGGTACATCCAGAAGCTGTAGACTGGTATTAGAAAATTTTCAGTGCCTGGGATGGGATACCTTCCAGTGAGTTGTTGACCAAGGAGGTCCCTGTAGCCTCCAAAACATTAAAGGCTATTGCCAAAGCCCTTGGTTGCCCTTGAGAAACAGATGATAAGACCCTATTGCTGAAGACATCTCTTGCCTGAGAGGCAAGGTCACTGAGAAAGCAAGCTGGTGCTGAGCAAAAAAACCTTCTCCCTGTAGACCAGCCAACTGAAAGCTGGAAAAGGCTGCACTGCATGCAGCCCTATGGGAGACTGATGTCATCAGCAGTGAAAACAGTGGACACTGAAAATTCAAGTTTGGCCATACAGGCCCAATGACTGAACAGGTGCAATAGTGGCATGTCTGCTCTTGGGGTAACCAACTGCTCCATAATTGGACTGGAGGCCCTCTCTATGGGAGGGAATACATACCTGGTACTGAAAAACCTAAGCAAAAGTCTATGGCAGGGGAGGCCATGAGCCTTAGGGGTATAAAGCCTGCACTTGTCTGGTTAAATGTATATATTATTCCCACCAAGCTGCCCTGAAAGCACTACACTTAATGTTCATATTCACATATTAATGCTACTCTCACTTGTGGTTAGAGAAGCTTCTCTTTTCAGATGGCAATGACCACTGGGATCACCCAAAAGGCAACATAGTGCTGAGAAGAAACACCTCTGTCACACCCTCCAAGGCTCAGGGACCATTGCTGAAGAGGGGGTGGATAGAATGGAAGAGCCAAAGGAAGGATATGACTCCTTACAATGCAACTGCCCAGACAGAAACTGGCCTTGATATCCATGACCTTGCAGTGCCTAGCAATACCTTCGCAAGACCCTCATAATAGAAGAAAAAGATGATTACATCAAATTAAAAGAGAGACTAATGAAGAGAGGGAGGGGATACGACGGATATTGGAGTTCTAAAGGGGAACGGGGGAAGGGAAGGAAATATCATATGTTTGTTGTATGTAAGTATAGAAGTTGTCAATTAAAAAAAAACTTCTGTGAGATAAACTGTAAATAACTGTAAATAAACAATGGAAATCTTGACAAGAGAACACCTATTGTAAGGACCAACAAGTGAGGTACATGCCAACAGATAGGCAAAGACTGTTAATTAGCCCCCCCAAAATATGTCAAGCCCCCAAAGTACATAGTTTTAATTAAAACACAAATATAAAATAAATTTAAAAAGAAGAATATGATGTAATTTCAGTAAGTGCCTCTTAATGGTCACCATTTAATGGGAAGAATAGCATGGGAAACATTTAACAGTAACTAACACTAACATTTAAAGTAGGATTGTGTAACTTCTTTCATTCACTCTGTTCCACACAATAACAATGCTCCATGTAAATACATAAAGTAAAAATGTTAGCCACATAGAAATAAATGGACACAACCACTAAAATTTTGAAAACTGTTGACAAACTCACTGTTTTGAACAGATCAATTAGACAAGAAAGACTATCTAACAGATGCCAGTTACAAAAAGTGCTCAATTTTAGTTTTTAAAATGAGATAAATAGCACCTTTTCCTAGCAATTATGAAAACCTACAAACACAGAACACATAGACAAAATGTAATATTAGACATTAATGAGAGGTATTTCCTGAGGATAATGTATCCTGATAATAATGCTCTTAGAGTAAATCCCTTTGAAAGGAAGTTCAATTTTTTATAATGAGGAAAAAGTGGAATTTCATCTTAAAAAGTGAGCCTAAGATTTACTTGAAGGCAGTCTGTTTTCTTGCATGTTTGATGAAATTAAAGAACAAAACATTAAATATTGATTTTGGCATAATTTTGTGACAAATATCTCGACTACTTACATAGTTCTTTGAAGCTGTTGCGTATCATCTTCTCAATCTTTCATTCTCAGTGCACTCTGCAAGACCCTTATTGATCAAAAAAAATCTTGACAGACTCCAAACAGTTCCCCAGAATCGCCTTCACCAACTTCATATTTTCAGTGTTTTGTCAGGGGCGGGGGGGGAAGAGGAAGGGGGATGGATGTTTGGTTGCTGGTTGCCACACCACACTTGTGGAGGTCAGAAGACAACCTTGGGATGTTAGTCCTCACCTTCCGTCTTGTTTGAAAGTGTCTCTTGTTTTGCTGCTGTGAATACTAGCTGTGAATACCAGACTGGCTGACCTGCTACTTTGGAGATTCTGCTGACTCCACCTCCCATTGCTGTAGGCACATTGGGATTGCAGCTCTATGTATCACTTATGTCCAGTTGTAGGTGTATGCCAGGGATCTGAACTGCAGTTATCATACTTACAAGGCAAGTGTTTTTAACCATTGAGCCATCTCCCCCAGACCAGGATGTCTTTTAACCAAATCTAATGTGTTTCCAGAAAAATATGCAATAATCACATAGAGGTTACTGGATAAAGACATCTGACCAATGGCTAGGAATAGATGCTGATCTTCCCAAGAAAGGAATCTTAAAATAGGCTCAATTTCAACAGGTTAATTTTTCAGGGAACATTTTATCCTGCAACTTTGCTGTCTATAAAACTCCATAATTCTAAAGAGCTTGACATCAAAGAGGCTACTTTCATGAGCTATATAACAAATTCTATCCTACATAATTATGTAAAAAGATATAAAAGTGGTCATAGCTCATTTAGAAGTTAATCACAATGAAAATTTATAATATCAGAAACAACGGAACTACAGTCAAGGTGTTAATGCATGGAAATTTTTATGGAATTAAATGCTTTCATTACTAAATAATATGGAGATTAAACTCACTATTTAACTTTCTTTAAAAGCCTGAAAGGGACATGAAATTTTAAAAATTAACAATGATATAAATAGTAGTCAAAAACTAAGCTCAAGCTCTGATTCTTTGAAAATTGCAACACATGCCAAGGGTAGGCAAGAGAAAGGAAGGAAGCACAGGCAGGAGGAAGGAAGAAGAGAAAGGAGTCGTGGGAGAGAGGAAGGAACAGAAGCTACAAGGATTTATGTAACATTAGGAATCATTAAAGGTCATGTTTTGAAAAGCTCCAAGTTCTATGTACTTATATATTCATTTATTAACTTATTTGCCCTGCTGGGGACCAAACTCGGGGTCCTGTGCTCACTAGACAAGAGCTTTAACTGCTACCTCCAACCCAAGTCCATTTATTTTCAAAGCGGAAGTAACAATATAAAGTGACTGCTATTGCCACCTGTTGGTAGCAGGCAGAACTGACGCCTCTGCTCTGGTTTTGTTCAGACCAATTCATAAATTAAAACTTTAAAATTTACAACTTCTTAAATATTACAAATGATGCATGCATGATGCTGTGTCAAACATTTTAATCTTTAACACAAGGATAATATTTTGTTGTAAATTATAAATAATTTAAATTGACTCAAGAAGAGGTAGAAAAGTCATAAATACAAATGATGGGTCAAAAATAAAAAAAAAAAATAAATTAACCAAAATGTTTTAGAAATAGACAGGATTACAGGCAGAGGTGGAGACTAGGATACTTCCAAAAGTAGAAAACCATATTTTCAAAATTAGTCCCATAAAATCAGTATAAATGATAATACTAAAAGCTGACAAAATCTCTCCACAAAGGAAACTTGAAGATGAATTACAATCTGGATATAGATGCAGAAGAACCACTTGAGCAGTGATGTCAGTTACATGCCATATCCTAAGAATATCATGCTGTCCAGCCTGCATTATTTCCAGATATACAAGGATAGGTTAATATTATAAGACCATTAATACAATGCAAATGGTAGAACCAAGGAGACAAATCTTCTGAAGGTCTTGAAGGAAGGACAATAACCCCTTTGATACAATCAAAGGCATTACTGGCTAAACAATGTAAGTTAAGCATCAGTAAGATTCCCTCTCTGAAATCAGGGATAAGAGAATGGAACACGAGGTCACTACTGCTTTTCAATATTGCCTTGTGATTTGGAGTTAGTACATGTTAGAAAGATAAATATTTGCAAATTACAATAACATGAATAACTATCTGTTTTCATTGACATAACAGAATCAACCGAAAGGAAAAGTAAAAATAATTAAATAGGTTTAGTAAAATAGCAAACTACAAGAAAAGAAAAACAGTGTGAAACAAGATGGTGGCTTTCCCACATACCAGTCACAATCTATCAACTTACAAACTATCATAAGGATAAGTAATTACACAAAAGTGTCAAAAGCTGAGTCTCTTTAAAAGTAGCCAGGCATGATGGTGTATACACCTTTAATCCCAGCACTCAAGAGGCAGCTGTAGGAAGATCACTGTGAGTTTGAGACCAGCCTGGGGCTACAGAGTGAGTTCCAGGTCAGCTAGAGTGAGAAACTATCTCCAAAAAAAGAAAGGAAGGAAGGAAGGAAGGAAGGAAGAAAGGGAGGGAGGGAGGGAGGGGAAGGAAGGAAGGAAGGAAGGAAGGAAGGAAGGAAGGAAGGAAGGAAGGAAGGAAGGAAGGAAGGAAGGAAGGGAAGGAAGGAAGGAAGGGAGATGATAATACTAAAAGCCGATAAAATCTCTCTACAAAGGAAACTTGAAGACAAATTACAATCTGGATATAGATGAGGAAGAACCACTTGAGCAGAAGTCAACTTAAGGCATGATTGTTTTATTGAAAAGTTTAATATATGAACATAGTGTAATTTGATTGTGTTCCCATCCCTTTATTCTTTTTTGTCTCCCCCATCCCCAGTCCCCCATTTTCTGAGGAGCCTCCTCTTTCAATGTAGCCCTTCCTGTATTGTCTCTTTCTGCTTGCCCTCCAAGGACATGCTTTTTGAATCTACTAAATAAAGTAGTTCTGCCTCTGTTGAACGTACCAAATTACTCTATCCATGCTCCTCTGCATCGCTCCCTTAGATGGTTTTACTTCTTTTGTGTCATATATGATTTTATGTATCTATATAAAATCTAGAAACCACAGATGAGAGAAGACATACAACATCTACAAAAGTATCCAAAAAATTAAATGAACCTGGGCAAATGAAGTAGTAAACTATGGAATAGGAAGATTAACTATTGCAAACAATTCAATTCCCCTCCAAATTAACTGACATCTCAGAAGAACTTCCCTTTGAAAATCAATACAGATTTTCAAAATTCAACTATATTGATAAAGATAAAAAGTACCCAAGACTTTTTTTGCAGGGGCGGGGAAGTAGAACAGGGTCTCACTATGTAGCCCAGTCTGGCCTCAAACCTGAAGCAATCCTCCTGCCTCCACTGTCTGAGTGCTGGGATTACAGGTGTACACTATCATGCCCAGCCACAACTTATTTTTAAATATGAAGAAAAATGAGCCTGTCTTGGCCAACTTTGAAAATACTAGTTGACCTTGTGAGTAACTAGAAAACTAAATTCATGAAATCTGACAGAAACTCCAATAACAGAAACTTAAATAAATCCAAGAACACTGTAAAAAAATAACATTACTAATTGAAGCAACTGAGATGTGTGTGTGTGTGTGTGTGTGTGTGTGTGTGTGTGTGTGTGTCTGTCTGTCTGTCTGTCTGTCTGTCTGTCTGTCTGTAGAGAGAGGGAGAGAGAGAGAGACTTCTGTCTCTGTAAACCCAAAAATCCTACATCAGTCTCTCTCTGTTTAAATCTAGATTCCACATCGAGAGAAAACATGTACTATTTTACTTTTATTCTGTTTCCCTCTCTTGTTTCCCCATCTCCCCTCCTTTAGCTCTCTTCCTCCCCATTCCATCCATAAGAGAAAACATGTAGTATTTGCCTTTAAGAGTCACATTTATTTCAGTTAGCATAATGATTTCCTCCCATTTTATTTCAAATGACATGACTGTATTCTTCTTTACAGCCAAATAAATGTGTGTGTGGTCTGTCTGTCTGTCTGTCTTTATCCATTCATCTGTTGATGGACCTCTATCTAGGCTGGTTCCTTATCTTGGCTACTGTGAATAGTGCAGAAAATTAGACTCCTTCAGATATACACGCAGGTGTGGTCATGTGATAGTTCTACTTTCAGGTTTTGAGGAATCCCCATTTTTCTCTTTTGCTTTCAATATAATTTCTGTGTTTGGTGTTTTTAATTGAGAGCTTTAATATATGAACATACTGGAAATTGGTCATATTTTTATTGGGTTATACTCTTGTATGTCCTCTCCCCCACCCCCATTCCATACCCTTCTCATCTTGACTATATGTAATGAAGAGGTCTCTGGTAATGTCTATTGGGGATAACCAATGCCTCTTGTGTTTAGTTATCCATTTCTTTCTTTTGATTTGGAACATTTTCTGGTATTGTTTTGTAGAATAAATTTTTCTATGCCTCTAGCTTTTGTCTCAGCTCCTTCTACTTTCTGTATTGTTAGGGTTGATATCTGGATCATGACCCAGAGTTCTTGGAAACTGTGGCAAAGATTATTGTTTCTGTCTTCTTCACTGATATTTTAGTGTCATATATCCTGAATTTGGTCCTCCATTCCTGATATCCTTTCTTCTAATTAGTCAAGTCTATTGGGAATGTTTTTCATTGTTATTTATTTATTGGAGAGGGAGAGAGAGAGACTGGGCATGCCAGGGTCTCTAGGCACCAAAAACGAAATCCAGGTGCATGTGCCACCTTGTGCATTAAGCTTACAGGTACTGAGGAATCAAAAATGGGTCCTTAGGTTTCTCAGACAAGTGCCTTAAGTGCTAAACTATCTCTGGCCCTCCCTTTTTTTCCCCCCAAGGTAGGGTCTTCCTCTAGCTCAGGCTGACCTGGAATTTACTATGTAGTTTCAGGGTGGCCTTGAACTCTCAATGATCCTCCTACCTCTGCCTCCCAAGTGCTGGGATTAAAGGCATGGGCCACCACACCAAGCTGGCTCCATTGTTTTTAATTGAGTTTTTCATTTTCATTTTCAACATTTCTATTTAATCAAAATCTCACTTTCCTTGCTGAATTTCTGGTCCATGGTGTTGACTTTTCCCACTCATATGATTGACTGTCTCATTGATGCTTCTGGCTTTCTTCTCCATGTCTTGAATTGATTTCCTTACTTTATTCATCTCCGTATTTGTGTCCACTTCTTAAGTCATTGATCACTTTTATAAGAAAGCATTTGGAATTTTCATCCAGTGTTTACCCATGTCAGTATCACTGAAATCAGTAATTAAGGAATTATTATCTCTTGGAGGAATCATGCTGTCTTGACTTGTCATGCATTGGCTTCTATGTTGTGGGTTGTACTTTTGTGGGCTTAGATTCCTCCTTGTGTTCTATTTAAGGATCTTGTTGGCGAGCAGCCTTCTCTTGAGGACTCATCTCTGGAAATGCTCAGAAAGAAGACAAATTGCTATAACAGAAACAATACTGAACTGAGTGACATGTAGAAATACACTTACAACTAATTAAAGCCCATTAATCACCACTAATGACCACAGAAAAATGGCAAAAAATAATGTGTAGTGTGCTATGCATTTAAAAATCACACAGAGGGGGCTGAAGAGATGGCTTAGCAGTTAAGACACTCATCTGCAATGCCGAAGGACCCAGGATCAATTCCATAGTTCCCACATAAAGTCAGATGCACAAGGTGGTACATGCATCTGGAATTTGTTCATTTGCAGTGGCTGGAGGCCTTGGCATGCCTATTCTCTCTCTCCTCTCTCTTTCTCTTTCTCTCTCTCTCTAGAAAAGAAATAAAGAAAAATATCACATAGAGTAAATGTTGAACTAGTAAATGAATTAGATAAAAACAGGGAATAGGAAAAATAAGAAGCAAGGTTAAATAAAAGACAGGAGAAAGATGAAGAGTAAAAAACAATGCTATTAAGGGGAAGAGGAAAGAGGAAACAATTTAAAAGAAAACAAAAATCAAAAAGATTAAGAAAGAAAGAGAAATGCTAAATAATGAAAATAAAAATAAAAGATAAAAATATAAAACTTTCTTAAAAAGTGACAATAAGATCATATCAAAATGCTACGAAGAGTATGATAAAAAGAAAATAAAGACAGCTAAGAAGAAGGAGGAGGGGGAAAGAAGAGGAAGAGAAGAGGTAGAGGAGGAAGTGCAAGTCTTGAGCAACATCCTTCTTGTTTCTCTCAACCTGGAATCTGCCAAGTAGATGCAGTAGTTGTAGATGCAGTAGTAGTAGATGCAGCAGCAGTAGTAGATGCAGCAGCAGTAGTAGATGCAGTAGTTGTAGATGCAGTAGTAGTAGATGCAGCAGTAGTAGTAGATGCAGCAGTAGTAGTAGATGCAGCAGCAGTAGTAGATGCAGCAGCAGTAGTAGATGCAGCAGTAGTAGTAGATGCAGCAGTAGTAGTAGATGCAGCAGTAGTAGTAGATGCACTAGTAGTAGTAGATGCAGCAGTAGTAGTAGATGCAGCAGTAGTAGATGGATGCTGCAGTAGTGGTGGATGCAGCTAGTAGTAGTAGATGCAGCAGTAGTAGATGGAGACGCAGCAGCAGTAGTGGATGCAGTAGTGGTAGTGGATGCAGTAGTAGTAGTAGATGCAGAGTAGTAGTAGATGCAGTGGTAGTAGTGGATGCAGCAGCAGTAGAGAGCAGCAGTGTGCAGTAGATGATGCAGAGTAGTAGTAGATGCAGAAGTAGTAGTACATGCAGTAGTAGTACATGCAGAAGGAGTAGTAGATTCAGTAGTAGTAGATGCAGTAGTAGTAGTGGATGCAGCAGTAGTAGTAGATGCAGAAGTAGTAGTAGATGCAGTAGTAGTAGTAGTAGATGCAGCAGTAGTAGTAGATGCAGTAGTAGTAGTAGTAGATGCAGCAGTAGTAGTAGATGCAGAAGTAGTAGTACATGCAGTAGTAGTACATGCAGAAGGAGTAGTAGATTCAGTAGTAGTAGTAGATGCAGTAGTAGTAGTGGATGCAGCAGTAATAGTAGATGCAGAAGTAGTAGTAGATGCAGTAGTAGTAGATGCAGTAGTAGTAGTAGTAGCTGCAGAAGTAGTAGATGCAGAAGTAGTAGATGCAGAAGTAGTAGTAGATGCAGTAGTAGTCGTAGATACAGTAGTAGTAGCAGATGCAGTAGTAATAGTAGATGCTGCAGTAGTAGTAGATGCAGAAGTAGTAGTAGATGCAGTAGTAGTAGTGGATGCAGCAGTAATAGTAGATGCAGAAGTAGTAGTAGATGCAGTAGTAGTAGTAGATGCAGTAGTAGTAGATGCAGTAGTAGTAGTAGTAGCTGCAGAAGTAGTAGTAGATGCAGTAGTAGTCGTAGATACAGTAGTAGTAGCAGATGCAGTAGTAATAGTAGATGCTGCAGCAGTAGTAGATGCAGTAGTAGTAGATGCTGCAGTAGTAGTGGATGCAGCAGTAGTAGTAGATGCAGCAGTAGTAGTACATGCAGAAGGAGTAGTAGATTCAGTAGTAGTAGTAGATGCAGCAGTAGTAGTGGATGCAGCAGTAGTAGTAGATGCAGAAGTAGTAGTAGATGCATTAGAAGTAGTAGATGCAGTAGTAGTAGATGCAGTAGTAGTAGTAGATGCAGAAGTAGTAGTAGATTCAGTAGTAGTAGTAGACACAGTAGTAGTAGTGGATGCAGCAGTAGTAGTAGATGCAGAAGTAGTAGTGGATGCATTAGAAGTAGTAGATGCAGTAGTAGTAGCAGATGCAGTAGTAGTAGTAGATGCAGCAGTAGTAGCAGATGCCATAGTAGTAGTAGTAGACGCAGTAGTAGTAGTAGATGTGCAGAAGTAGTAGCAGATGCAGTAGTAGTAGTAGATGCAGCAATAGTAGCAGATGCAATAGTAGTAGTAGATGCAGTAGTAGCAGCAGCAGCAGTAGTGCAAGTGAACATGCACACTTTTGTTGGCCTATGATTTGTGCTGATACTGAGCCCGTATGGGACAAGTGTCAGATGTCCACCAGAGCTGTCTTCACATCAGCAGCTTCCCTTCTATTTCTATCAGTAGTCTTTGGTGGCCACACTTAGCTTTGCAGCATGTGAGCCGGCATGTTCACAAATAGCTTTGCAGTATGTGGACCAGGCATGTTCTCCTACCTCCCAAAGACGTTCAGTTTAGACGCCCCTGGTGTGGCTAATGTCCTAGCTGGGATGAAGGTCTCCCCAGGGCATTAGGAGTAGGGGAAGTTACTACAACAGTGAGGTCTATACAGGTAGACCTGCCTTCATGCTTTAAAACTGGTCTCAGACCTGGGGTCAAACTTCTCCACAGGTTATGGAGTCAGTTTCTTGCCACTCAGGGCAAGGGTACCTCCCTTTGTAAACTTCATTGCTAGGCCAAGTCTCCAGCCACTAGAACATTTCACCTTGCCAGTGTCTTTCCTGCCCACTCTCCACAGCTGCCTCCCATGGCTATCTCTCATGCTGGGGCTGTGGCAGGTTGACCTCAAATTCCTTGACTTGTAATTGTCCCCTATTCTCAGTTTTCAATAATAGGTTCCCCTCTCAAGATTGTGCCTAGCAGCAGCTCACCACAATATGTAGAATAACACAAGGGAACTTCACTCCACTGCTAACCCATCCCACCAGAAGAGTTCCTGTTTCACCAAAACGTGCAGTTGGATTTGAGGCTTATGAGAACTGTGAGCTTGTCTTATGGATGGGACTTCCAGACTCTTTTTTTATTAAGTAGAAACTTTGTATGGACATATCATGTGCTAGTACCATCATTTCCCTCCTCCTTGGCCTCATTCCACTGAGTACTCTCCTTAGTGGGATTGCTGGTATTCACCAAGGGGTTGTGGGTTATGAGTCGTAAAAGCAGCAGTTAGTCATTGTGGGGAAGCATTGCCTCTGGATATTCCCTCCCAACCTGTGACTCTTATAATCTTTCCACCCCCTATTCCACAAAATTCCCTGAGCCATAGTGGGTGTGTTTTGCGTGTACTTTAGTGTTGAGCTATCAGCAGCTTCTGGATTTCTCCTTTGGTACATTTTGAGTATCCTTTGGTGTCTGTCTCCATCGCCCTGGTGCAGATTGTCAGGTTTTCCATAAATGTAGCACTCTTGCTCATCTCACCAATTCCTCTGTGGCTTCACCTGGGCACTAGCTGATATGCGAGGAGTGGTTCATCTCCTGCCAAAGTCAGTTATTTTCTTATCTTATTGATGGATTTTGGTTGTCCTTGGTTCTTGCTGCCTTCTGAGACAGAAAAATAGATTCTCCAATAGAGAGTGAGATCAGCATAGGTTAAAGGGGATAAGTATTGTTAACTTAGAGAGATTTTGATGGAGGTAGCCTCACTTTTGTCCAAAAATTAGTCGGAGCTTCTCATTGGAGTCCATTATCTTGGTCTCCATAGGATTCTGACTTGGTTCCCTTTTCCAGCTGAATTCCTTTCCACTGAGCAGATCTCTTAGACAATAAGAAAGTCATTGGTTACCCACCAAGGCTGGATGCCACAACTGCACAGATGTGTACGTCTTGTCAGACTGGTTGATTTCTTTTTGTTTGTTTGTTTGATTATTTTTTTCTTAAGTAGGGTCTCATTCTAGCCCAGGCTGACCTACAATTCACTATCTAGTCTCAGATTGGTCTTGAACTCACAGTGATCCTCCTATCGCTTCCTCCCAAGTTCTGGAATTAAAGGCATATGCCACCACACTTGGCTTGGTTATTTTCATATAGCATTGTCTCCTGCTTGCTCACAACATTGTTGGCCATTTCCCCCCAGCAGCTCATGTAACAATTTCCTGAACTATAAGGACTAACCACCTGGGAACTTGCTTCCTTCCAGATTCAGCCAGATCTCTAAATGTTCTGTGTTGGCAGTATGTGGTATCTTCAGCAATAGGATATTATCTTTTACCTCATGTGGGTAATCAAATGTTTTGACAGAAGCTTGTCTTGTTTTGGGGACCTCATAGGTCTTTCTGATCAACAGCTCAATGTGGGTTGTAATCAATTTCTGATATTGGGAGTTACAAGCCAGAGCCAAATGTTTTAGGGTTAGGCTTCATCCTACCCTCTCCAGGGCCCTTATTACCAGACAACCCCCACCCAACATTCCTATTGAGGGTTGTATCTTTTAGTCTGCTATCCAGGAGGAAGGTTTCTATGGTACCAATTCATTTTGGGTTTAGTTTTGTATTTCCCCCACCCTCACATTCCCCTTCCCCCCAAACCCTTCCATTCCTATTATCTGTCCCTCTAGTTGCCTGTCAGGTATGCCTACAACTCAAGCTGCTCCAAGATGGAACCACAGGTGAGGGAGAACATGTGGCATTTGTCTTTCTGTACTTGTGTGAGTTCACTTCGTATTATCTTTTCCAAGTCTGTCTATTTTCCAACAAATTTCATTACATCATTTTTCCTACAACATCTTCATTATCCATTCATCAAATGATGGGCATCTGGGTTGATTCTAGTTCTTAGTAATTGTGAATTGGACAGCTATAAACATGGTTTAGCAAATATCTATGCAGTGAAGAGTGGAGCCTTTAGGGTAGATGGCCCATAGAGGAATAGCTGGGTCAGTTGGTAGCTCTATTTTCATCCTTTTCAGGAGTTTCCATATTGATTTCCATAATGGTTGCACAAGTTTGCCCTCCCACCAGGGACTGACAGACTCTTCATCGGGGCCTTCAGGTTTACCTTTTGGATGAGGCTTCTGCTTTCCCTAGCCCTGGCAGACTTGTAGGTAGCCAAACATTAGGTGTAAAGGTCACTGAAGGACAGATACCACCTTCTGTTTCCCTGGCAATATTAGAAAAGGAAGCATCTCAATCATGCTTCCATAGGAAAAAGCCACTTCCTCCTGACAAGATGATCAAAGTCTTCTGGTCCTAGGTCAATATTTCCTTGTCAAGAGACCATCCCTTGCCTACAGGTATGCTAAGGAGGGACAGTGATTCCCTTAATGAGATAATATACCAGAATCCCCTTCCTCAATGAAGTTGCTCAAAGATCCTTGTGGAACCTGAGTCTATTATTTGCATTTCTTTTTCTTCTTTGGATGCCAGCTGAAATCCCAAACATGCTTGCATGGACACTTTGTGGCATTTCTATCTTTTTGTCAATAAATTTCCATCACCTTCATCACACCTCACCAACCATGTGTCTAATTTTTTGTGATCATGAGACAAAGAACTTAATAGCAAAAAAAAAAGGAGAAAGGAGGAGGAAGGAAGGAAGGAAGGAAGGGAGGGAGGAAGGAAGGGAGGGAGGGAGGGAGGGAGGGAAGGAGGGAGGAAGGAAGAAAACCCTGCATTACCAGGGAGGCATGTGTGGCTTATTTCTTTTTGTCCAGTTGCCCCAATGTTTCTCTGTACTTTCAACTTTCCTATCACTCTTGTGTGATTTCTGATGTTCTTTCTCTCTTTGGAAGTCTATCATCATCATCATCATCATCATCATCATCATCATCATCATTATACTTACACTTCTCCTCCACAACACACAGAGCCAGATTTTCATCTCTCCTCTTTCCCAAAAGACCCCATAAAGACTTTGTAAAAAGAAAAAACATTAAATAACTGTATCCAATTATACTATTTGAAGAATATATGCAATGTGTATTAATATACATATGCAAGATACCTTCTAATTTTATGTGTTTTTGCATACAAGAGATGGCATAATGGTTAAGGTGCTTACCTGCAAAGCCTAAGAACTCCTGTTCAAATCTCCAAGTCCCACATAAGCCAGATGTATGGTGATGCAAGCATGCAATGTTGCACATGTTTGTTCACAGTGGCTGAAGGCCCTGGTGCACCTATTCTCTCTCTCTCTCTCTCTCTCTCTCTCTCTTCTCTCTCTCTCTGACTCTCTCTCTCTCAAAAATAATTTTAAAAATTTGAAAATGACTGATTAGTTTGATGTAATTTTTCTTTTCATTCACATCCATTTTCAAAAGCTTCAATATATTATTTGTAAATTGTGGAACTAATCAACGTACAAGAGAGCTTTCTAAAAGGCTGTAGTGCTTGTCCATCCTCATTAAGGTTGCCAATTCTGAGAATATTTTGAAAGCTATTGGGTGGATGACAGTGAAAATTACATATGCAACTAGAAACAGAATTTTGCAAATGTTTCCAGAGACTTCTCATTCTTCCTGAATATTACCCATGCATCTAGCTAAAGAACTCTTGGCTTAGATGCACCAAACACTGGCTGTCACCTACTCTGGGTGTCACAATCCTGACTGCACACACCCAAATATCTATGACAAACAAGACCAAGTTTCTTCAACTCCATGTTTGGGAATGAATGATTCTGGTCTACAATGTTACCTGAATGATTTAATCTGTCATTAGCAACATCACAGTTGGAAATGCATGTAGTCTTCCAGAGCTGGCTGCCTGTCCTTGCAAAGGCATGCAGTCCCTGGAAGGTATAGCCAAGAAACGTGGAGCAATGTGTTTTCCTCTAGTCTGCTCTGACATCTTCCCAAAGTTGAGACTCCACCAGTACCACACTGGATTTCTGCTGCATTATTCAGAGATTTGCAGGTCTTATGTAAAACTGAATTGTTTACCAATTATTCAAGCATGTTTTAAGAATTCTTAGGGGCTGTTAGCATCAAGGAAATGCAAATTAAAACTACTTTGAGATTCCATCTCACTCCTATCAGAATGGCTATCATCAAGAAAACAAATGAAAATAAATGTTGGCGAGGACGAGAAAAAAAGGGAACCCTTCTACATTGTTGGTGGCAATGTAGTCTGGTACAGTGATTGTGGAAATCAGTATGAAGGTTCTTGAGACAGCTAAAAATAGATTTACCATATGATCCAGCTATAGAACTTCTAGGCATATATCCTAAGGACTCTTCTCACTA
The DNA here is from genome assembly GCA_036365145.1 of Orientallactaga sibirica. NCBI lineage: Eukaryota > Metazoa > Chordata > Mammalia > Rodentia > Dipodidae > Orientallactaga > Orientallactaga sibirica. The sequence goes on along the minus strand of JAEOAD010000017.1, from coordinate 32,085,391 downwards.
CCTTAGAGACACTTGCACAACCATGTTTATTGCTGCTCTATTCACAATATGTAGGAAATGGAACCAGCCTAGATGTCCTTCAATAGATGACTGGATAATAAAGATGTAGTACATTTACTCAATAGAGTTCTATTCAGTGGTAAAGAAAAATGAAATTATGAAATTTGCAGAGAAATGGATGGATCTGGAAAAGATTATACTAAGTGATGTAATCCAGGCCCAGAAAGCCAAATTTTGCATGTTCTCTTTCATAGGTGGATCCTAGCTACAAATGTTTAGACTTGTGTGTGAGCTGGAACCAAAAATCGGTAGCAGAGGCCAATAAGCTAGAAAAAGGCTATAAGGGATGAAGGAGAAGTAAGGACTTTAGGGGATGTAAGTAGAAGAACATATTACAGGGAGTGGCATGTCCAGGGGAAGAGATTGAGTAAGAGAACAGTGGGGGATGGTCAACAAAACTTCAAGATATTCTGAATAAGACATATGAAAACCTACTTTTTTGTATAATGACACATCCAGAAGCCATAGATTGTTACTAGAAAATTTTCAGTGCGAAGGATGGGATACCTTCCAGTGAGTTGTTGGCCAGGGAAGTCCCTGTTGCCTCCAAAACATTACAGGATATTGCCAAGGCCCTTGGTTTCCCATGAGTAATAGATGGTAATACCCTATTGCTGAAAACTTCACACGCCTGGGTGGCAAGGTCACTGAGAAATCAAGCTGGTGCTGAGCTAAAAACCTTCTCCCTGTAGACCAGCCAAGTGAAAGCTGGAAAAAGCTGCACTGCATGCAGCCCTATGGGAAACAGAAATCATCAGCAGTGAAAACAGTGGACACTGGAAGCCTCAAGTTTGGCCAAACAGGCCAATTGCAATAGTGGCATGTCTGCTCTGGGGAACCAACTACTCTCTAATTGGACTAGAAGCCTGCTCTATGGGAGGGAATGCATGCATAGTACTGAAAACCTAATCAAAAGTCTATGGCAGGGGAAGTCATGTGCCTTAGGGGTATAAAGCCTGCTCTTGCCTGGCTAGATGCATACATTATGCTCACCAAACTGCCCTGTAAGCATTGCACTTAATGGTCATATTCATATATTAATGCTACTCTCACTTTTGGTTAGAGAAACTTCACTTTTCAGATGTTGATGACCACTGGGATGACACAAAAGGCAACATAGTGCTGAGAAGAAGTGACAGAGAAGTGTCTAGCACTGAAAAATATCTATCACACCTTCAAAGGCTCAGAGTCCATTGCAGAAGAGGTGGTGGAAAGAATGTAAGAGCCAAAGGAAGGGTACCACTCCTTACAGTGCAACTGTCCTGAAGAAAATTGGCCTTGATATCCATGACCTTGCAGTGCCTAACAATATCTTCATAAGACCCTCATAATAGGAGAAAAGGATGATGACATCAAAATAAAAGAGAGGGATAGAGAGATGGCTTAGTGGTTAAGGCATTTGCCTGAAAAGCCAAAGGATCCCAGTTCAATTCTCTGGGACCCACATAAGCCAGATGCACAAGGGGGCACATGTATCTGGAGTTCATTTGCAGTGGCTGGAGGCCCTGGCACGCCCATTCTCTCCCTCTCTCTCTATCTCTGCCTCTTTCTCTCTCTCAAATAAATAAATAAAATATTTTTAAAATAAAATAAAGTAAAAGAGACTAATGGAGAGAGGGAGGGGATATGATGGAGAATGGAGTTGTGAAGGGGAAAGTGGGGAAGGGGAAGAAATTATCATGGTTTATTGTCTGTAAGTATAGAAGTCGTCAATAAAAAATTAATGAAAAAGAAAGAAATGGAAGGAAGGAAGGAAGGAAGGAAGGAAGGAAGGGAGGGAGGGAGGGAGGGAGGGAGGGAGGGAAAGAGAAAGGGAGGGAGGAAGAGAGAGAGAAAGGAAAAACAAAAATGTCTTAGGGGCTGGAGAGATGGCTCAGCAGTTAAGGTGGTTGCCTGCAAAGCCTAAAGACCCAGGTTTGATTTTCCAGTATCTTCATAAAGCCAGATGTGCAAAGTGACACATGTGTCTGCAGTTCATATGCAGTGGCTAGAGTCCCTGGTGCACCCATTTATATTCTCTCACTTTCTCTCCTTGAAAATAAATAAATATTTTTTTAAAAAAGATACACTAGAAGTAATTTTTTTTTAAAAGAATGTCTTTGTGGGAGACATCACTTCCCTGCAAATTTCCAGTTTCCTGTGGATGTGGGTGGTTTGGATGTACAATGTTCCTACAGGTTCATGTATTAGAACACTTGGTTATCACATGGTGGTAATGATTTGGGAAGTTGTGGAATCTCTAGGAGGTGGGGCAAAGCTGGAGGAAATGGCTCACTGTGGGGAGGGCCTGGATGCTTATAACCCCACCCTCTTCTGGCCCTTTCTCTACTTCCTGGTCCTCTGAGTTGTGAATAAGCAGCTGCCTCACATTCCTGCTGCCACACCTGTAAGCCACACCCAGCTCCATGCCTCCTTGTCATGATGGACTGTACCTGCAAACTATAAGTCAAAATAAATACCCCTTTCTTTAAATGCCTTTTGTCAGGCATACTTTCACTATAAGGAGAAAAGTTACTAATACACCTATTTGATGGGTTTGAGAAGGCTGAATGACCCTTGCTCTCTTTCTTGAGTTTTCCCTGCCTCTGCTCATTCAGCTCTCTCCTCTTGTCCTCTCATTCTGAAGGAGGAGTGAGGAAGGTTGGCCTTATGCTTCTTGCTACTGAAAGGCCACCAATATTGGAGCTCCAAACCGAAAACTCTACTGCTAGGGCTGCAACAGACTGCACCCTAGGGATGCATGTCTGGCCAGTTCTCCCTTTCTAATGTGGGGCTCTAAAAGTGTCCTCATTCCCCTTATAGACAAGCCTTCCAGAGGCTCCCATATTCGCACACCCAACCACAGCAACTACTGCCCCTTCAAAGTACAGTTTAACCCTTTCTTACCTCCCTTCCTCTCCTTCTCCTCCTCGCTTATAGCACTGGGGATCAAACCCAGCTGGGTTTTTCTAAGTGTGACACAAATTCTCAACATTATAGAGACTGATGAAATGAATGGGGGTTTATAGCATGCAAGGGCTTTTTACAAGGTAAATCAAATTGATAGATCTTTACCTTGAGTCTGTGATTGTTTTGCTCAGTAGGAAGTGTTCATGATAAGAATTTAGAAAGGAAATCCCTAAAGATGTCTCAGCAGCCATGTAACATGTTCGTCCCAATGTTTAAAGTAAACTGTTTCAGATATGGAAAGCTTATGATTTTCAGTGAAAGCTGAAAAAAATGTATGGAGCTCTTTCAGAAGGTGCTAAAACATTTTCCTGCCACAGGCAGTACATAGAACATGGACAACCTTTGCTATGTGCGGCTGGATGACTGTGAGGTCAGGTATGGCCCTGTGTTTGAGGTAGTAGTTTCCTCAGGGTGTGCATATGTGTGGGTGTCTGCAGTTGCACTATGTGACTTAGAGCTCCTGTACCAATGGCTTCATGTTTGCTTTTCTCATGTTGCTCTCATGTTCTTGCCTTGAGCAAGCTGCCAACCAAATCCCACTTTAAATTTGCTATAGGCTGGGAAACCACTTAGCCAAGATTTGATTTAGAAAAAAAAATGCATCCAAAGAAAGAATCTATAAGCTCTAAGTTAGATCTCACATTCTCTGCTGAGATTTCATCTACTTTCAGAGTCTTACTACTTTTAGCTTATGAAGTTTCTTGCATCTCATTTTCTGCACAATTGACACTAATAGTTTTTTTTTTTTAATGCCTGAATTTTTTAGGCTATGTTTGAGAAAGGCAAATTTGGTTAGTCAGTGACATTTGGTCAAATAAAATGTTATTGCGTAAAATTAAATGCATACTAAAAGTGTTTACAAAAGAAATAAATGTGGTCCTTGGGAAAATGATGCAGGAAAAGCAAAATTTAAAGCAAACTGGAAAAGAGAAAAGGAAGGAACAGACCTCAGCGCTGAGCCTCACTGCTTCCATGTATTGGGATGAGTCTCACATTCAGGATCCACAGTTAAGGCATGTAATAAATAAGTGGAACTTATTTATCTTACACAACTAAAAGCCCACAGGCTGTGGCCTGAGATTTAATTTCTCAATGATACTCTCTTCCTGTTTGGCCATCATTCACAAATTGGCTGTGTGCTTATAGGTACAAGATGGCCAATGAAGTCCCAGATATCACATCCAATGTAGGCTTTATCCCTTTAACAATTAGTCATTTGATTTGTAAGATTGGTCCTGTTTGACGGACATTCTGCTTCATCTCCCTAGCCAGATCTAAGTCTCAGTTCCCAGGCCTATCCAGGATTGAACTGAAATGCAGTCAGCAGAAAAGAAGTATAGGTAGGGAACAGTAGTGTTTAGGTCACAGACAATGTCTGTCACACAGATCTTGCCTTATTTGAGCCTAACAGTAATTTTTCCAATACGGAAACTGAGGGTTGGCTACAGCTACTTACCCAAGTACATTTGAACACATTGTTCTTGGTCTTTCTGAGATCATACCATAGCAGATAAAATTCCTCATTTACCTTCCAGAGTAAGGTCATTTCCTGATCATAAGGACTCTCCTAAAGATTACAAGCATTATCTTCATTCCAATTTATACAGGCAGATCGCTACTGACATAAAGCAGGAAGAAGAGTGTCAAGCAGCTAAGAGCCTGTCTTTGTCTGTTTTCTGTTACCATACCTGAATACCACATGCTGGAAAACTTAACAAGACTAAAGGTTTATTCAGTTCTTGGTTCTAGAGACTGGGAAGGTCATAGTCAAGGGGAAACATCTGGGGAGCACTTTCTTGCAGGTAGGGACTCTATGCAGAGTCCCCAGATGGCACCTGGTAAGAAAGAGCAAGCATAGAACACAGCATTCACTTTTACAACAAAGCTACTCCCTCAATAACATTTTAGTCCACAATTGTTCAATCCATTCAAGAAAATAGAGCCCCCATGACCCAATCTCTTTCAAAAGGTGCCACCTAATACCTCTGGCATATGACTTTGAGATTACACCTCTCTATTAACAACTTTTCTTATTGTGTTACCAAATACTTGATAACAGGCAACTCAAGGGGAGGAGGGGGGTGTTGCTTATCATTTGAGAAAATAGTCCATTATGGAAGGCAATGCAGCAGGAGTGTGGGGTGACTGGTAACATTATATCTGTAGTCAGAAAGAAGAGAGAGATGAATGCTGGTGCTCAGCTGGCTTCCTTCTTGTCTTTCCTTTTATTCAGTCCAGAATCCCAGTTTGTGGGATTGGTGCTGCCCAAATTCAGGGTTGGTTTTTCTCTCCTTAGTTAAACCTCCCTAGAAATGCCCCAAAAGACCCTCCCAGATGTGTGTCTCCCAGGTGATTCCAAGTCCAGGTAGATTAACAAGGAAGATGGACCCTCACACTGTCCTGCACAGGACCTCTGGAGGAAGCCATCCCACCCACAACAGAGCCTCCTAAACCTGAACCATATCTTCCCTGGCTCTGGAATAAACATCACTCTTCCTTCCTCTGGCCAGGGTTGCTAATCCATGACCACCAGCTTTATCAGTGCCCTGCCTCACCAGGTCCTGAATGCTCAACAGCCACAGACCTAACCTTCCCACTCTCCTCTGTCTAATTGCAGTGAACTGCTGCAAGGCAGTGTTGGCTCTTAGGTACTTTTTATCATCCCAGAGGCACAATCATGTTAGAACACACTGTAGGGATTAAGATGATAGTTCTTCTCTATTTTTATTAAAAATCCTTCCTGGAATACATGATAGGCAAACTTATTAACTTTCTTTTGTATTTAAATGTTTCCAGAAAAAAATACAGTAAATTATGAATGGGAAGTGATTGCACATTGATTCTTTTCTCACTACTTAAAAACTCTCTTAATTCCTATTCATCTCTATGCTGCTTCCTAATCACTACTCTGAAATGCAGGCCCTAGTGGGTCAGTTAAATGATTGGACTATATAAATATGTAACATGATCTAGAGGAAGAATTGGTAAGCTTGGGACCCATATAAGAGCTTCCTGACTCCATTAAATTGAAAGCAGAACTGTGCATGCACACATGTCTTTATCTGGAGATAGAACCCGTAGATGACAGTGAAGTCTCTAACATCGTATGCATCACTTTCCTTAAGCAGCCATAATGAGTCCCACAGATGTGTTTCATTGAAACAATACAAATGTGTTACCTCCTAGTTCTGGAGGACAGACATAAAATCAAGGTCCCATCAAAGCCACACTCTTCTCCAAAGGCTCTAGGAGAGAATAGTTCCTTGTCACACCCAGCAACTAATGGCACCTGGAATCCTTTGGCTTATGGCAACATCATCCCCATTTCTGCCTCCTGACTTGACTGTCCTCCTTCTATTTTTACATGCCCTTTCTTGTTTGTAACAGAGATACTTTCATTGGATTTAGGGACTATCCTAATCTACCATGCTCTTCATCCCATCCCTATATTAATTACAACTGCAACAACTTTAATCTCAAATAAAGTCATAGCCTGAGGAGATGAATGGATATGAATGTTAGGGGGCAGGCACAGAAATCTCAAACCAACACAGAGATCTATGATCCTAATTAGTTAAGAATGAGGAATGGGGGGGGGGAATCCCAAACTCCTAGGATGACATTCCAAGGTCTTTAACTTCTGCCTTACTCCCATACCTCTGACTTCATCTTCTGTAGGCTGACATGCTGCTTGCACTTTACTCCCAACCGTTGCTCAGCTCTGCTTCTTACCCTGTCTGTATGTCTTCTCTGGTACCTTTCCATCTTCTATCTTCACAAACCCTGGATGTGGATACAACAAACACCTCAACACCTGACCCTCTGCCTCCTTGCTCCCTTAATTCCTTGAGGTGGTTATTCAACTGAGGTAGGCGTTACATTGTTCTCATTTTAAATAGGGGTGAGGCAAGAGAAGAGATTTGTCCAGCATCACTTTCTAGCCATGAGAAGATTTAGGATTTAAGTCCATATAGTCAAGTCCAGAGCCTGGGCTCTTGACTGTGAAGAATATACTTAGCATGTCAAATAACAGGAAAGACAGTGGGGCTGAACAAGGCACAGAGTGGTGGTATATAAAAAGTGAGGTACATCCATGCCTCACTATGATATGGGATATTGGGGTGTCTTTGAGAGTGACAGAACCATTCTTGGCTCAGGGTTGAGCTCTAACTCAGGAGTTAGGGTGCCAGACACACTCATACAAAACGTGAGTCAGTGGCCTCCAGGTTTCAACTTGTGAATGAAGAATGAAATCTATAGATTATAGAGGGTGGATTTAGAAAGGTTTTTTTAATAGAAATTTTTAGCAGAAGGAAAGAGACGAAAGCTCCTGGATAGCATGAGGGGTCCTGAGTGGGGGATCCACCTGGTGACTCTGGAGAATTTACAGTAATGAGGCTTTACTGGGTGGGGGATGAGCTGGTCAGTCCAGTCCTCATGCCAGGTGCCTAGGCACCTTGCAGTCTCCATGTGAGGGTTCTAGGAAGGGGAACACCTTTAGTAAAGAAAGGATAAAGAAAAAAGCAGACTATTCTTATAGCATTTATGGCCCTCAGTGTGTTCATGTCAAGTTTCTAGGGAAGGACTCCTTTAGGGGAAAATAAATGAGGAAAATTAGATCCTCACTTTATAGGCTGAAGGACATCTGGGGTCCTATTCCCCTAGACTACCTAGCCAATGTCTATGTCAGTTAGTCAGGGCTTCCTAAAAATGACAGGGTAAATGCAATCCTGAGTGTGGTGGAAATCCATCAGGGATGTATTGGAGATCTTATAAAGACATTTGATTCACTTTTGTTTGTTTGTTGTTGGGTTGAATGGAGTGTTATTCTTGTTTGTATTTTCAGGGAGAGAGAGAGAATATAAGTGCAACAGGGCCTCTTGCCACTGCAAATGAACTCCAGTTGCATACAATGAGCATCTGGTTCTATGTGGGCACTGGGGAATCAAACTCAGATCATCAGACTTTGCAAGCAAGCACCTTAACCGCTGAGCCATCTTGCCAGGCCCTGTTGTTCTACTTTGTGTACTACTGGAGAGTAAACCCAAAGCCTCATACATGCTAGGTGAGAGCTTTACTACTGAGGTATGTCCTCTTCCTTCTTTTTACTTTTTACTGAGACCAGTTTCCAAGATGGCCTTGAACTCACTCTGTAACCCAAGCTGATCTTGAACTTACTAGCCTCCTGCCTTAGCCTCCTGATTAGCAGGGACTATAGGAAACTAAGTATGTGCCTCGTAGGGTTACAGTGGAGGACTCAGGCAAGCTAGTGCAGACAGTGAGAAGCGCTATTATGATTCTAAAATTCCTGCCCCGAACTGGCAGGGAAGTAGGAGAGTGGCACTCCAGACTTTCCAAGGAGACAACAGCTGAATTAAGATGGAAGTAATGAGGAGGGACCAGCCAGAGAAGATGGAGGGGCAGGATCCAGTCGAAGCCAAGAGAGGCTGAAGATGAATGTCTTAGGGCTGATTTACTTGTGCCAGGATCCAGAGGTACCCAGAGCACTGTAACTATGCTTATGACTGTTTATATGGCTACGTTCAAACATTCTTGGTAGGGTTGGAAAGAAGGTGAATTATTATCGTTTGGACACTCCTTGACTGTTTATTAATATTCCTAACTAATGGGAAATGATAGTGACAGGCAGGGAACATGGCCACAGCAAGCACCTTGCTTTTGGCAAGAAGCCTCTCTAATGGCACTGGCTCTGTGCTTGACAACTGGGCCTTTGGAAGACTTTAGGGTGACACACAGGCATGAACTCTGCAGTGCCCACAGCCAAGACCTTCAGAGGACAGACTCTGGAAGACGACAGGGAATTCATCTATCTTCAGGAACCTGTGATGTCATCCCAAGCCTGGGCTCCAGCCCAGAGCCAGCTCCTATCACACCTCTCTTCCTCTCTTTCCTACAGTAAGGTTGGCCAAGATGGTATTATAACCCAGCCCCTTGCCAAAGCTTTGGGCTGCATGTGTCACCAAAAACCTTGAGAACATCCTGAGGACAGTTCTAAACTCTATGTAGGAGCCATAGGCACAAGAAGACTTGTGACAAGGCAAGGCCCATTTTGAAGAACTGACAGATCCTTTGGCTTGACAATTCTCACTGACTCCGATGTGTAAATCAGGTATTCCCAAGCACTGTGCAGCTTGCTAAGGATATATTTTCTTTTATTATCCAAAGAAAGGGACCCAAGCTCCCCCTCCTCTCATGAGGAGTCCTGTGACGGGTCCAGTACCTGAAAATAGGAGCAAGCAGCGGGAGGAGTGACAGGGCTTGCGATTCTGTTGGTCATCTCTTTCCTGACTTCTGAGTCCCACTCATCCTTCTTTCCTCTCCCTCCTCAGCACTGTGGAAGCTTTTAGGGATAAGAGAAGTGGTTTGATCAAAACCTCTTCTCTCTAGCCAGAGAAGATCCTGGTTTAACAGTACAAGGTTTTCATGCACTGTCATCTTATTCCTCCTCCTCCTCCTCCTTCTTTCTTTTTCCTGGCCCCATCTATTTCTCCTCAGGGGCTATCTACTGTCACATTCCTGGGGCTGTGTTCTCATATGCTAGATTGCTCAAGCCCTCATTCCTGGGTTTCCCCCAAACACTCAAAAGTCCTTCTTTCCTTCTGTCCTTGAAGCATCTGAAACCTCACCCTTCACATTTAGGCTTTGCAGGAAATGGATGAATAAAGCATGACCAGGGCTCATCTTTGTCAGCCATGCAGTCCCACCAAAGCTTTTCCTCACCAAAGTGCCACTCACCTTTTGGAAGTCATGTTATTTTTCCCCCCAGGGCACAAACCTGATGTTCATGTTTCTTTACTAAATAGCAACAATTTTCTTCCTGCCACCCTGCTTCACAATCCTATCAAGAAATGTCAACATGGGCTCAGGAGACTGCTCCATGAGTAAAGTGCTTTTTGCACAAGCAGAGGACCTGTCCTTGGATCCACAGTACATATATAAACACTAGGCATGGTGGCATACCTGTAATTCCAGTGGTCCACACATGAACAGAGGATCTCCAGGCCAAGATATCTAGCTAGATTCACCCAGTTGCTGAGCTGCAAATTCAGTGAAATACCCTTTCTTAATAAATAAGGTTGGGAGAGATTGGGGACGACATTCAACATTGACCTCTGGCCTCCACACACATACACGTGTACATATGTGCATGCAGCCATACATATATGAATACACACATATGCATACCATAAACACACATGCAAATCAAAATGAAACAACCATGAATTCATTTTTCCTTACAATACACTAATTTGACACTTTCATTAAATCAAAATAAAACACAAACCTGGAAAGTAAATCAGGCCATTTTTGTTTTTAATGGGTGAAACTTGATGATGTTGACATATGGTGCCATCTAGACTCCACTGTATGGCTAATTAATGGCTATAGCAGATTTTTATGTCCTTCCACAAATTCTCCTGGACTTCTAGAGTAGTTAGTACTCCTCCAATGTCCATTTATGTTGCCAGAGTACTGACCATCTACCATCATGAACAATGACTCAACTCCATGCCCAGAAGTCAGGCAAGCCCACTCCACGACCTCACAGTAGTTGCAGAAGCTGCAACCATTGCAGTCTTGGTCATAGCAATGTTTGGGCTCCTCTCACTTTTCCTCTCCCTTTGATCATCACAGCCCAGGCATTTCTCTGGAATCTAGTCATCTTTGCTTCCACTCTAAGCTCCATATACATCTCCCTTACCACAGACAAACTCTTGCTTCTGATTTTGACAAATGCCATTGTCTGGAGCAGGCCTTCTGAACCTTAGCACTATGGGAATGTGGGTCCAGAGAAGCTCTGCTGTAGAGCCCTGACTATACAGGATGGTGAGCAGCATCCCCGAAATGCCAGCGGTATCCCTCCCCAACCAAAACCATTTTTCAACAAGTGTCCCAGCAGGGCAAAATGACACCCAGCAGCCAAACACTAACTTCCTGAGCTTGCACTTAAAGTCTGGTTCTGTGAGCTCCTGCATGCTATGAAAACCTACCTCCCAACAGCTCTAGAAGGAACTATAGGATACTGGCTGCATCTTTATTCTCTTTTGAATTTGGGTGAAGCTCTAGCTGTCCAAGAAACATTCTCTCATAACTACTTGAAGAACCCTAAACAGTTCCAATATTGACTGGATCTATCTTGTTGCCAAAGCCAAAACCTCTAGCTCAACATCGTACAGTATTTGTCTGTTAGCAAAACTTAATTACCAAATGATGTTTTCCTCCTTTCATTAATATTGCAGGGCACACATCTAGCCCAATCACTGGGGAACCAATTGTATCAGAAGGTCACAGTTGAAGTGAGGTACAATTAGGAGAAACAAGACTGTTTAATATTTATATTGAGTAACCCACACACTTCCTTCTGGAATTGATTCTAGGGCTATTCAACAGTAAAGTTTTTTGAAGGGATCATATATAAAACTTTGCTATCCCATTACAATGCCAATGCTTTTGGAAAGAGGTTCATGTGTTGAACATACCAATACATTGATTCCATCTGTCATAAAAACAAGCTTGTAGGGGCTGGAGAGATGGCTTAGCAGCTAAGTGCTTGCCTGAAGCCTAAGGACCCCATTGAGGCTCAACTCCCTAGTACTCACGTAAGCCAGATGCACAAGGTGGCACATGCATTTGGAGTTCATTTGCAGTGGCTGTAGGCCCTGTTGTGCCCATTATCAATCAATCTCTCTCTCTCTTCCTGTTTCTTTGTCTATTGCTCTCAAATAAATAAATACATAATGAACCAAAAATTTTAAAAATATTTTAAAAAACAAGCTCGTATAGAAAGAAATCTAAGAATCTAGAATACTAAGGTACTTCAGACAAATGTTAGAAGGAGACATCTTTGAAGGGGGTACAAAAGAAATATTGATTTGGTCATTGATTGGTTTATATATGGCTTGAGTGTCCCCTGAAATGCTGTATTTTGAAATTTAATCCCCATTGTGAAGTATTATGAAGATGGTAGGGTGGTGAGCAGTATCCCCAAGATCCCAGTGGTACCCCTCCCCAGCCAAAACCATACTTCAACAATTGCACCAGCAGGTCTTTGGAAACTATTAGGATTTGATAAGGTGATAAGGGTAGAGCCCCATGACTGACTACTGGTGCATGTATAAGGAAAGAGCATGAGAGAGAAACTAGATACACATGTAGACATGTGTGCTCCCTGACATTTGCCATTAGATGTTCTGCTCCACCTCAGGACTCTACCAGCAAGAAGATCACCAAATGAAGCTCCCAGGCCTTGTGCTGCTAGAACCATGAGCCAAAATAAACTTCTTACCTTACTAACTTACCTACTCAATATGGTTTTATTAACCACAGGACTCTTTCCTAATTCCTCTAAGAGCAGCCCTACTTCTGTTGATTCAGTTCCCAGACAGCTCCTTTCAGATCACCACATTCACTTACATCATTCATTCACTCAACAATTGTTGGACAAAGACCTCAGAGGCTATAATCTGGTTTAGTGACCGGGTACCTAAGGATAAAGAAGTCTTAATGAAGAAATCATTACGGTGAGGAATTCTGTCCCAAGTTGAGCTATGTCAGACTTCTAATCCTGGCTCTGCCACCTGCCAGTTTTTGAAAGTCATTTACTCTTGTTGAGACTCAGTTTACTCTTCTATAAGTCTTGTAAAACTGTAATGAAACAAGATGTAAATCTGTTAGCATGGATGCTGGCACACAGTCGATGGTCGATAACAGTTAAAAATACTGATAATGGACTGACTATAGTGATATAGAACTATAGTCTCAGAATTTGGGAAGCAAAGACAGGAGGATCTCAAATTCAAGGCCAGCCTGGGCTACATAGGGAAAGCCTATCTCAAAAACAAACAAATATGCTGATGGCACATTAATGATATTTAAAATCACTGTTGTCACTGTCCTCAGTGAGTTCAAAATCAAACATGAGAAGGACTGGGGAAATGATTAACTGCCACAGGCCTGCTAGGTTCTGGTAAAAATCTTATGAAGTACAGTGATAGCACACAGAGAGGATGCTTAACCACACTGAAGGGAGCATGAAGAAGGAAAGCATCCTAGAGAAGGAAACATATTAAAATGGGGCTAGAGTTACTAGATATTCACTGCATCCTAGAAAAGTTGCTTCTTGACCAAGAGCTCAAAGTAATTCCAATGTAAAACCCCAAGTAAGGTCCTTGGATGAGCTTCCAACACCTGCACAGGCTTTTCTCCAACAATAGGGCAATAAAGATACAGATAAACTACATTTAAGCCAGTATGGTGGGAGTTTGGAAGACCAAGATGCTAAGAGAAATGCAGATAATGAAGGCCTTATTCGTGAGGTTTCAGAAGGGGATGAGGACTCCGTCAGGAACTAGTCTAGAGGTCATCTTTTGTTACATGCCTTAGCAAAGAATATGGCTGCATTTTGCCCATGTCCTGAGAGACTGAGGCTGGACTCAAAAGTAATGAACTAATTTGTTTGGTGGACATGTCAAGACAGGATAGCACTCAGGTGGTGGAACTGTTACTGCACACTGCTTATCCAGCTCTACAGTAAGGCAACAGCAAGTTGAGCCAAAAGAAATTGGAAATGTGAATTTTGGGAATGAAAGAAGCATGAGTGAGTTTTAAGTTTCAGACAAGGTCTTAGGAGAGATTAAAGGCACTTGCTTGCAAAGCCTGACATCCAGCATTCAATTCCCCAGGACCCATGTAAAGCCAGATTCACAAAGTGGCATGTGCATCTGGAGTTCATTTACAGTGGCAGGAGGCCCTGATGTTATCTCTTTCTCCCCCTCTCTCATAAACAAATAAAAATATTTTAAAAAATAAAGTTTGCAAACAAGGTGCACCTTTTCAGGTTTGTGTGTGTGTGAGATATATATATATATATATATATATATATGGAGAGAGAGAGAGAGAGAGAGAGAGGCAGTCCAAAAAATATTTTAGGCTAGAAAACCAGCTGTAATTATTATGGGAATTAGTTTCATTCAAAAGAAATTCAGTACTCAGTACTGGGACAAGAGGAAAGAAGCCCTGGCAGTAAGACACTCATTACTCATCAAAGGCTCCAACTTGTAAAAATAAAAATAAAAATTCAGTTGAAAGCCGGGTGTGGTGGCACGTGAGTGAATTCCAGGTCAGCCTGGGCTGGAGTGAGAACCTACCTCGAAAAACCAAAAAAAAAAAAAAAAAAATTCAGTTGAAAGTAGCAATTCTAAACTAGTAACTACACTGAAAAGACTCCTTGCTCAAAAGTCAGCTGTCTAGGCACACGGAGCCTACTTCAACTGTGGTCCAAGGGAGCCAGTCTATATCTTGAGCTGGAAACATAACTTGGCAACGTCATCTACATGGCACTGGTTTTGAAGGTGTGCAAAGCGCAAGACTAAAAGGAGTCATGGAGACTACTGGCAGCAAAGTTCTATAAAGCTGATGAGACCAGGCAATGAATGACAGAGTCAGATTCCCTGAAAAGAGACCCTGGGAGGCCATTGTATGAAGTGGGTGGTGAAGTCTAAGTTGCAATACAGACTCCAGGATGCTAGAGAGGCCAGGTCCATGGAACATCTACTAAGGAAATCTGTATGCATAGAGTTGAGCTGGTCCAAGAGAGAGGCTATGTATGCTTCAGGTGAACGAACTGGAGGGATGGAGCTACTTAAGCTCTTTGGACCTCAGAATAGTTCCATCTAAAGTCTCAGATGCTCACACAGAGTTGAAGGATTTGGAGTTTTCCCTGATGGATTTCTCTCTTGTCTTGGTCCAATCTTCCCTTGCTAAACTTCCATAAAATAATAAAAATGTACATACTTCCAATATACAATGACACAGAGCAAACATTCCCATTCCAAAGAAAGGAATGGAGGCCTCCTTTCCATTGCTGGGACAAAATCCCCAACCAAAAGCAGCTGATGGGAGACCTTTTTATATTTTGGCTTACAGTCTCAAGGATAAGCTTCATAATGGCAGGTGAAAGCATGGCATGAGCATAGGCTGGACATCACCTCTGCCACAGCAGGTGTAAAGAGCAGCAGAGAGTGAACCAACTAACACTGGCAAGGTCGAGACTAATAAACTTCAAGGTAGTCCACCTCCCAGCAACACACCTACTGCAGCAAAGCTCCACCATCCAAAGTTGCCATCAGCAGGGGTCCAAGCATTCAGAACACATGAGTTTTGGCAGGGGCATCTGATGTAAACCACCACACACAGAAATTTTGGAACTAAAGAATACACTTCAAGTGCTGAAGAGATGGCTCAGTGATAAAGGTAGTTGCTTGCACAGCCTGATGGCTCAGGTTAAATTCCAAGTACCCACACAAATCCAAACACACAAAGTGACTTATATAACTGGAGTTAGTTCCCTCTCTTTCTCTTTCCCTCTATCCCTCCCTCCCTCCCTCCCTCCATTCTCTTTTCTCATAAATAAAAAAATACTTTTTAAAAAGAATGCAATTCATGGAATAAAATAAATGCAATAGAGAATGTGAAAGGCAGACTTGATTGGGCAGAAGAACTTGAAGATGTTATATAAAACACACAGCTGTCACCTCAAAGGAAATAAGAGAAAGTTTATTCTGAAGCCAAATACAAATGAACATGGCCAGGAACATAGATTTAGGTTACCCCAAATGCCAACATTCTTTATGACTTTTTTTATAGTTACAGGAAAAAAGACAGTCATAAACCAAAGCACTTTTCAAATACATTGGCTGAACATCAGGTAGGCAGGTTACAGCAAAGCAAGGAAATCTTCACTATTGGCCTCGGATGCTATCTGATGACATTCTTAGCCTTTGGGTTGGTAGAAGCTGGTGGTCTGTAAATACATTCTAAAAAGATCTTACCTTCTCACCTGGTAGTCACAAAAATGCTAGGTCAAACACAGAGGTGAGCAATGACTATTAAGGGAACTTAAGATAGCCCAAGATACTTTCTCTCTGAATCCACAATATTCCATCTCCCCACAATAATCCTTGTAAGATGTTGAAAGTAGGTTCAGCTGCTTCTAAAAACTTAAGTTCACAAAGATATATCACTTTAAAATATGTATTCAGAGATTAAAAATTCTGCAAAGAGGCTGGAGAGATGGCTTAGTAGTTAAGGCACTTGCCTGTGAAGCCTAAAGGCCCAGGTTCAATTCCCTAGGATCCACATAAGCCAGACGCTAGGTGGCACATGTGACTGGAGTTCATTTTCAGTGGCTAGAGGCCCTGGCATGGCCATTCTCTCTATATATATCTCTCTCTCTCTCCCTCTCTCCTTCTTTCACTAGTATAAATGAATAAAAATAAAATATTTTTTAAAATACTGGACAAGAATAAAGTAGGACTATGATATCTATGGGACACCATCAAACAAGCTAACAATCTCATTAAAGGTGTTTCTGAAGGAAAGGAGAAAAAGAAAGGGGCAGAAAGATGATTTTTAAAATAATAACTAAAAAAAATCCAAATCTGGTGAGAGATATGGACATTCAGATATGTAAAACTCACATGTCATCACTCAGGTGAACACAAAGAAGACTTCACTGAGATGCATGGCACAGATGCTTATCAACTTTCACAGGTGGTATAAGTTAAAAATATAAGTAAAACTTCATTTACTACATTAACCTATGGAACACCATAGCTTAACAACACAGTACACTCCCGAGGATCACCTGTTTGTGTGTGGCTGACTGGGAGCTATAGCTCGCTATCATGGCCTAGCAACACAAGACATTATCATCCGGAGATAAGAGGAGCGCCATAAGTTTGAGGCCACTCTGAGACTACACAGTGAGTTCCAAGTCAGCCTGGACTAGAGTGAGACCCTACCTCAAAAAAAAAAAAAAAAAAAAAAAAAAAAAGGAAGAAGAACTTGTCGTCCATGTAATGTTAACCTCAGAAAAGATCAAAATTTTCTCAAAGAGTAGTTGTTCATGAATGAGTTTATTTTTCACATCATCATAAGTGAGGGACCACCTAAAATCAAAGCGTCAAAGATCAATGGGAATTGTTTTGGTCATGAACAAATTGTGGGAACAAACTATTAGAATGAACTATGGGAATGAACTGAGAACTTTTCTTTATGGACCTTACAAATAGCTTTTGTGATAGTATTGTTATGAGATGCTAAATTTCTTACTTGTAACTTTCTTTAAAGTTAATCTTATAACTGTGTAATCTACCTGTTTAAAGTAATGTGACAAGGTTTTCTCTGCCTTGTGGTACCTTCAGCCTGAACAGCACAGACGACCAATATTGACAAACAGTGTTTAGAGGTGCTGACTGATCTTCAGATATGCTCTATGCTCCTTTCCTTGGAGGCCTCATTGGACTCTCAACTCAGAACAAACATACATTCATAAGAAGTGCTGATCATGGCATTGAAGACAACAAGGTCAGTAATTCAGGGCCCACCGATTTGTTGAAGGCAACAGGTAGGCTTAATGTGATTACTCTTGTGATCAGAGTGTATGTGCATTCTGGATCAGCAGAATCCAGCAGATCCTACCCATAAATCCCTTGCTTAACAAATGTTTAAGGATTAGCCAAGGCTGAACATTCCTTACCTCTTGCTCATGCAATGTACTACTTTTTCACGTATTACTGGTTCTTTGCTCTTCAAAAAAAGTACCAATGATTATGCAGAAGGGAGCAAGCCACAGTCACATCAGAGCAGCAGTGACCGCACATGCAGCAGGTTTACTAATGGCTTAAACTAAACTTCTCTTCAGTTTCCTTGTTCCTCAGGCTGCCACGAGAGGCAGCTAGCCAACTTCTAGGATAGGGGCACCAGGAGTTAGCTCTCTCACCTCTCAGGCTCTGCTCTTATAAGCAGTTTGCCCACTTCTGGAAAGGAAAGTTCCAAAGGCTAGTCCTCACTAAATTCAGGGTTGTGTCTACCAAATAGGGCAAATTTTGAAACAAGAAAAAGTAGTTCTTCACACACATTGGAATTTTTATAAGGCTATCAGTGAATTTCTCAACAGAAACTTCACAGGCCACAAGACTGTAGGATGACATATTCCAAGTGCTGAAAGAAAAGTCTGCCAACTAAGACTACTATACTCTGCAAAGATGTCCTTCAGGAAACAGAGAGATAAAGATGCTCCAAGGTCAACAAAAGCTGAGGAAATATGCCACTAGACTTCCCTTATAAGACAAGCTAAAGTTGTTCCTTTGAACTAAAACAAAAAGACATAAAACATATAGTAATATTAAATTCATTGGTAATAGAAGATATATAGTCAAATTCAGGATATGCTAATGCCTCATTTCCTCCTCTTATAAATGTGTCTTTTCTTAATCTCTATCCATTAATGCATTGAACATTTCTTACAATGCCTGGCACTTCCTTGGGGAACATGAAGATGAGAAAAACCAAAGTTTCCAAGGAACTTATTCTTTTATGGAAATCCTTCCTTCTGACTTCTAAACAAAATATCTTGGTTCACATTTGGAACCCTGATTTTACAGCTGAACTTTATTTGCTTTTTTAAGCCACAAAGATTTCCAAAATTAGTTTCTTAAAAGGTTAGGTAACTAAAGTTCATGCCTAATAGATGCACGATGCACATCGTAAAGGTGATTTTTAAATTTTCACATCTACAATAAAAAAGTAAAACAGGGGCTGGAGAGATGGCTTAGTGGTTAAGGCACTTGCTTGCAAAGCCAAAGGACCCGGTTTGATTCTCCAGGACCCACGTAAGCACAAGGGGACGCATGCATCTGGAATTCATTTGCAGTGGCTAAAGGCCCTGGAACACCCATTCTCTCTCTCTCCCCCCCTCAAATAAATAAATAAACAAATAAAATATATTTTTTAAAAAAGTAAACCAGCCAGGCATGGTGGTGCATACCTTTAATCCTAGCACTTGGGAGACAGAGGTAGGAGAATAGCCATGAGTCTGAGGCCACCCTGAGACTACATAGTGAATTACAGGTCATCCTGGGCTTCAGTGATACTTTTTCTTGAAAAAATTATTTTTTAAAAAAGTAGAACAGAAAAAAGTGAAATTAAGCTTAGTAATATATTCTACTGATCCCAGTCTATTCAAATATTAACTTGTACCATGTAATAAATATGAAATTATTCATGATATTTTCATACTAAGTCTTCAAATTCTGATGCATAGTTTGTGTGTATAAGACATCTCAATTTGGAGAGCTGAATTTCAAGTGCTGAGTAGCCACAAGTGACTATCATATTGAAAGGTCAATTGTAAGGAAAGCAATGTATTACTATAGACATGTGTTTAATATTTGTTCCCACTGAATATTAGCATCACGACCATTGTTTCAAATGCTGTACCTTTTGTGTTAACTCTTTCACAAAAACTTTGTCAAATTTTCCCATTTGTTAATAATAATTTCATGAGAGCTTTCTATGCCAAATATTTTCAATAAGCCATTTAATCTCAACCTGACTTAAAAGTAGATAATATTCTCATGTTATTGTTGTGAAACTGTATCTTCAGCCACAGCAGATATGTACCTGCTATGGATGAGTGAAGTTTTGGTGATGGTAGAGTGGGAAGACTGCTCCTTGGGTAACACTTAGATGGAAAGCCCCATTATTTCTGTTTTCTTTCTGTGTCGCTGAGCAATATTTCTTTTCCATGTTCTTCTCCTATCATCCATCTATGTATCTATGTATCTATCTATCTATCTATCTATCTATCTATCTATCTATCTATCTATCATCTGTCTATCTATCTTATGTATATCTATCATCCTACTTATCCATTCTTTCATCTTATAGCATCGTGCCAAAAGTCATGCCTTTAATCCTAGCACTCAAGAGGCTAAGGTATGACAATTGCTTTAAGTTTGAGGCCATCCTGGGGCTACAGCATGAGTTCCAGGTCAGCCTGAGCTACAGTGAGACCCTACTTCAAAAAAGTGATACAGGGCTGGAGAAATGGCTTAGCGGGTAAGGCATTTGCCTGTGAAGCCAAAGGATCCTGGTTTGATTCTCCAGGACCCACATAAGCCAGATGCACAGGGGGCACATGCATCTGGAGTTTGTTTGCAGTGGCCATAGGCCCTGACATGCCCATTCTCTCTCTGTCTGCCTCTCTTCTGCCTCCCTTGGGAGGCAGAGGTAGGAGAATTGCCATAAGTTTGAGGCCACCCTGAGATTACATAGTAAATTCCAGGTCAGCCTAGGCTAGAGTGAAACCCTACCTCGAAGAACTAACAACAAAAAAAGTTTGTGTTCTTTCCTCTACAAATAAGGTTTCATAATATTTTCTGTGGAGGACCAGATAATCCTTAGTTTTCGTTTCTGTGGGCTATACATTCAATATTGTGACTATTCAGCTCACCATTATAGTGTGAAAACAGCCAAAGCTAACAAATAAATAGGTGGATGCAGTAGTGTTTCAACAAAACTTTATTTACAAAAGCAAGTAGAAGCTGGGCGTGGTGGCACACGCCTTTAATCCCAGCACTCTGGAGGCAGAAGTAGGAGGATCGCCATGTGTTCAAAGCCACCTGAGACTACAGAGTGAATTTCCAGGTCAGCCTGAGCTAGAGTGAGACCTTACCTTGAAAAAACAAAAAAACAAACAACAAACAACAACAACAAAAAAGCAAGTAGCAGGTCAGATTTAGTCCCTGAGCCATAACTTGTTGCTCTGTGGTCTATAGCAGATTATTTACCTTATTTGACTCTAACATGTCTCAGATACTTGGGAAAGGATTATTCTAGACATCCCAACAGTCATTACATGTGCATGCATCCTCTGAATGAGATTCCATACAAGGGCTTAAAGAGTCCCAGTTAAATCTCATTCTGTTAAATGCACTCTTGAGACATGGGGGGGGGGGTCTTTCCACTTTGGGAGCACAACAGCAAGTGTTGGACTCTTAGAGGTATTAGTGTCCTCACTCTGTGGTCAAAAACTGAGTGTTCTATGCATGATCATCCCATCATATCTCAAGTCTGAGTGTCCTGGCTCCTCAGTTTTCCTGAGGAACTAAACATTGTCCTCTGAGAGTAAATCAGAGACATATAAAGACATACATACGGATTAGAACAAAGATCTGTATACTTGTCTTACAGACCCAAGAACTATCTTGTGGTTTTTAAATTTTTATGTATTTATTTATTTGCAAGCAAAGAGACAGAGAGAGATAGAAGAGAGGCAGACAGAGAAAGAATGGGCGTGCCAGGGCCTCTAGCCACTGCAAATGAACTCCAGATGCATGTGCCCTTGTGCATATGGCTTATGTGGGTCCTGGAGAATAGAACCAGGATCCTTTGGCTTCACAGGCAAACGCCTTACCCGCTAAGCCATTTCTCCAGCCCCCCCATCTTGTGTTTTAATGCTAGAATATGTCTTGACTTTTGGTATGATGCTATAAGATGAAAGAACAGATAGGTAGGATGATAGATAGATATAAGATAGATAGATAGATAGATAGATAGATAGATAGATAGATAGATGATTGATAGATAGATAGATAGATAGATAGATAGATAGATAGATAGGAGAAGATGTTCAACATGGAAAATAAAGATTGCTCAGTGACACAGAAAGAAAACAGAAATATTGGGGCTTTCCATCTAAGTGTTATCCAAGGCGCAGTCTTCCCAGTCCATCATCACCCAAATTTCACTCATCCATAGCAGGTACATATCTGCTGTGGCTGAAGCACAGCAGGCCATGGTAATAAACTTCCCATCACACCCCTAGTTTCACTGTATTCTCATTCTCAGCCATCCTACAATTATGATGTGGCTTTCTATGAAGTTTTCTTGTACTGCAGTTTTCAATCTAGTGCTGGCAGCTTCCCTGTCTCCAATCAATTGCTCTCTGTCATATACTTTGAGATAGCTCTGTGGATCCTAGACCTACTCTCATATCAGAACACTTGGCTTCTTAGTTTGCAAAGATGACCAAGATCAACCAGAGATACCTCTGTGCACCATTCATTTTCTAAGGAGTTACTTTCTGAGTTTTTCACACTTTGCTGACTGGAGGGCAATTTCAAATTAAATAGAAAACACACACACACACAACACACTGTTTTTTCTTTCCAAAGTCACCATTTTTCTCTTATCTGCTTTGGAAGGATACTAGCAAAAGCCTTTTCCACAGTACTGTCCTAAAATTAGTGCATCCTACCCTTGGTGGCAAACACCAGTGGATCCTCACACTGACCTGCTGACAATCTTTCCTCCTTTTCTGAATTTTCTCAGGAAGAGGAATCTCTAATACCCTTTATCAGCCCTGGGGGGTTCACTTATTATTATGATGATGAGTATGTTCCTTCAAGAAAGCCTTGAGCAGCAGAAGTTCACTTGGAAATTCTAACATCTGAAATTTCCAATGAAAGCAGGCATGGGCCTTGTGAAGAATTCAGAAAGTAAGGGGCTGAAATGCTCTGCAATAAAAATGCAATACACTAGAGGAAAAAAAAAAAAAAAAACTTTTCTCAGGGAACAGCTCTCAAGTTTACCAGACACAGAACATGGCCTCAGGGCAAGAAGTTGTAGAAGAACGAGAATCAAGAAAGACTGTTATAATGATCTCATTCTCACTGTGATGGTTAAGTTATGATGTCAACTTGATCTGGTTAGGAATCCACACAGAGTCCTCTTTTTTGGGTCTATGAGGCTGTTTCCAGGATGGATTGACCAAAGGAGGAAGTACTTCACCCAGAGTGGCTGGTCCACCCAGAAGGGGGTTTGTATGAGGAAGCTCTGGGAGAAAAGTGCCTCTTCTTCCTACCTGGCTGCTGGTGCTGCTTGCAGGTGAGTATCTTCACTTGTACATGCATTTATCCTGTTCCGGCTATCCATTGTTTCCTCAGCCTTCCAGGCCTTCAGTGCTGGATTGAAATGGCAGAGGAACCCAGCCCATCCAGCCACATGGACTGAGCAGCTACCAGGTTCCTTGACTCTCAAGCCTATAGATTGCTATTGGTAGACTGCTGTAAACTAATCCAATAAACTCCCTTTTTAATACAATTCATTCTATCAGTCTGTTCCTCTAGAAAACCTTGACTAATACACTCACTACTCCCTTTATCCAATTCTGGGACATGCCAGCATCTTCACAGCTCTAACACCTGCACTGATATTTTTCATTTGTCCCCTTACATCCATCTTCCATGACTTTCTCCACCATGAGACTGCTCTGAGTGGGTTATATCGCACAACAGCAAGTGTTGGACTCTTAGAGGTATTAGTGTCCTCACTCTGTGGTCAAAAACTGAGTGTTCTATGCATGATCAACCCATCATATCTCAAGTCTGAGTGTCCTGGCTCCTCAGTTTTCCTGAGGAACTAAACATTGTCCTCTGAGAGTAAATCAGAGACATATAAAGACATACATACGGATTAGAACAAAGATCTGTATACTTGTCTTACAGACCCAAGAACTATCTTGTGGTTTTTAAATTTTTATGTATTTATTTATTTGCAAGCAAAGAGACAGAGAGAGATAGAAGAGAGGCAGACAGAGAAAGAATGGGCGTGCCAGGGCCTCTAGCCACTGCAAACGAACTCCAGATGCATGTGCCCTTGTGCATATGGCTTATGTGGATCCTGGAGAATAGAACCAGGATCCTTTGGCTTCACAGGCAAACGCCTTACCTGCTAAGCCATTTCTCCAGCCCCCCCATCTTGTGTTTTAATGCTAGAATATGTCTTGACTTTTGGTATGATGCTATAAGATGAAAGAACAGATAGGTAGGATGATAGATAGATATAAGATAGATAGATAGATAGATAGATAGATAGATAGATAGATAGATAGATAATAGATAGATAGATAGATAGATAGATAGATAGATAGATAGATAGATAATAGGAGAAGATGTTCAACATGGAAAATAAAGATTGCTCAGTGACACAGAAAGAAAACAGAAATATTGGGGCTTTCCATCTAAGTGTTATCCAAGGAGCAGTCTTCCCAGTCCATCATCACCCAAATTTCACTCATCCATAGCAGGTACATCCCTGCTGTGGCTGAAGCACAGCAGGCCATGGTAATAAACTTCCAATCACACCCCTAGTTTTACTGTATTCTCATTCTCAGAGAATATCCTACAATTATGATGTGGCTTTCTATGAAGTTTTCTTGTACTGCAGTTTTCAATCTAGTGCTGGCAGCTGCCCTGTCTCCAATCAATTGCTCTCTGTCATATACTTTGGTTTCTCAGAGCCTTTATTGAGATAGCTCTGTGGATCCTAGACCTACTCTCATATCAGAACACTTGGCTTCTTAGTTTGCAAAGATGACCAAGATCAACCAGAGATACCTCTCTGTGCCCCATTCATTTTCTAGGGAGATAGTTTCTGAGTTTTTCACACTTTGCTGACTGGAGGGCAATTTTAAATTAAATAGAAAACACACACACACACACACACACACAAATTCTGTTTTTTTCCAAAGTCACCATTTTTCTCTTATCTCTTTTGGAAGGATACTAGCAAAAGCCTTTTCCACAGTACTGTCCTAAAATTAGTGCATCCTACCCTTGGTGGCAAACACCAGTGGATCCTCACACTGACCTGCTGACAATCTTTCCTCCTTTTCTGAATTTTCTCAGGAAGAGGAATCTCTAATACCCTTTATCAGCCCTGGGGGGTTCACTTATTATTATGATGATGAGTATGTTCCTTCAAGAAAGCCTTGAGCAGCAGAAGTTGACTTGGAAATTCTAACATCTGAAATTTCCAATGAAAGCAGGCATGGGCCTTGTGAAGAATTCAGAAAGTAAGGGGCTGAAATGCTCTGCAATAAAAATGCAATACACTAGGGGGAAAAAAAAAAAAAAAACTTTTCTCAGGGAACAGCTCTCAAGTTTACCAGACACAGAACATGGCCTCAGGGCAAGAAGTTGTAGAAGAACGAGAATCAAGAAAAACTGTTATAATGATCTCACTCTCACTGTGATGGTTAAGTTATGATGTCAACTTGATCTGGTTAGGAATCCACACAGAGTCCTCTTTTTTGGGTCTATGAGGCTGCTTCCAGGATGGATTGACCAAAGGAGGAAGTACTTCACCCAGAGTGACTGGTCCACCCAGAGGGGGGTTTGTATGAGGAAGCTCTGGGAGAAAAGTGCCTCTTCTTCCCACCTGGCTGCTGGTGCTGCTTGCCGGTGAGTATCTTCGCTTGTACATGCATTTATCCTGTTCCGGCTATCCATTGTTTCCTCAGCCTTCCAGGCCTTCAGTGCTGGATTGAAATGGCAGAGGAACCCAGCCCATCCAGCCACATGGACTGAGCAGCTACCAGGTTCCTTGACTCTCAAGCCTATAGATTGCTATTGGTAGACTGCTGTAAACTAATCCAATAAACTCCCTTTTTAATACAATTCATTCTATCAGTCTGTTCCTCTAGAGAACCTTGACTAATACACTCACTACTCCCTATATCCAATTCTGGGACATGCCAGCATCTTCACAGCTCTAACACCTGCGCTGGTATTTTTCATTTGTCCCCTTACATCCATCTTCCATGACTTTCTCCACCATGAGACTGCTCTGAGTGGGTTATATCTGTTAAGTGCTGTGAATGAAAAAGGTCGGAAGGGGCTGGAGAGTTGGCTTAGTAGTTAAGGCATTTGTCTACAAAGCCAAAGGACCCAGCTTCAATTCCTCAGGATCCACATAAGCCAGATGCACAAGGTGGCACATGTATCTGGAGTTCATTTGCAGTGGCTGGATGCCCTGGCATGCCCATTCTAACCCCTCTTCACCCTGCCTCTTTCTATCTCTCTCAAATAAATAAAATAAATTTTTTTAAAAAAATATTAAAAATCAAAGAGTTTCTTTAAAAAATGAGGGAGAAATGGAAAAGGCCAGAGGTAGGGGGAGAATGACCATGCTGGGAGGTGCTATTGGTGTGGCCTTCTGTGGGCAGCCATGTATGTTATAAACACTTTCCCTGTGCTCCAACATGGCTTTTCCTCACCTTGCTACTTTTGGCTTGGGATGGTAATGTGTCAGGTTGTAGCATTTCCAGTTTGATCACCTCATACGCTGTCCACACCTTTGTAAGTAGACACTCTACTGATATCTCCTCAGATGATCCAGACTGCACACACTGTCTCTTTTCTGCCAAGACCTTGATTGTGTGCTTCTCTCTGCCTGACTGGCCTCCTCTCTGGCCATCTCCACCTCATGATCACCAGCTGACACTCTGAGGAGGTACATAAGCATCACCTCCTCTGTGTGCTAGTGCAGTAAGAAACAGTGACTGCAGTCTTGCAGACTGGGAACCATGTCATGGCTCTGCTCCATGATCAAGGACAAGTTCAGTTCTCTGAAAATGAGGTGATGTCACCCAGGCAAGCATTGTCCTGAGGATTAAGCAAATGCTAGTTCCCATCTGCATGACACCAAATTGTGATTCATACTTTTTTTTTTTTTTTTTGCTCCCACGACTCTTTTTAACAGATTCATTGAAATGCTATTCATATAGAACAATTCACCCACCTACAGTGCATAACTCAATGGCTCTTCATATATTGAGAGTTGTGCACACATCACTACAATCAGCCTAAGAACAGGTTTTATTACTCTAAAAGGAAACCCCACTTTCCTTAGGCAACTTGTCCTCTCTCCCTCTCCTCCTCTATCATCTCTAAGCAACCAGCAATCCACTTTTTGTCGCTATAAGCTTGTCTGCTTTGGATAGTTCACATGTGAAGAATTCTGCAGTGCATTGTGCTCTGTGGCTGGCTTCATGCACTCAGCATAATACTTCAAGGTTCATTCACATCATAACATGCATTGGCACTTCATTCATCTTTATTTCACATGGTTTCCATTGTATGGATATATCATATTTTGTTCCAATCACCAGCTGAAGTACAATTGGGTTGTTCCTACTTTTTTGCTACCAGGAATAATTATGTTCACAATATTCATGGATTCCACAGCACGTTGTACAGGTCTATAGTGGACCTCTGCCACACTGTCCTAACCACTTGTTGACATGTCTACCCTCAGCCCCATTTCCCACTCACTCACTTTGTAAATAGAATTGAATTTTAGGAATTGAAGACTCATAAGGCTAGTAGCTATTAAAGGTTTTGGGATTACTGGGGTCCTGGCTTGGAAGGCTGATGGAAGGGCGATGCAATGACTCTTGACATGTGACTGTTCTAGAAGGTGTTTCATCTCTCCCTAGACAGAATGGCTAGCCCCAAGAAACAAAGAAACAACAAACACTGGTAAGGATGCAGAGGAAGAGGAATCCTTTACACTGCTGGTGGGAAATTACTCCAACCATTATGGAAATCAGAACAGAGGTACCTCAAAAATTAAAAACAGAATGGTAGCTGGGCGTGGTGGCACACACTTTTAATCCCAGCACTTGGGAGGCAGAGGTAGGAGGATTGCTGTGAGTTCGAGGCCACCCTGAGACTATATAGTGAATTTCAGGTCAGCCTGAGCTAGAGTGAAACCCTACCTCAAAAAAAAAAAAAAAAAAAGAAAGAAAGAAAGAAAACAGAATGGTCATATAATTCAGCTATACTACTCCTGTGTATATATCCAAAAGAATCAAGGTCCAGTTATTATGAAAATACCTGCATACCAATGCTTGTTGCATCAGGAATAATAACAAAAGTCAAGTTAGAACATTAGCCCACATGCCTACCAGTGAATGTAGGCATAAATATGGCATAATCATCCAATAGACTATTATTCAGCCTAAGTAAGAGAGAAATGATGTCATTAATAGGAAACAGATGAAATTGTGGGTGTTCATGTAAAGTGGAATAAGTCAGTCTCAGAAAGCAAGTATCACATGGATTCTCTCTTATGAGGACTCTGGGGGAGGACATGAAAGTAAATGGTGATATTAGGGATATAGAAGAGGAAAGAGGAGAGGGAGAAGGACGAGGAAGGATTATTGAAGGTCAATGTGATCACAGTACATTAAACCCATGTATGGAAATATAATAACAAAACCCATTGCTTTGCATAATATATGCTGATAATTAAAAAATAAACCAGTTAAGGAAATGACATAATAAACTTTTAATAAGAATAAAAATAATCACAATAAAATATCTAATATATAAAAAAGGCATAGGAAAAAAGTCATAGACAGAAATAAAAATTAATGTAGACTGACAGGATATATAGATTTAGACTGAAAAGTAGCAACTCAATGTCTGATTTAATACTACATATGGAAATAAGACTTTGTGGAGATTCTTTTGGATGGTATATAAACATGGGATTTTTAGAATGTAATGTGGCAATGATTGGAAGAGGATTCCTGACTCAAAATTAGAAAACAATAACAGTTGTTAAAAAGATAATTTCTCAGAAAAAAAAAACACACTTGAGCTTGTGGATCAAGCAAGGAATATAAATGTCATTTTTAAAAAAGTGGTTAGGGTGAAAGTGTGCTGGAGTTTGGAGGAGTTTCTGTATCTGCAGAAAATAAACTGAATGAGTAAGGGGGACACCTATTGAGCCTGTGTTTCAGAACATCATGGCATGGTACCAACCTGCCATCTTTCTCCATCTTTATGTGTGTGATCCTACAAGTATAAATTCATTTCCATTGGCTCACCTCTCATGTGCGGAAGCTGTGCAGCATGAAGCCAACATCATATGATATATGATGAAATTACTTGTCTATAAATTTCTGAAGGTTATGTGATGATGTCAGCTATTACAGCCATGGATGACTGTTCTTCCTGTTTCTTGCATCAACAAGAAATGATGGAGTTCACCTGCAGAGCCATGGTAAGACATCAAAAGAAACCATAAAACTTTCTGATGTTCAAGAGAAAGAGGTAAGGTGCTGAGTAAGGTTCAAAGGTTTTTCTGTAAAATGGCTTTATAGTGGGATAACATTTAACTAGAGTGTCCATGATCTGACTTCTAACAGAATAATATATTTCCAGATTTACATATCTTATCCTCAAATGAACACAATGATAAAAGAGGAAAAAGGGATCTTGGAACATTATGTGGGACCTATAGCATAGTAAGAAATAAATTACTCTTAACAGCATACATATACAACAAGAATCTTATCTAATATAAATGTTAAACTAACTGAAAACTGTGTTGAACAGAAGTCATACTTTTGAATCCTTAAAAAATATGGATTAACTTGAAAATGGGAAGATGATATTTATCTAAATATTTAATAATAGAAGCACAGCAAATACATCTTGCTTATCAATGCTCATATAAACAGAGCGCTTTGTACTCATGCCCTTGAAAAATTACACATATGTAAAGATGATAAATTACTTTCCCAATGTAGTTTTTATTTTCCAATAAATCTCTACTGTTCTAAGAGAGGGCTATGGCAGAGGCATAGAAGGATATATGTAAGGCAATACAGAATGCAAGGCTGAACAGTGATGGGGTTTGCATGGACATGCCTTTCCTGCTTCCCCAGCCCTAGCTTTGCTTGTCTCTCTTAGGTACCTTTTAGCTCCTATATCTGAGCCACCTCCTATTCAGTAAGAAATGACATTTGTCTCATGAAGTTTATGAGCTTTTTTGCAGCATAAAATAGCATCAGATAAAGGCATTCTTCATCCATCTATTATTACCCTCACCACCACAGATGCAGCTCAGCAGAGCTCACCGTCACCACCTACTTAGGGAACTCACTCTTCAATTACTATAAAAAAATTTTAAGTTAGAAATAGTTTAAAACTAAGGAGACAGCAAACATAACAAACCCATCATATACTCTTACATTCAGACTCCTAGATAGGTGTGCTTCTGTTGAACTATGTTTATCCTTCTGTTTAACTTTATTAAACTAAAGAGTGGTTTGGGATTGGGGAGATAGCACAGTGGTTAAAGGTATTTGCTTGCAAACCATGATAGCCCAGGTTCAATTCTCTACCACCCACATGAAGCCAGATGCAAAGTGGCACATGCATCTGTGAGTCCAATGTGCCTATGGAAATGGGAGGTAGAACCAGGAGAATTTGAAGCTTGTGGGCCAGCTAGTCAAATTTTCCTTTTCAGTCTAGCTGTTCACTTGCAGCATCCAGTGAGAGACTCTTCCACAAAGAAGGTGGAGCATAGACACCATGTATCTGTCCTCTGATCTTTGTCTGCCTTTGTGCATGTGTGCAATACATAAATATTTTTAAAAGAATACTTCAGCAAGACATGTTGGCTCTCACCTGTAATCCTATCCCTTATGAGGATGAGAATTGCCATGAGTTTTGGGCCAGCCTGGGTTACATAGTAAGTACTAGACCAGTCTGAGCTACAGGGTGAGACCATGCCCCCCCAAAAAAAAATAAGAAAGAAAAGAAAAAGAGCTTAGAAAATATACACCTCTTATATTCATTAAGATATTTTCTATGAAATGAGAACTGTCTGGCACAAACCAAAGATCTACACTCAAATTATAACTAAAAACATTGATATAGTAGGGACTTAATGCTGCCAAAATTTGAAAAGTACATGATTAACCTGAGGAACATTAACAGAATTTTTGCAAAGCAATCATTAGATCAATTTTGAATGAAAATAAAAATGAGTATATTTGGCAGATGAACTTGACAGATGACACAGGTTCACCTAAAGAGGGGCTATTTCTACAGAAAAAGAAAGTGAATAGATCAATGAAGTAATTAAAAATAAAAAGGAAAAAAATATAAAACTAAGTATTGTTAATTTATGAAAATGAGATAATCAATGATTGATCTAGCAGGCAAAAGAGATAAGTAAACATCCTTACTAAGCATATAATTGTCAAATTCTCAAAAAAAAAATGAGGAACTGGGGCTGGAGAGATGGCTTAGCAGTTAAACACTTGCCTGTGAAGCCTAAGGATCCCAGTTCGAGGCTTGATTCCCAAGGACCCACATAAGCTAGATGCACAGGGTGGCGCATGCATCTGGAGTTCGTTTGCAGTGGCTGGAGGCCCTGGTGCACCCATTCTCTCTCTCTCTCTCTCTCTCTCTCTCTGTCTTTCCATCACTCTCAAATAAATAAATTAATAAAATAAACAAAAAAATTTTTAATGAACTGAAAAGTAGCTTTTGGTGTAGGCAAATGGGAAGTCAAGATGGGAGGGTTTCGTAGAAAAGCTATCTGCCATCATGACCTTCATTTCTTTACCTCCTAGATAATCAAACAGTTTATGACCTCCAACTACTTTCTCTCACCAAGAAAAATAAGATCCTTCCTATAACTAAACCTAAAAGAGACTATCCAATCCTTGTCTTATTTGATATCCCTGCAATGTTCAGTACCACTGACTACTCTTTTCCTTGTCTCATCTGCTATCCCTGAGATGTCGATGGCCTGGCTTACTGGATGTGGTGCTTTCCTGGCTTCCCACCCACCTTGTCAAAGCACTTTGCTCATGCTCCTTTCCTGTATCCTCCTTTTCCATTCTTTACATTGTATAATCTTCCAGGCTCTATCCTTCTTCATGACCTTGTTTCTCCAGTTTCTGTGTATAGCTCCATCTTCTTCCCAGTTTCTGTTTTGTCTATATGCCCACCTCTCCACGCCCATACTGCATCTTAGTGCTTTCCCATGAACTCCAAACCACTGTACTTTATTTCCCTGATACAATTAGACCTGACCTCACCATTTCTCTCCTCTCCCAGACTTGTTCCTAGGCCACTATTCCCTGCTTCTATAAATGGCACCATTGTGTATTCTGTCACTTAGATCAAAGATCTGTTACTATCTACTCTTCTCTTTTGCACACACGGACAAATTAGTTCTATTAATTCAATATACAAAAACATTTTCCACATCTGTATATTTCTTTTCACTATCACTGTCACCTTAGACCAAACCATACATATTATTCAACTGGGATTCCTTGAACCTCACAGCAGCAAATTTTGTGTCTCACTTCCAAACCCATTCCATTTCTTAACAAAAAGCTGGTCCTATTGCCTACCCAAACCCACCATCCATAGATACTTACAAACTTTCATTCTGCTTCTTTTTTCATAATACTTAAATAATTTTATGGAATCTTCCTTCTTACATACTTCACCCATCACTATTTCCTTGCAGGAAATCCCCAATGTGACACCCCTTCTCCTCTCCTTGCATTGGCATACATTTTTTCTTCTACAGATACACTTTTCTTTCTTGCTCATTTATATCTCTTATCCTAGCCAACATTGACTCAACATTTAACTTTTTTCTTAGTTGCTATTTCTTCCTTAGCAGGATTAAATTATTCTAGCTGTATGTTCCCCTTTGTCCTCTGAATTTCAAGGATGCTTATTACACAGTTAGTTGTAGTAATTGGAAGGCACAGTTATCACTCGTGTTGTCACAGTTTGGGTCTTAGAAACATGCCTGACACTAGTACATATTTAATACATATTTTTACATAAGTCTATGAGGATAGGGACATACTGCAAGTGCTTGAACTAAAGAAAATGAATGATTAAAGGAGTAAAGAGAAGTGAAAATAAAGCTATCACAGATTTCTTATCTGCAACAATATATGTCATATGATAATCTAATAGGGGCTGTAAAGTATCTAAAGGGAAAAATTCATGGCTCCTTTTTTATTCATACTTACCTTCATGTGATAAAGATACTAGAGATGGATTGGACAAGTATTATAAAATGCCACTTAAGTGTTATGCTGTCAATATTATTTAAATATGCAATAAAGTTATATTAATGATGTCTCTAAATAAACAATATGATATGCATATAGCCATGTTTCATTTATGAGGATATATGCTAAGAAATGCAATTTGGAATTTCCTCATTCTGTGACAATCTGTCACATGCTCACACAATCCTGAATGGTACTGACCCATCACCTGAGGCTGCTACTTAATACTATCAAGAGATGCAGCAAACAAAATAGATGAGGTTGTTGCTGGTATAACATGACATACTATTCTGCAGTCAACCATTTTTATAACTAGGAGTACATTCTAAAATAATGACGACACAGTATAAAGGAGTGAATACATAAACCAGAGTCATAGTTAAATAATATTATTTTAAAATAATTGTGCTAAGCTGAGCATAGTGGCATGTGCCTTTAATCCCAGCACTCAGGAGGCAGAGGTAGGAGGATTGCCATGAGTTCAAGGCCAGCCTGAGACTACATAGTGAATATCAAGTCATCCTGGGCTAGAGGAAGAGCCTACCTCAAGAAACCAAAAAGAATAATAATTGTTATTATGCTATAGACAATTGTTTGTGTTGTATTTTTATACAAGTGAAACAGTGTTGAACTTCGAAGGCAAGTAAGGGTCCAGGAATGAATGGATAAAAGGATAAGCTGGTGATGAGAGAAGGGTAAACTTTGACATTGTGATGCTACAGGTAGCAGGACTAGGGTCTGGTGGGAAGGAACAGGAAAAACATACTGTGTAACCTCAACACATCAGCAGTGCCTCTGCTATACAGGGAGAGGAACTGGTAGGGAGGGAAACAGTACTCTAGTCTGGGAATTTACCTAGGGATGGGATCTTGGGTCAGAACCTCCCTCACAGTTCTGTTTTTCTCTTAGACTCTAGGTAAGCATGCAGTTTTGTGGAAAACAGAACTTTCATAGGATTTTTCTCCCAGGACCCCTTTCCTCTAACCCACATTTTAAAGAATAATATATGGAAGATGGAACTAAACAGAAGCATGGAACAACTTCAAATTCTAAGATGCCCTTAGGACTTCATAATTGATATGTCTGATCTATAAAAGTTTGGGTAAAAACAAGGTGAGCTAAGAAAAGTTCTCAAAAATTACTCATTCAACATATTCATCATTTAGCATGAGGACTTGAAAGAAAAATGAAATTCATGACAAGCATACCAAGAGAAGTATGACCTACAGTATTCTAGTATGATAGTAATTAAATCTTTTCCATGATATATGTTAACTCCATTTAACTATAAAGACATTTTAGGAATATATACAACCAAATATAGAAATAAAGGGTTATGCTATTTTTTAAAGTAAAGCATAAAAAGATTGAGCAATCTAGAATTTTAAGATAAGAAGTTTTAACTGATTTTTTAAATCTCTAAGAATATAGTAGCAAAAGTCTATGACACTACAGAGAATCGATAAGTAAACAGAGAACAAATATGGCAGATACTCCAATGACAGGGAAACTAAAGATTTGTAGGTACTCTAGTGTCACATAACACTAAAGATGGCAGGTACTCCATTGACATGGACACTAAAGATGGCAGGTACTGCAGCGACATGGGACACTAAAGATGGCAGATACTCCAGTGACATGGGACACTAAAGATGGCAGGTACTCCAGTGACATGGGACACTAAAGATGACAGGTACTCCTGTTCCTAGGACATGTGAACATATTTTGAAAATAACCAAAAAACAAGAACTGGAAGGCAAACACTAGAATGAGACCTACACCTACTGAGAATAATGGGAAATAATGAACACTTGTACTTAAAGCAGTAATAGTAGATATAAAAGAAAATTTTGTACAATTAATAAAGTGTTTGATATTATAGATTAGTAGTGTTGCCCATACTCAATTTAGTAAGTAGGACACATCAGAAGACATATTTGAAACAAACTCAAAAACAAGAAATTCCACAAGTGGACTAGCAGAACAAAAACCAATGTCATTATCTTCAAAGGAATAAAGGCCATGTTTGTCTCATACTTTTAATTTTCAATAATAAATTCTGAAAGTCAGTAGTTTTCTTGAATATATAAGACAGGAATGCTATATCAAGCTAATGTTATCATTTATGATTAAAAGCTAAAGAAAGATACTCTCATCTTCAAAGAATGAAGAAAAATTTCTGTTCAATTATTTCATCTCAATTATATTGAAAATAGTCCTTAAAATTTTACTCTTCTGGATTTCTGGATACCCTGCACCTGATGGTGCACACAGCAGACGTGGAGTGAATAGGCCAGATCCCTGATTCCCCCGGGCTTCTTCCTAGTCCCTTCATGCCCTCCTGTGGCTAGCATGGGGATGCTTAGACTCTGCAAGCTTGCTGCAGAAGTGGGCCCCTTGCTCTGCCTTCCTGGGTCCACATTCCGGGATACCCTGCGCCAGAGGGTGCGCACAGCAGGCAAGGAATGAATAGGCCAGGTCCCCGTTTGCCAGGGCTCTGCCCAGTTTCCTAGTCCCTGAAGGTCCCCCTGCACCTGGCTTGGGAAGGAGTGGTCCCTGTGTGGGGGCTGTGGAAACAGGCCTTTTGTTCTGGTATCCTGACAGGTCCCTGGATATGGATATCTCTATTCCCCTGAGTCAGAGGGTGCATACGCGACTATAGCAGCAGGCCTCTTGCCTCTGGCTCTCCAGCTTCCTGGGGCCTGATTCCCCAACCTGAGATTCCCCTGTGCACAAAGAGTATGTGTAAGTGGAGTGAGTAGGTCAGAGCTCCAAGTTCCCCAGGTACCTTTGATGTACCTGAAATCTCCACAATCTGCCCATCTGTGGTTAAAAGCCCATCGTACACCAGTATACCAATCTAGTTCACATTTAAAACAGAACACCCTCTGAAGAGCCTACGAGAACAAAAACTTGCTTCCTCCTTAATAGAATAAAGTGCATCCCCAAGATGGGTAGACCACAATGCAAAAAAGCCAATGAAAGTCAGAAAACTGAGAGATCTCCACCAAAGATGCCTAGTCCCACAATGGAAGCCCCAATGAAATCATAGAGAAATCAACAGAAATTCAAACCCAAAATGAAAACACAACAACCAATGAGACACTGATCAAAAGAATTGCCAAACTGGAAGCAAACCATCAAAAACACCAACAATAATATCAATGAACCATCAATGAACAGAATCATCTCTTAGAGCATTCAGCTTTTGACAGTAGGCTTAACTTGATTGAAGAAAATGTTAGAACCCTCAAAAGAGATATGAATGAATTGAAGGTGAGTCAAGAAATGAAAGATTTCATTAACTGATTGATTAAGCTTAATGAAATGAAGACTTGATCAAATGTAAGAATGATTCCAGGAAGCATCAACAAAATCAGAACTTGAACTGAAATCATACCTCAAAATAAAAAAGATGGACATGATGAAAAATAACACAACAGAAAACAAAAATGAAATAGAGCTTATATAAACCTCTCTAGAACCCCTCACTAACAGAGTTACTTATGTGGAAGACAGAACTTCTGACATGGAAGACAAGAGAGAAGAAATTAATCAAAAAGCCAAAAACTTCACTAAGTTCAAAAAATCAACTGAACAGAATAGGAGGGAACTAAGGGATACCCTTAAACTCAAAACATCTGTATGTACATACCAGAAGGAGAGGAAATCCAGGCAAGAGGCACAGAGTACATATTCAACAAAATTATTGAAGAATAATTTCCCAGTTTCTCAAAAGAGAGGCCCATCCAGAAAGAAGAAGCTCATGGAACACCAAGCAGACAGGAACAAAGGAGAAACTCTCCACAGTACATCATATTTAAAACTATTAAAAATGAAAATAAAGAGTGCTAAAAGCAGCAAGAGAGAAACAACTTGCTACATACAAAGGTAATTCCATCAGAATTACCTCAGGTTTCTCAATGGAAACTCTGAAAGCCAGAAGGGCCTGGAATAGAATACTTCAAAGTCTAAAAAACTATGACTTCCAAGCTACTCTACCCAGCAAAAGTATCCCTCATAATAGATGGTGAAAGGAAAACTTTCCATGAAAAAAAGTCAACTCTATAATTATATAAACAAAAAGCCAAACCTACAGAGAATACTTCAGGGAATACTTCACACAAAAGAGTCAAACAACCAATCTCAAGAGCCAACAATAAAATCACAATAATCAAAAAGAGACCAGGCTCAAAAAAGTACAAAACACAAGGAATACCAAGTCCATAAAGCACCTCATCATGGCAGGGATTAACTCAAAATTCACAGTAATGACCTTAAATGTTAATGGTCTTAATTCACCCATCAAAAGACACAGGTTATCAGGGTGGATGAAAGAAATGGACCCTTCTATCTGCTGCCTTCAAGAACCCTCCTCACCACTAAAGGGTGAAAGGATGAAAAATCCTATTCAGGATGAAATGGATGGAAAAAGATATGCATTGCAAATGGAAATAAAAACAATAGACTTCAAAACAAAAGTAATCAAAAAGGACAAAGGCCACTTCTTACTCATCAAGGGAATGACCCAACATGAGAACAACACAATCATAAATCTATATGTACCAACACAGGGCACCACAGTTTATAAAACAAAATCTACTTGACAACAAAACAGAAATAAACACCAACACCAGCATAGTCGGAGACTTCAATATTCCAATATCATCATTAGACAGATCATCCAAGCAGAAAATCAACAAGAAGATAACAGAGCTCAACAACACCATAGGTCAACTAGATCTAATGGATATCTACAGAACTTTCCACCCAAAACTCTACAGAATACACATTCTTCTCAGCAGCCCATGGAACCTTCTCCAAAATAGACCATAAAATAGGACATAAAACAAACCTACAGAAAGTCAGGAAAATTTTAAGTAACTTCCTGTATCATATCAGATTACAATGCTTTAAAGCTAGAAATCAACAAGACTCTCATCAAGAACTCCACTAGCTCCTGGAAACTAAACAACACACTTTTAAACAATGAATTGGTTGTGAAAGAAATAAAAACATAAATTGTAAAATTCCTAGAATTTAATGATAATGAAAACACAACCTACCAAAACTTATGGGACATAATAAAAGCAGTCCTAAGGGAAAAATTCATAGCACTAAATGCCTTCATAACAAAGACAGAGAGATCCCAAATTAAAAACCTAACTGTACAGCTAAAGGCACTGGAAAAACAAGAAGCTCCAACCCTCAGAGCTCCAGATGGAAAGAAATAATCAAGACCAGAGCAGAAATTAATGAATTGGAAACTAAGAAAACAATTTTTTTTAATTCATGAAACTAAGAGCTGGTTCTTTGAAAAAATAAACAAGATTAATAAACCCCTGGCCAATTGGATCAAGCAAGAAAAAATAAATCTCAAATTAACAATTTCAGAAATGAAAAAAGGGAGGTCACAACATAC
This sequence comes from Orientallactaga sibirica, assembly GCA_036365145.1. Classification (NCBI taxonomy): domain Eukaryota; kingdom Metazoa; phylum Chordata; class Mammalia; order Rodentia; family Dipodidae; genus Orientallactaga; species Orientallactaga sibirica. The sequence continues at coordinate 32,047,403 of JAEOAD010000017.1, read as the reverse complement.
ATCAATGAAATTGGAAAAATCAAAGGGGGTAGTTCCAAAAATCTCAACTGCACAAAACTGAAATCTGGAAGAAATGGATAAATTCACAGACACATACCACCTACAAAAACTAAAATCAGAAAAGATCTGACATCAAAAAAAAGAAAGACATCCATGGAGATTGAAAAGGTAATCATGGAAACCTCCCCTAAAAAGAAATGTCCAGAACCAGATAGCTTCTTTTTGCTGAACTCTATAAAACCTGTCAATGAAAAACAGAAAAAATTTTTTCTCAAACTGCTTCACATTAATATGTGAACCAGGAAATTAAGTGTAGTCCTTTTATGAAGTTTGGTGGGCATCAGTCTAATATTAAAACCAGACAGAGAGACAATATACCCCTAAAACTATAGGCCTATATCCCAGACTTTTGATTTAGATTTTCCAAGATCCTGGCAAAATTCCCTCCCATAAATTTAACAACACATCAAAAGCAGTTATCCACTTTGATCAGACATGCCACATTGCAAGGATGCAGGGATTTCAGCTAATACACCAATAAATGAACTTAACCATAAGAACCACTGACCATCTCAACTGATGCAGAGTCTCCCTTTGACAAATTATAACACCACTTCATTATCAAGATGGCTGGTCTACATGGGCATGAAGGGTTTCTGTCTCAACACAATCATTGCTCAGTGACTTTGCACCTCAGGCCCAAATAATACTTCAATGGGGAAGACTCAAGGAATTACCATCTGTTTCTTGGAAAAAAACAAGGGTTGGCACTCACCACTGCTCTTGGAACAACAGAGTACTCCTGGTAACAACTTACTGAAAGGTCAGAAGAAAGAAACAAAATTTTCAAATAAGAAAAGAAGAAGTAAAGTTATGCCATTATTTGCAAGAGTATGACATGATCCTTATTCATAAATGACCCAAAGTGACCATTTCAAAACTTCTAAAGATGATAAATTCTCTTCCCATAGCCTGACAGGAAACAAAGTCAATGCACATAATCTGTTCTTTTCTTTCATATAAGCATACAGATCCCCTTAAGCCCTCAGCAAGGCTGTCCCATTTTCAACAGCAACAAAAAATTACATACCTTTTTGGTAACACTAACCAAGGATGTGAAAGACCTATATAATGTAAAACAAAAAAACAAGAAAGAAATCAATGGGGAGGATTTGAAGAAGATGGAAAGACCTCCCAAGCTCCTGGATAGGTATAATTAACTAATAAAAAGGCACTTTTACCAAAAAATATACAGATTTAATGCAATGTGAATAAGAATGATCATTCTTCAGCCTTGAAAAATGATCTCAAAATTCATAATAATGGCACAGATCCATCCATTTCCAAACATATCTGAAAAAGAAAATCAGAGAGCATATAAAGCTATAACTACAAGACCATAGCAATAACAAAATGGAACAGACATAAAAAAAAAACATAGACCAATGGAACAGAATGAACTTAGACTCAAAACTTAGATCAAAATAACTACAAACTACTTGAACTTTGACAAAGAACCAATAATGTAGACTGGTGAAAAGATAGCATCTTTAACCAATGGTATTCAACAAATTGGATGACCAAAACTAGAAAAACATAACTAACCCACTAAATCTCTCCAACACAAAAATCAAGTTCAAAGTAGAAGAACAGAATTTCATGCAGAGAATGGCTTTAGACAAAAATACACCACCACCTCAGAAAAACACTGCAAAGAATAGGGCATGGGAGGGTCAATCTAAAATCAAGATATTGTGAATAAGACTTATGTAAAATTACTTTTTTTGAATAATGGCACATCTAGAAGCTGTAACTGTTACTAGAAAATTTTCAGTGCCTGGGATGGGATATCTTCCAGTGAGTTGTTGACCAGGAGGTCCTGGTAGCCTTTCAAACATCAAAGGCTTTTGCAAAGTACTAGTTTACTAACCCAAACAATAGTAAGACCCTAAAGAAATGAAGACATCAAATTGGAAAGAAAGAAGGCAAGGTCACTGAGAAAGCAAGACTGGTGCTATAGATAAACCTTCTCCTAAAACCAGCCATCTGAAAAACTGGAAAAAGGTGATTACTGCATGCAGCCAATGGGAGAGATAAAAATCAATCAGTAGTGAAAACAGTGGACACTGAATATGCAAAGGACAAATGGCCCAATGACTGAAAGAAAATAGTGGCATGTCCCATTTTCAATAACCAACTGCTAAATAACTGGACTGGAAGGCCCTAACTAAGGATGGAAAGGCATACCTGGTACTGAAAACCTTTTTAAAAACTCAAGAAATGGGCTGGTCAGATGAGCCTTGGGGATACAAAGCCTGCCTTGTCTGGCTAAATGACCATGGTTATTCCCACCAAGCCCCCTGAAAGCACTAAACCAGATGTTCATATTCACATGTGTCTGCTAGTTCATTTCTGGGGTTAGAGGCCCTTCTGCTTTCAGATGATCTGACCACTGGGATGACCTCTCAACATAGTGCTGAGAAGAAATAAATGGAGGAAATTTAAAAACCATTTAAAAATCTCAAGAAAGAACTCAAGGCTCAGGACCCATTGAAGATGGAAAGACCTCCCATGACTGGAAGAGCCAAAGAATTATTATTGTGAAAAAACAACTGTCCAGGCAAAAATTGGCAATATATCCATGACCTATTGCAGTCCCAATAAAAATACCAGCATCATTCCCTCATAAGGTAGAAGAAAAAAATGATGACAAAATTGAAAGTAATGGCAGAGACTAATGGATATCCAGACGGAGATATGATGGAGAAAAAAAGGGGATCTGGAGGTAGGACCAAATATGCAATTTTTGTATGTAAGTATAGAAATTGTCAATTAAAAAAAATGAAGAGATGGAAAAAAAAAAGAATTGCAAAATGTGAAGACCAGAAATCCTGCCAAACAATAACTGGACTAATGACCAGACAGTTATCAAAAGAATAAACAAAAGAAGAGATACAAATGGTCAACAGATTCTAAAAATGTTCCACATCCTTGCACATCAGGGAAAGGCAAATTAAAATCGCTTTGAAATTAAAAAAAAAAGCAAGTCCAAATGGGTTAAAGCTGTCAATATAAGACCTGAACCTCTTCTCCTACTGGAAGAAAAATTAGGAGGCAGTGGAGATATAGCAAGATATAGCAGTGAAATACTTCCTGAACAAAACTCCAGTATCCCAGAAAATTAAACAATCACTCAACCAAAGGGATCTCTGAAGTTAGAAAGCTTTTGCACAGACAAACACACCATAAGCAGAGCAAATAGACCACCCACTGAACGGGAGAAAATCTTTGCCAGCTATAGCACTGATAGATACCTAATATCTAGAATTTACAAAGTACTCAAAAAACTAAACCTTAAAAAAATCAAACAACCCACTACAAAAGTGGGGAAGAGAAATGAATAGGGAGTTCTCAGAGGAAGAATTTCAAATGGCCAACACACACTTAAGAAAAAAAAATGTTCAACATCCCTAACCGTTAGGGAAATGCAAATTAAAACAACTATGAGATTCCACCTTACTCCAGTAAGGATGACAGTCATTAAAAAATCTACAAACAACAAATGTTGGCAAGGATGTGGGGAAACAGGAACCCTCATCCACTGTTGGTGGGAATGGGAACTTGTACAACCACTATGGAAATCAATTTGGAGATTCCTGAAAAGGATGACCATGGAGCTGCCAATAGACTCAGTGATTCCCTTACTGGGCATTTATCCTAAATGCTCCATGCATCAATACAGAGACATTTGTTCAACCATGTTTATAGCTGCTCAGTTCATTATAGCTAAGAACTGGAATCAACCCAGATGCCTATCTTTGTATGAGTGGATAATGAAGTTGTGGTACATTCACACAATGAAATTCTACTCAGCAATAAGAAAAAACAATACAATGAAATTTGTAGTAAAATGGACAGACAAATCATACTCAGCGAACTCACACAATCACAGAAAGAGAAACGCTGCATGGTTTCACTTATCTGTGGTTCCTAACCTGGACCTACTCGAGTTGCTGTCATACCCGATAGGCAACTCAGGGCCCAGACAGTAGGGATGGAAGGGTTTGGGGAGAAGGCAGGGAAAGGGGTGGGGACAAAACAAATACAAAATTAAATCCAAATTGGACTGATACCATAGAAACCTTTATCCTTGGAGAGAGCCTAAAAGATATTCCCCTCAAAAGAAGAAAGCAGGGAGCACCTGAAAAGTACAGTCCTGGTGAGAGTGGGATGAAGCCCAAGCTTAAAAGAAAAAAAAATTCTGTATCTAACCTGTAATTCCCAGTACCAGAGATTGGTTGCTACCCACACTGAGCTGTTTATCAAGAGACCTACAAGGTCCCCAAATCAAGACAGCTTTCTCTCAGAGCACTTGATTACCTTCCTGAGGTAAAAGCTAAGACTCAGTTGCTGAAGACACCATATGCTGCTAACACAGAGCATGGAGAGACCTGGCTGGAATTCAGAAGAAAGCCAGTCCCCAGACAGTTTGCCTATCTAGTGCTGGAAATCACTACATGAGCTACTGGGGTAAAATGGCCAACAACCTGAGCAACTAGAGGTCTAAGTTATATAGAAGCAAACACCCTAATACGATGTAAATGCCAGTGCAATAGTGGCACACAGCCTCAGAGCTCAACCCAAGCTTTCTGATTGGCTAAGAGATCCATTCAGTGTAAAGGAACCCATATCTGGAATAGGGAACAAGATCAGAATCCTATGAAGACAAAGATTATGTTCTCCAGTGTCAAGTTCTCAGTAGTCTTTAGCTAAAAGAGGGGTTACATAATCAAATTCTCCGTAAATTAATAATGCCTATTCCATTTAAACTATGCTGACTTCACTCTCCGTTGGAGAATCTGTTCTTCTTTTGCAGAAGGTAGAAAGACCAGAGAAGATAAAATACCCCTCGCCCTTCAGCTAAGACACAGTTGAATCCACAGATGAATGGGGAAATGAGCAAGAGTCCTGCTTCCATGCTGTCCCTGATAATCAGCAAAAGGGTGTAGGAGACACACCTTAAAGATACTCAACACCTACAAAAGCAGAGATCCAGAGGCTCCTAAGAGCTCATCACTGAAGTAGACTTAAAATCACCCAACACATCTCAGGGAATTTTGCAGAAGAGGGGACAGAAAGATTGTAAGAGCCACAGGTTGAGACATCATGTCCAGAGTCATTCCCTCCCCTCCCAAAATAACTGACTATTGCTCCCACAATGCATAAACTACAATCCCATGAGGAATACCTGCAACCCCACTGAGGAGTATTCCCAATGGAGTGGGGATAGGGACATGAGAAAAGAGGGTACCAATACATAATGAATACATATGAAACATCTTGTTAATAATAATAATAATAAACATTTAAAAAATAAATTTATAACTATATAAATTTTTAAAATTTACTCTTCTGGAACTGGGCATGATGGTACATACCTTTATTTATTTATTTTTTTGAGTGACAGACAGACAGAGAGAGAAAGAGGCAGATAGATAGAGAATGGGCACACCAGGGCCTCCAGCCACTGCAAATGAACTCCAGATGCATGCGCCACCTTGTGCATCTGACTTACATGGATCCTGGGTAATTGAGCCTTAAACTGGGGTCCTTAGGCTTCACAGGCAAGTGCTTAACCGCTAAGCCATCTCTCCAGGCCCATTTTGTTTATTTAATTTATTTATTTATTTGAGAGTGACAGACAGACAGAGAGAATAGTGCACACCTTTAATACCAGTACTAGGGAGACAGAGGTAGGAGGATCACTGTGAGTTCAAGGCCAGACTGAGACTACAGAATGAATTCCAAGTCAACCTGGACTAGAGTGAGAACCTACTTTGAAAAAAACCAAAGAAAAATTACTATTCTGAAAATAAAAATATATAACTAAAACAAATATAATGCACATTAACTATATGTTATGATTACATAATTCCAATATAAGTATGCATGATATAAATTTTAATATAATAGATATAATTATACTGACTGTGAATGTATTTTCAATCATAACAAACTAAATATATATAAAAGAAGTAATCACTAATCAAAGGTAGGAAGATTGCCATGAGTTCAAGGCCACCCTAAGACTACATAGTGAAATCCAGGTCAGCCTGAGCTAGAATGAAACCCTACCTCAAAAAACAAACAAAAAAAGTATTATAATTATTGTCTATTCAATTCATTCAAATGTATTATTACCCACCCAACTCCCAAATGAATGAAGGGCCAAAAACTTCTGAAAATTTGGGCAGGGTTTTGTTTTGTTTGTTTTAAATTCAAAGTTAGTAGTTCTACACTATGTGGTAATGAAAGGTTAGGCAGTATTGCCCAGTTTTACTTCAGCCTGCTTTTTGAAATAACTGGTGCCAGACTAGACTTCTCACCATACACAAACTATGAAACCGCTTTATGCAGAGGATGGAAAACAACATCTCCATAGTGTAGGACTATGAGCTCCAAGGGGAAGGAATCAAATGGACACCCCACAATCACCTGGATTTCTTCTTGAAGACCCTTCTTTTTTTATTTATTTATTTATTTATTTATTTATTTATTTATTTATTTTTATTTTTGGAGAGAGATACAAAGACAGACAGACAGAGAGAGGGGGAGAGGGAGACAGAGAATGGGCACGCCAGCAGTCTCTCAGCTGCTTTGAACAAAATCCAGATGCATGCGCCCCTTTGTGGGCAAGTGTGGCATTGGGCCCTTGCATCACTTTGCATCTGGCTAAACTTGGGACCTGGAGATTGGAACGGCTGGAAATTGGAACCAGCGTTCTTAGGCTTAGGAGGCAGGAGCCTTAACTGCTAAGCCATCTCTCTAGCCCCCCTTCTTTTTTTTAAAAGTATTTTATTTATTATTTATTTGACAGTGCGGTGGGGGGGTAAAAGACAGATAGAGAGAAGGAGAGATGGGCATGCCAGGGCCTCTAGCCATTGCAAACAAACTCCAGACTCATGTGCCCCATGTGCATCTGGCTTATGTGAGTCCTGGGGAATCAAAACACGGTCCTTAGGCTTCATAGGCAAACACCTCAACCACTAATCCATTTCTCCAGCCCCCTCCTCCTTCTAAGAGGGCAGCACATGGAGGGGAAGCCAAGGGAGCCTTGCTGTGCTGAGGAGATAAAGACTGACTTGGGAGAGGCTGAGGAAGCTGTGCTTTGCAGGGTATATATCAGAAAAGTAGAAACTAGGGGCTGGAGAGATTGCTCAGTGGTTAAAGGCATTGCTTGCAAAGCCTATGGCCCAGGTTCAATTCCCCAGTGTTCACATAAAGCCAGAGGCACAAGATAGCATGCATCTGAAGTATGTTTGCAGTGGCAAGTGGCCCTGGCATGCCCATGCTCATTCCCATTCATTCTCTCTCTCTCTCTCTGTCTCCTTGCAAATAAATAAGTAAAAATATTTTTGTACAAACAATAGCAGAAACATATCCAGACAGAGCTAAACAAATCTGTAGAAGGGTCTCTTTGTATATGTTTGTGAATATCAAACTATCCATGTGAAGGATGAATGAACTCTAAATTTAAGCATTCCCCAGACTAGGAGATTTTCACATTTCAATTACCAGAATGAGAGAGTTTAGAAGACACATCTATGTTGTGCTTTGAATGTAAGATGTTCCCCTATAAGCCCATATGTTTGCACACTTAGTCCCCAGCCTTTGTTGCTATTTGTAAAGTTTGTGGAGCCTTTAGGAGGTAAAGCCTTTCAAAAAAAGTGGATCCCTGGGAGTGAATCTTGAGGATTTATAGTCTTGCATCACTTCCTGTTAGCGATGTGACCAGACATAATCTGGCTCCTGTTGCCATGCTTTCCACACTGTGATAGTCTATATCCCAGTAATCATAAGCCAAAATAAACTATTTCTTCTTTAAGTTGCTTTTTGTCAGGTGCTTGGTCACAGTGACAAAAAATTAATACATTGTTTAAAAACAATAGGTACCAGGTATGGTGGTTCACACCTATAATCCCAGCACTTGGGAAGCTGAGGTAGGAGGATCACTGTGAACTTGAGGCTAGCCAAGACAACAGGATGAGTTCCAGATCAGCCTGGGCTATAGTTAAATTTAATAGGATTTAAATTTTATAGGATTTAGTGAGATCCTGCCTCAAAAGCAAACAAAACAATAAAACAAAGATCAGGACTGGAGAGATGGCACAGTGGGTAAAGGAGCTTGCTTGCAAAACCTGACAGCCCAGGTTTCATTCCCTAGTATCCATGTTAAACCAGATGCACAAAGTAGTGCATTTATCTGGAGTTCATTTGCACTGGCATGAGGCTCTGATGAGAGATTTGATGAAATACAAGACTGTTACACCAAAAAAACTGCTAATAAAAATTAAAGAAAGCCAGGCTGGGCGTGGTGGCGCATGCCTTTAATCCCAGCACTTGGGAGGCAGAGGTAGGAGGATTGCTGAGAGTTCGAGGCCACCCTGAGACTACATAGTAAATTCCAGGTCAGCCTGGACCAGAGTGAGACCCGACCTAGCAAAACCGAAAAAAAAAAAAAAATTAAAGAAAGCCGGACATGGTGGCACACATCTTTAAGTCCAGTACTATGGAGGCTGAGGTAGGAGGATTGCTGTGAATTTGGGACCAGGCTGAGAATACATAGTGAATTCCAGGTCAGCCTGTGATAGAGTGAGACCCTACCTCAAAAAAATAAACAAAAAAAATTAAAGAATTCTTAGAAAATTGGAGGTACATACCATAATTTTGAATTGAAATATTTAATGTAATAATGTCAAATCTCATAAAATTAATCTATAGATTTTTTGCATGTATGTAGGATTGTGGCATAGTGTGTATAGTGCATGGGGGGATGCATGGTATATGCACATGTGTGGGGATATGTGGCACCTTGAGTGAGAGTCTGCAGTGCCCCTTGGGCTTGCCTGCAATGTCTACAGAAGAGCATCAGGTGTCCCCCTCCATCACTAACCCAACTGTTTTATCCTTGTGATGGAGTCTCTTACTGAGTTTTAGGCTTGCCTTTTATGAGCCCTAGTTAATTCTCTGGGCTCTGCTTAACACAGAACTGGGGTTACATACACGTGTGGTCACATCCAGCAGTTTACATAGGTTCTGAAGATTTGAACTCAGGCAGTGTCAAGTCTCCTCAGACGTTCATGCTTGTGCAGGAAGTGCACATAACGGATAAGCCATCTCTCTAGCCCTAATCTATAGATTCAATACTATCACCTTCAAGATCTCATTTAGTTTTTGTAGAAGTTAACAATCTGATTCTAAAGGGCATATGATAATGTAAGCCAGTGAGAATAATCAATACTATTTTGAAAAGGAACTAAGCCGAAGGATTTATATATTTATATTACCTGACTTCAACGTTACTATAATAGCCAGGCAGGTAACACAATCTGTAATCTCAGTACTTTGGAGGTAGAGGCAAAAAGATCAAGAATTCAGGGTCGTTCTCAGCTACACAGAGAATTTCATGATAGCCTGGGCTACATGAAACTCTATTTCAAAAAAAAATAGTAATAAGAATAAAATGTAAGTCAGTAGAACACAGTAGATAGTCTAAAGATGCATTTGTATTTCCATTTCAAATCAAATAAGTTTATTTTTCATTAAAAATTCAAAATTCTGGGCTGGGGAATTGGCTTAGCAATTAAGGAATTTGCCTGCAAAGCCTAAGGACCCTGGTTCAATTCCCCAGGACCCATGTAAACCAGATGCACAATGCGGGCAGATGCATCGGAAGTTCATTTACAGCAGTGAGAGGCCCTGGTGAGCCCATTGTCTCATTTTCTCTATCTGCCTCTTTCTCTCACTCTCTCTCTCAAATAAATAAATAAATAAACAAAACATTTTTAAAAATTCAAAGTTCTAAGTTGACTCAAAGAGAAGAGATAGTCTTTTAGACCAAAAGCACTGAAACATCCAGAAGCCTAAGAGAAATGAATAATCTAAAGTCTCATCTCACTGCAAATAGTTAACTCCAAAATGAATCTTGGGCCTATGTTTAAAAGATAAAGCTTTCAGAAGAAAAGGTAGAATCCTTACAACTGTGAAGCAATGATTACTTGCGACATATAAGCTGTTCCACACAGTGAATAAATTTAACTTAAACATAATTTTAAGCTTTTACTCTTTGAAAACCATGAAATCACAAGACACAATGTGAATAAAATATTGTCAATGTCTGTATCTAGAAAAAAAAACAATGTTTTCATCCAAAGCATATAAGGAGCTATTACATATTAATAGTAAGAGTAAACCACACTATTTCTTAATAAATAAGGGAAGGTTTCACAATTTACAAAAGATGTACTGACAATAAGTAAATACATAGTGGCAAGAAGAAATAAAGTAAAACCTAACTATGCATCTTGAGGAAATATGAAACAAAGAACAGCAAAAACACAAAACTGACCAAAGGAAGGTCAAAGCAAAAAGATAATGAAGTACAGAATAGCACAATAACAGAGAAAATCAAGGAAACCAAAAGTTAGTTCTTTAAAATGATCAATAAAATTGACAAAACTTTACCTAGACTAAGCAAAATAAGATAATGTAAAAAGAACTAAAATCAAGAACAAAAGTTATGTCAAAGAAATGTTGATATCACTATCAACATTAAACAAAAATCAGAAGAAACTTCTAGGAACATTTACACACCAACAAATTATATAACCAAGAAAAGATAAAAGAGTTCCTAGGGCTGGAGAGATGGCTTAGTGGTTAAGGCGCCTGCCTCCTAAGCCTAAGAACACTGGTTCCAAATCTCCAGCGGTTCCAATCTCCAGGTCCCATGTTTAGGCAGATGCAAAGTGATGCAAGGGCGCAATGCCGCACTTGACCACAAAGGGGTGCACGCATCTGGATTTCGTTCGCAGCAGCTTAGAGGCTGCTGGCGCGCCCATCTCTGTCTTCCTCTCCTTCTTTCTCTGTTTCTGTCTCTCTCCAAAAAAAAAAAAAGAGTTCCTATAAGCACAAAAACTATCAAAACTGACCTAAGAAATAAAAATCTGAACAGACATGAAACAAGTGAAGTGACTAAATTAGTAAGCACATTTTTTCCAACAAAGGAAATAAAAGGATGATGTATCTTCACTGATGATGTTTCCCAAACATTTATAGGACAATTAACATCATTTTTCTTCATATCCTTGCAATGAGATGAATAAGACAGGACAACACTTCCTAACTTATTCTGCAAGAACAGCATTATGGTGACACCAAATCAAAGTGTGGTGGCTAGAATATGACATGTCCCGCATAGACTCGTGCATTTGAATACTTAATTCCCAGTTGGGGGTGCTGTTTGTAAAGTTTCTTGAGCCTTTAGGAAATTAAACCTTGCTGGAGAAGATGTGTCATTGGAGGCAGGTCTTGGGGTATCACAGACTGGCCCAGCTTATTGCTTTTAGCACTCTCTACTTCCTTCATGTTGATGTGAGATGTGATATCCAGCTGTCTGCTCCTGCCATGCTTTTCTCACCATCTGTATGGCACAATGCAGGTCTGGCCCTAGCCAGACCACATGCTAAAGAAACCAGGCCACACCCCTTTGGGTTTTCTCACTGGGATGGCAGGTAGTCAATGACGGGTAAGACTCCATGAGATGGGGCAACCTAAGACAGGCACCGTTGCATGTGATGATCCCTTGAGGCCTGGGTTCAACAATGGCTTGGCAAAGATCCATGCCTCCCAGGGTTGCCAATAATAAAAACAAAAAGGAGGATATGTATGGCACAATGCAGGTTTGGCCCTAGCCAGACCGCATGTCAGAAGAAACCAGGAAGTGGCTTCTGTGAACATGGCGTCCTGCGCAGGCCTGGCATGACAACAGCTACAGTCCCAATCTCACAAGAAACCTGCTAGGAGATGATCTGTCTGGAGACAGGCTGTCATTGGTCACAAAAAGGGGACCACCCCATACAATGATTGGCCAGCCAAACCCCTTAAAACCCCCTACATTTCCTTGAATAAATGAGTTTGCGGCAGCTCACCCTCTGCTGCTTCCACCCAACTCCCGGAGTCTGTGTCATGACTCCGCACCTCTCACACTCAACTCGGCAGAGACCCTGCCTTTCCTCCTGGACTGGCCCTAGGAGGGACCCTAACAACCATCAACTTCCCTTCAAAACTGTAAGTTGGAATCAACCCTTCCTTCCATGGGCTGCTTCTGGTCAGGTGCTTTGTCCCATTAATGAGAAAATAACTAATATACAGAACTTAAAATTATAGATCAACATCCTTTACTAATGTAAGTAAAAATATCATTGATAAAATATATAAAACTAAATCTATCAACTTATCAAAACTGTCATATAGGGGCTAAAGAGATTGCTCAGTGGTTAAAGGTGCTTATGTGGGATCTGGAGACAGGGGACATGGACATGGGTCCTTAGGCTTCACAGGAAAGTGCCTTAACCACTCAGCCATCTCTCCAGCCCCAGAGTCCTACTTTTTAAAAGGATCGATGATCATATAAAAATTCAAATAAATATAAACAGATGAATAAAGTAAAGAAACTTTACTAATTCAGACAAAAGTTACCAAGGTGGACAAAATGGTCAGTAACACAGAGAAGAAATCATCAAGGAAATAGAAAATGGGGAAAAAGGCAAATAGACATTCTGAAAATGAAAGAATCAATCAATCAAATATGAAACATAATGTAGGGTCTGAGGAAATAGCTCAGTCAATAAAGTGCTTGCCTCAAAAGCATGAAGACACACATACCCACAAAAGTGCCCAGTATCAACATAAATAAGTCAGGTATGTTGATGCACATGTGTAATCCCTCGTCAGCTAATGCAGCCTAATCAATGAGCTCTAGACCAATTGTACAGCCTGTCTCAAAAAGAGGTGGATGCATACTTGAGGAAAGACATCCAAGGTCATTCATTCTCTGGTATCCCACGTCATGTGCTGCATACACATGTGCATCTACACACATATTATTAACACATAAACACATACATACTACACACATGCCAAAGAAAAGCATCATCAATAGGCAAGACCAAGCAGAATTACAATACTCAAGGGATGAGGTTGAGATATTGTTAAATACATATATACATGTACATACATATATATCTAAAATAACATTTAAAAGCAGATTAAGGAAGGAAAGTTTATTTTGGCTTACAGTTTAGAAAGGAAGTTTCATCATGGTAGGAAAATCATGACAAGAACAAACATCCAGGCCGACATAACATCTCCTCAGCAGCAGCAGGAAGGAAGCAGTCTGTGTCCAGAGCTTGGAGTTGGTCTGTATTATCCTAAATCATGCCCCTTGGAAAATTCCACTTCTCAAAGGCCCCACAACTTAGCCAAATTTCCACCAGCTTGGGACAAAGTATTCAAAACACATAAGCCTATGGAAAACATTTCATTCAAGTCAACATACCCACAAAAAGAAATGGGCATCCAAAGACAAAAGGCATTTAGAACCCCAAATAGACATGACCAAAATGTAACCCCTATATGCCATATCATGGTCAAGATACCAAAAATAGAGCTGTGGGGTGGGCTGGAGAGATGGCTTAGCAGTTAAGGCACTTGCCTGCAAAGCCAAAGGGCCCAGGTTCGATTCCCCAGGACCCACGTAAGCCAGATGCACAAGGTGGCGCATGCGTCTGGAGTTCGTTTTCAGTGGCTAAAGGCCCTGGTGTGCCCATTCTCTCTTTCTGTCTACATTTTCCCTCTCTTTTTCTCAAACAAATAAAATAAAATAAAGCTTTTTAAAAATAGAGCTGGAAAGATGGTTTCGTGGATAAAAGTACTTGCTGCCCAAGCAGGGGAACCTGAGCTCAACTCCCATAACCCATGTATGAAGCCAGGCATGCCCATTATGCCATTGCTAAGAAGGGTGGAGAGAAGAGGATTGCTGGGGGAGGATGTTAATCTAATAAAAAATATAGCAAGCTGCAATTACAGTTTGAGACTCTGTCTCAAAAAAATAAGGCAGAAGAACAAGAAAATGACACCTGATATCTTCCTCTGGTCTCTGTATGCATATGCAAGTTGCACATGCATCTACATATACATGTGTATATACTATCTGCACACATACAGTACATACTACACATGCACACAGCCAACAAAATTAAGATCTCAAAAATGCAAAGAAACAATATTAAACACTGTAAGAAAAAAAAACAGCAATTCAAATACAAAGACAGAAACATCAAAATAAATCAGATTTTTAACATGTAGGAAACCATGGCATGATATATTTCAAGCCCTGAATGTAAATAATTATTCTTCAAAATTACTATAGCCAGCCAAATTGTCTCCTAAAAGTGATGGAGAAATAAGAACATTTCCAAACAGCACAACTTAAGGCAATTCATAACAACTGCAGCTCTACACAAAGGAAGATGAAAGACAGACTCGTCCATGAAAGCACAGGAAAGAATACATTTCATGAGAGGAACAGATGAGAAGAGGAGATCCAGGAAAGAATCTATCATGACCAACACTTCAAATGAGCAAACCCCTAATACTAAGAGAGAAGTAAAAAGTAACTACCAATAATCTTATTAACAACTAACAAAACCACGGAAAATACAAAACACTTCTTAATAATAACTTGAATTAAAAATGGCCTCAATTTGTCAATTAAAAGATGAGAACTACAGAAAAGATATCAAACTAGAAGAAAAAGAACTTGTTGGAAAAAAAGAATGAGTACTGGGAAGGGGAGCCAAAATAAAATAATGGGAGGATATTATGATCAAAACCCATTATGATATCTATGAAAATTATCAGCTAAAGGACTGCAGAGATCACTTAGTGGTTAAGGTGCTTGCCTATGAAGCCTAAAGACCCAAGTTCAATCCAACAGTACCCACATAAACCAGATACCCAAAGTGGTGCTTACAGCTGGAGTTTGTTTGCAGTGGCTAGAGGCCCTGGTGTGCCCATTCTCTTCTCTCTCTCTCTCTCTATCTGTCTATCTATCTCTATCTATCTATCTATCTATCTATCTATCTCTCCATCTTCCCTTTTCTCTGTCTCTCTCTTTCTCAAATAAATATATAAAATATTTTTTAAAATTCCAATTAAAAATCTTTTTTTAAAAGATGCAGACTAAACAGATTAAAAACAAAATCCAACTGACAAAGACATCCAAAAACTTGAGTGTTAAGGAATGGATATCAGCCTATCAAACAAATTAAAGTTGTAAACAAGCTGGTCTAGCCATTCCTATATCTAATGAAGTAGATTTCAAATCAAAAGCAGTCAAAGGAGAAAAATAAGGCTCTTTATTAGAGGGAACAATTCAACAAGCATATATAGTAAAATTGTAAATATTTTTCACCTAATGTTGGAGCTTCTAAATTCATAAAACAGGGCTGGAGAGATGGCTTATCAGTTAAGATGCTTGCTTGTAAAGCCTAAGAATCCATGTTCAACTCCCCAGATCCCACATAAGTCAGCTGTGCATGGTAGCACATGCATCTGGAGTTTGATTACAGTAGCTGAGGCCCTGGTACACCAATTCTCTCTCTCTCTCTCTCTCTCTCTCTCTCTCTCTCATTCTTTCTCTCACTCACTCTCTCTCTCATAAAATAACTAAAACACATGAAAGGTAAGATTGGTCCTGATGCAAAAATAGTGGCAAATTTCAACATCCCTCTCTCATCTTTGGATATGTCTTCCAAACTAAAATCCAGCAAAGAACCTTAATGGGTAAAATTATACCATATATCAATTGGATTTAACAGATATCTATAGGATATTCTTTCTAACATATAGGGAATACACACTTTCTGTATGGCACATGGAAGCTTTTCTAAAATCAATCATATTATAAGCTACAACCAAACCTTAATAAATATAACCATGAAGTACAATATAAATAGTAGAATAAAATTAGAAAACAGCAACAAGAAAAATTACAGAAACCAATAAGTACTTAGAAATTGGACAATAAAATTTTAAATGAACAGTAGGTGATTGAAGAACTCAGAAAGGAAATTCCTAGAATCAAGTTGGAGAGCTAGCTCAGCCTGCAAAGCCTTAAGGACCTGGGTTTGATTCCCCAGTATCCATGTAAAAACCAAGATGATGCATGCATCTGGAGTTCATTTGCAGTGGCTAGAGGGCATGCAACTACTGATTTCCTGCCTCCGTCTCCCCACCCCCAGTGCTGAGATTATCAATGTGTATCTGTAAACTAATGCTTTTATTTGTTATACTTGAAAATAGTTCTAGTTATTACCACAGTTTTGTTGAATTCCAAACTTGTCCTATTGGGATATTGGTTGGAATCAATAAACCAAGCCTATACATTGGTTTGGAGTGATTGACAACTCTTCAGGAATTGAACTTGCTTTATTAAAGCTCTAGGATACACTTTATTAGAGAGCATGTATAGTGTTATAGTTGGATTACTGACTAACTAGAGCAGTTAAGATCTGAGTGGGGAAAAGGGATCCCAATTCCGTCCAGAGGGGACCCCGACCTGTGTATACCTCACCGGTGTTGTGACCAGGTGACACTCTCTTCTTGGTATGAGTGGACACCAAAGATACAAGGAGTCTGTCCACTTCCTATTTCTCATGGCTCTGAGACCAGACCCTTCCAGTCCTGGATGTCTGGGTGTTCTCATTGTGGCTGGAAGAAGTAGTGATGTGGTCTGTTTGGGCCCTGGGTACCTCCAACAGGCTTGTTGCAGAGGAAAGGATGGTTGAGTGCCCCACCTTTGCTCCTGGGTCAGCCACCAGATTTTGTGAGAGTGGTACCCCAGTTCAGGGAGAGTCCTCAGTTCCCCAGTACTCTCCAGCCTTCTCTTACTCAATCTCTTCCCCTGGCTTCACTTAGGACATTCCACTCTCTGCAATCTGTTCTTCTACTTACATATATATCATATCATCCCAAAATCGTTCCTTCTCCTCCCTCCCTTATAGCCTTTTTCCAGCTTACTGGCCTCTGCTACAGATTTTTTGGTTCCATCTTACACACAAGTCTAAACATTTGTAGCTAGGATCCACATATGAGAAAGAACATGTGACATTTGGCTTTCTGGGACTGGGTTACCTCACTTAGTATAATCCTTTCCACATCCATCCATTTTCCTGAAAATTTCATACTTTCTTTACTGCTGAATAGAACTCTATTGTGTAATGTACCTTTCTTTATTTTTATTCTAAAATCTGCATTATTCATTCATCTGTTATAGGACATCTATGCTGGTTCTATTTCCTAGCGATTGTGAAAACAGCAGCAATATACATGGTTGTGCAAGTATCTCTGACGTAGTGAGAAGAGTCCTTAGGATATATGCCTAGGAGTTCTATAGCTGTCCCATTGTACACATAAGGAAGCTGAGGCACACAAAGAGGTTAATCAGCCTGCCCAGGTACTTTAAGGTCAGAAGACATCAACTCAGGGTTTAAAATAAGTAAATCTACACTAAAGCCCATGATCTTAAACTCCTCTTCAAAAAATGAAACAAGCCAGGCATGGTGGTGCACACTTGTAATCATGGCACACACTGATGGAGGAAGATGGCTGCAAGTTTGAAGAAACTGTCTTGGGGCTGGAGAAATTGCTCAGTGATTAAGTGCTTGAAGGATCCAGGTTCAATTCCCCAGTATTCACATAAGCCAGATGCACAAGGTGGTGCATGCTTCTGGAGTTTATTTGCTAGAGGCCCTGGCATGCCCGTTCTCTCTCTCTCTCTCTCTCTCTCTCTCTCTCTCTCTAACTAAATAAATAAATAAATAAAAGATATTTTAAAAAGAAATAGAGAAGTGAAAAAAAACTTTTTTAATGTCTTGGGAGAGGGGAAGAGTAGGTGGATGTATGTATAAAATGCATTCATGACCCATCACTATGTATAATGAATATTTTCACATTTAAAAACAAATGAATGAAGAAAGAAACAAATAAATAAATTAGGACCCAGTGTGACAGTGCACGCCTTTAATCCCAGCACTTGGGAGGCAGAGGTAGATGGATCACTGGTAGTTCGAGGCCAGCCTGGAACTAGTGTGAGTTCCAGGTCAATGTGGGCTAGAGTGAGACCCTACCTCAAAAATACAAAAGAGGGCTGGAGGAAAGACTTAGTGGTTAAGGCATTTGCCTGCAAAGCCAAAGGACCCATGTTATGTAGATGCACAAGATGGTGCATGCAGCTGGAGTTCGTTTGCATGGCTAGAGGCCCTGGTACACCCATCCTCCTCTCTCTCTCTCTCGCTCGCTCGCTCGCTTGCTCACTCTCGCTCTCTCTCTCCCTCCTTCTCTCTGTCAAATAAATAAATAAATAAAAATACAAAAGAAAGAAAGAAGAAAGAGAGAAGAAGGAAGGAAGGAAGGAAGGAAGGAAGGAAGGAAGGAAGGAAGGAAGGAAAGAAGGAAGAAAAGAAGGAAGGAAAGATGGAGAGAAGGAGGGGGGAAGAAATCAGGGGTGTGGGCGTAGCTTGCCTGATATGCACAAAGCCCTAAGTTTGATTGCCAAAGCCAAATAAACCAGGCAAGATGCTACATGCCTATAATGCCAGCACTTAGGAAGTGAAGGCAGGAGAACCAGAATTTCAAGGTCAAACTCAGTTATACAGTGAGTTTGAAGCCAGCCTGGCATATATGAGTCCCTGTCTCAAGACAAAACAAAACAAAAACACAATGTGATACTTAAATAAATTAATTAATTTAATTAAATAAATAAATAAATTATAATAATGAATAGCCAAGATTATAAAGAACAGTACAACTGGAAGTGGCCCAAATTGGGTAGCTATCTAAGACTGTGAGTTGCAATAAACAGGGTGTCCATGAACATGGAGAAAGAGAATCAATGAGCAAAGCCACTCACTCAGAGCTGATCTATTGGGTACATTAATTTAGTTAAAAGTATTTCCTAAACCTGAGCCAGACATTTCAATAAATTGTGTTAGCACAACAAGCTAACAACTGCATGAGGAATGCAGAGATTCATTTTCAGATAAGAATCTGTCCTTTCACTGTTCACAAACATTCCAGCTGAATTAAGCAGTTAAATACAACAAAATTACTCATAAAAATAGAACAAATAGCATTAAATATCTCTCAAGCTCTTGAGGGAAAATGAATGCCTTGGTAATGAATTATAACAACAAAAACAAAAACAAGCCAGGCATGGTATCTCATGAAAGATCGCAGTATCCAGGAAGCAGAGGTAGGTAGACAGCTGTAAATTCAAGGTCAGCCTGAGACTACATAGTGAATTCCCATATCAGCCTGTGCTAGAGCAAGACCCTGCCTAAAAAAAAAACAAATCAAACAAACAAAAAAAAAAAAAAACTCAACATGCCCTTAACTCCAGTACTTGGGAGGTGAAGTCAAGAGAATCAGAAGTTCAAGATTATCCTCAGCTACAGAGTAAAATCAAATCAAAGCTAACCTATCTCTATCTCTCTCTCTATCTATCTATCTATCTATATATATATCTGTAAATTCAAAACATTAGTTGACATTTTTAACAGAGAAAGTATCTTCCAAAAGTAGATTGTAAAATATTAAAACCCAGCAGTAAAACCGACCGAAATAAGCAGAAAATCTACAGGAGTGATACTAAGGTCAATATATTTGTTTTAATTCAGTGTAAGATGGAAATTAAAATGATGAGATATTTTCCTTTGTAGACAAAAGATATTTTAAGCAGTGTGATAAGATTGGATTATAAACATAACTCAGGCAAATTTGTTTCCATGATGTCTGGTCTTTTTTTTTTTTTAGCTTATCTTAATTTTATGAGATAATCGGTTTCCTTATGACATTCTCATGTGCGTATATCATGTACATTAATGACATTCACTCCCCATTATCATCTCCTATCCTCTCTCTTGATGGTCTCCTTCATCTTTGCCAAATAGTTCCCCTGCTACTTACATGTCTTTAAAAAAAATCTAGGTTCTTAGCAATACCTTCGCAAGACCCTCATAATAGGAGAAAAAGATGATGACATCAAATTAAAAGAGAGACTAATGGAGAGAGGGAGGGGATATGACAGAGAGTGGAGTTCTGAAGGAGAATAGGGGAGGGAAATATGGTTTATTGTCTGTAAGTATAGACATTATCAATAAAAAAATTTTAAATCTAGGTTCTAAATATGATGGAAAACATGTAATCTTTGTCTTTCTGAGTCTGCCTTATTTTGCTTAACACAATAATCTCCAGTTCCATCCAATTTTGGAAACATTGTTATTCTTGTATGTGTGGCTGAATTAGACTCCAATATATACATCCCACAATATGGCTGAATAATACTCCATTGTTGTGTATATACACCATTTTTAAAAAATATATATTTTATTTATTTATTTGAAAGAGGGAGAAAGAGGCAGAGAGAGAGAGAAGGAGGGAGAGAATTAATATGGGTGCACCAGGGCTCCTCCCACTGCAAACTAACTCCAGACACAGAGGCCACTTTGTACACACCATTTTCTTTATTCATTCATCCACTGAGGGCATCTAGACTACTTCTATAACTGGGCTACTATGAATATCTCACACAAACTTCTGGAAAGTAATTGATCAAAATAGCATAGTTACAGCTTGTGTGATTTTGAATTTAGTAAATATAAAAGTGGACTATAAACATATTAAAAGTTTACACAACAGGTAATCCAGGCAAAATGTGCCCATTGGTGCGATAGTGGTATGACTGTTATGTGGGTAACCAACTGCTCTCTGCCTGGATTTGTGACCCACTCCATGGGACAAAATGCATGCCTTGTATGTCAAAAGTCTATGGCAAGGAAGGTCATATGCCCAATGGGGAAAGCTATGCTGTTGTTTGGATAAGTGGACAGCTTGTGCCCATCAAATTGCCTTCTAAATATTTCCTTTTGGGCCCATCGATTAGTGTTGCTCTCAGCTCGAGTCAGAGAAGCTTCCTTTTGCAGAAGGCAGGAGACACTGAAAATGCTGAGAATAAGTGACTATTGAAAGCTCAATACTAAATGAGACATCAATATCACACCCTCAGAGGCTCAGGTAACATTACAGAAGAGGGGGCAGAAAGCTTGCAAGAGCTAGAGGATGGAGAGGAGTGCTTTGGAACACTGTCTTCTCGACATGAAATGGCCACTGCACTCCTGACCTCACATGGGCTGTCATTTGCTGCACAAGACCTGTGCAATATTGGGTCCATCAACAGTCCATCATGGATAGTGGGAGAGAGAGAAAAAAGAAAAAAACATCATAGTTGAGTATATTGGCACATGCCTTTAATCCCAGAACTTTGGAGGCAAAGGTAGTGAGGATCACCATGAGTTTGAGGCCAGCTAGGGACTACTGAGCAAAATACAAGTAAGCCTGGGCTAGAATGAAACCCTACCTTGAATAAACAAACAAAAACCATAATAGAAGACAGACTAGTGGGAAAGAAGAATGGGTTCAGTGGATGTAGAATGGAAAGGAGAACAAAAGAAGTTGAGGGAAGAGTTGTGAACAAAATATATTATGTACATGTATGAAAACTGTAAAGTTTTTAAAGATACAGAAAACAATTATGAAAATGCCAAGGAAGAACAGATAAAGGAGAACAACACAAGATTTTTATAAAATATTTAGAAACATATATACCAATATACTAGTCTACAAATACAATACCAACATTTTTTGAGTTAGGGTCTCATGTATCCCAGCTATGTAGCCAAGGATGACCTTGAATTATTGATCCTCCTGCCTGCTCCTACATGCTAGAATTCTGGAAAGTTCCACCACACACAGCTTTAAATTTTCAATTAAAAAATATTCAGAATATGTGCTCTCACCACTTTACCACTCAGCAATATTTTTAAACTCATTCAATTGCAGCACTTGGGTCAAGTTGGAAAAAATCTACACAGGTTTGGTGGCTCATGCTGATAATCGCAGCACTCAGGGAGCTGAAGCAGAAGAAACACTGTGAGTTGAAGGTCAGCCAGAGTTACTTACAGAGCTTTAGCCCAACCTGGGCTACAGAGTGAGATCCTATCTCAGAAATAAAATGAGATAAAGCAAAATAAAATTTTTGATACCATTTAGAAAAATGCTCCAACAATGATGTTTTAGAGAATGTAGTCAAAGCTCTATTCAGAGGAATATTCACAGTCATAAATGCTTTTATTATTTATTGAACAAAACAATAAAACATCAAATATAAGAATCTACATATCTAAAATAAAATTACTATAAAAAATAATGAAGTACCTTAAAGGCACAACTTAAGAGCTTCATTTAGGCTTACAGCTTCAAACAGTGACACCATGACAGGGAAGGCATCATGACTGGGGCAGATCATAATGCCAGTAGTGGGCCTGGGCTAAGGCACTCAAAGACCCTTCCCCACAAAGTTGCCTACCTCTACCAGCCATGTCAATCTTCCCAAAGATCCCACAGCCTCCTCAAACAGCATCTCTCTTTGCAGACCAAGTGTTCAAACACATGAGACTGTGGAGGACATTTTTAAAAGGTAATATCAAGGAAAACAATTTTAATCAAATCCCTATTCTCAGTGCAGCTGATGAAACCCATGTGAAGAGGATGAAAATTGATGAATAAGTTTTTATGATAGGCTACTCACTGGTTCATTCCTGAGCTCTAGCATCTAGCTAAATCCTTTAAATTCCTATTTTCTCCAACCAAGTCTTCAGTGACTGAAAATGAAAATTTAAAGGAGACAATGAAAATAAACAACTCAGCCTTTGTGCCTTCTAGTTGGAATAACACTAGTAACTTTAGATATTACTTGATTATTAGCTTAATGCCAATAATCACACCTTCCATATGGGTTGATATTCAGGAGTAGATGCTTTGAAGTACGTGAAGTCACAGTATCATGGGCATATCCTCAATTATTCTTTAAGGAACCATGAAGAAAAAGGTAGGAAAGCCAATTTTTCACTTCAGGATCATTTTTATTCAAAATTTTTCTTTTGCATGACTTCTATCACAACCCAGTCCCCAAATGCAATCTTCAATGATCCTAATAACACAGAGATGAAAGAGAAAGAGAAAAATATTACTTAACCACATATAAGGAATCTTCTCAAGTATAAGTTTCCACATGTTGATGGAAGATCAGATTTTCATTTCCAACTCATCATCTTTGCTTTCATAGATATACATGGCATCTGCTCCTCCCCCTAAATCTCTGTTCCTAGAAAATAACTTCTCTGCAAATGTGAATGACTGTTGGGAATTTGTCATTCTCAATGCAGGTTAGTCAATGATCTAATGAACCCTTTGAAATGTGTTGCTTTTAAGTACAGTAGACATTGAGTATATAACGCATGAAGGCAATATCAGTATAGCCAAAGTCCTCATTAGGAAATAAATGTTTCTTGTTACATAAAAGCCCCAAGATTACAAATCCACCTTCTTTCTATATATTTAGAGAAATTCCTAACCTCACTGGTTTCAGAGAAATTATCTTCTTTTCTTTTATAATTTTGACATCTTACATGTGTCCTTAACACTATTTGAGCATACTTGCTTTTGAAATTTATATAAATGGAAATATACCATAAAAAAGAATCTACATACCCATAACAAATGAAGTAAATAAATATAGTAAAGGGTAAAATAATACACTAGAGAATAGATTAGAATTGACATGTCTAGAAATTATTATTTTAAATGCACAATTAAACTGAGAATAAACCAATAAAGTTTAATAAGGAAAAGGAAATGAAAGAGAAAATACAGATAGAAATTTAAATATATTTGAGATTTGAGATTGAAATTTAAATATATAGCTCTTTCTCAGAAATCTGTTTTCAGTATAGCCATATAGCAGTAGTCAAGATACTGAGGCAGGAATATCATGAGTCTGATCCTTATATCCCATCACATAGCCAACCTGGGCTATATGATGAACCCTATTTCATTTTTAAAAAAAGCATAGCCACAAAAATCAAATAATGATTAAATTAACTTCATTTCAAAGCATACTAAAAGACCCATAGTTATAGAAAAGTGAAATGTAAAAATGTTAAGGTGACCCTACTAATAGGAAAAGCTGTTCCTTTCAATGAAAGTGAGAAAGCATTTTATAACATGCAGCACCAATGCCTTTTTACTAAAATCCCCCAACAACATGTGCTAAGATTTGGATAAGGTTGTGTCCCCCAGAGATTTGCATGATGGAAGCTTGGTCTCCCATGTGTAGTACTAAGTGGTAGTGGGGCTTTTAAGCAGAGAGGATGTCATCATTGAGGACATCAGTCTTAGAGAAGATACCTGTTGTTTTCCTGTCATGAGGTAGTTCTTGGGTAAGTAACTTATTATGAAAAAGACTGTCCCTCCCTGTTACTATCTTTCTGTCTCACCATGCCCCACTATGCTTTCACTATGACTCCATCAACACAATGTGACACAGCCAAGGTGGACCTCATCAGAACTCAGACCAATGCATCCCTTCCATCTTGGACTTTTACCCTTAAAAACTGAACTAAAGTTCTTTTGCTTCTTTCATTTCACAAGAAGAGGGGGGAGGGAGGAGGAACAGAGGGAATGGGCACATCAAGGCCTCTTGCCACTGCAAATGAACTCAGACACAAAAACCATTTTGTGCATCTGCATATACATGGGTACTGGGAAATAAAACCTGTGCTTTGCAAGTACACACCTTTAGCCAATGAGCAATCCCTCTAGTTCCTAACATCATTTTCTTTATAAAGGCTCAGCCTCAAGTATTTTGTTATAGCAACAGAAATCAGACTAAGACAAAATGGGAATTTAAGTATATTTTTCTAATTTGGTTTAAAAAAATCAACATTACATGGTAAGTCATCCAGTAACAGCATATATATCATTTAAAAATATTAAAGGCAGGTTCATTAAACTATGCAACAAAAGATTTCTCAAAATCACTTCTGTTTAGGATCTCAGTGGAATCCTGGGTACATACCTGAAAGGATCTCAGCATGTCACAGAGGCACATCCATGTTGACTGCAACAGTATTCACAAGAGCCAAGATAGGGGAGTAGGCTAGCTACCCATCAACAGATGAAAGGAAAAACAAAATGTGCTACACACATTTGCATAATGAAGGTTTATTTGGACATATAAAAAACTGAAATTATGTCATTTGCAGGAAAATGGATGAAATAGGAAATCACTGTGTGAAGTAAAATAAGCTAGACTTGGGAAGGCAAATTAAGTGTTTTTTTTCACATGTTTTCTCATACATGGAATTTGTGTGTGTGTGTGTGTGTGTGTGTGTGTGTGTGTGTGTTTTCAGAGTGGAAGGGGATAGTGTGGGAAAGAAGCATTTAAAGGGAGAGGATGGAGAAGCAGGAGAGGACAATAGGGAGAAGAAAGAAAAATAACACGTTTTTTTTCTGTGTAATCTAGATATATGGGTATCTGGGGGAGTGTGTATGGATAAGACATGAAGTCAGAAGGAGACTACTTGGGAACTTCCAGGTAAGATGGATGCATGGGAGTCACACCAATCCAGCCTAGGGACATATTTAAGCAAAATCACAGCAAAATACACTCTTCACCAGGAAACTGAAGGTGTATAGGTTTTGATGGGCCAGAGTGGAGAAGCAGGAGAGAAACAGATCTATCAAAAAAGAAGAAACCAGCCAGAATCCCACCGAGGGGACCCAGACCCAATCTACAAGGTACACGCAACCACACAGCACATAGCTGCAGGAGCAGAGACCAAATAAGGGGATTTTCCAACCTCATCAGCCTCATTGCAAAGTCAAAAAACCTGAAGAGGAGACAGCAGAGATTGGCTAAAGAGCTGCTGAAGGGGACATAGGTGGGACCAGCTGGGCAGTTCCAGTACAACTCTAGGCTTCCTGCACTCTCCCAACCCCGAACCAACAGCAGAGTGACCCTCCAGAGAATGCACTCAGCCCCTGGCAGCAGAACATCCAGCACAGCTGATCAGAACACCAGATTCATAGCACAACATGGAGGCATCAAGGTGGGGACTCAGCATTAGTGAGATTTGAAGCCAACCCAAAAGGTAATGATGCCAACTGATAAAAACACAGGTACTTAGTCCTGCACTGGAGGTGCTAATCTCTCTTTCCATGTCAGGGTTAGGCTATGGGTTACATATTCTTGGTTGGCTTTACCATTCTCAATTAAGTTGTATTTGGGGATTGACTATTGTTGCCTTTGATACTTTCAGATTCATAGGGCCTTTGTCTTTTTCTTTTCTTCTTTTTTTTTTTTTTTTAACTCGGGAGGGCTGTCGGTCAATACCGAAGCCCCGACTTTATTTAGTTCAGCCTTTTTATACTTCTTCTTAGAGCACAAGGATGCAAGCAGAACAAAAGGTAAATATTGTTAGAAAATGGCAGGTCAGGTCATGAGCCTTAGGGGTATAAAGCCTGCTCTTGTCTGGATATATATATTATTCTCACCAAAGTGCCCTGAAACACTACATTTAATGTTCATATTCATATATTAATGCTACTTTCACTTTTGGTTACAGAAGCTTCTCTTTTCAGATGGTGATGACCAATGGGATGACCCAAAGGCAACTGAGAAGAAGAGATAGAGGAGTACCCAGCACTGAAACATCTCTATCACACCCTCCAAGGCTCAGGGTCCCTTGAGGAAGAGGTGATGGAAAGAATATAAGAGCCCAAGGAAGGGTATGACTCCTCACAATGCAACTGTCCATACAGAAATTGTCCTCTATATCCATGACCTTGCAGTGCCTAGCAATACCTTCACAAGACCCTCATAATAGGAGAAAAAAAAGATGACATCAAAATAAAAGAGGGACTAATAGAGAGAGGGAGGGGATATTGTGGACAGCATAGTTGTGAAGGGAAAGGTGGGGGAGGAGAGGGAAATATTATGGTTTATTGTTTTTATGTATAAAAGTTGTCAAAACAAAAATTTAAAGGCTGCTGGTATCACTATAGCCAAGTTTAAGCTATATTACAAAGCCATAGTAACAAAAACAGCATGGTACTGGCACAAAGAAAGTCATGAAGATCAATGGAACAGAATATAGGACCCAGATATTAATCCAGGAAGCTACAGCTATCTGACTTTTGACAAAAATACCAAAGATATTCATTGCAGAAAATACAGCTTCTTCAAAAAGTGGTGCTAGTGAAATTGAATATCTATACATAGAAGGATGAAAATAGATCCTTGTCTTTCTCTATGCACAAGAATCAAGTCCAAAAGAAGAAATACAGATGGCATATAAACATCTAAAAAAGTGTTCTACATCCTTAGCCATCAGGGAAATGCAAATTAAAAACTACTCAGATATTCCATCTCACTCCTGTAAGAATGGCTACCATCAATAAAACAAGTGACAATAAATGCAGACAAGGATGCAGAAAAAGAGGAACCCTTCTACACTATTGGTGGGAAAGTAATCTGGTACAGCCATTGTGGAAATCAGTGTGGAGGTTCTTGAGACAACTAAAAATAGATTTACCATATGATCCAGCTATAGCACTCCTAGGCATATATCCTAAGGACTCTTCTCACTACCTTAGAGATACACAACCATGTATATTGTTGCTGTATTCACAATAGGTAGGTAATGGAACCAGCCTAGATGTCCCTCAATAGATGAATGGGAAATAAAGGTGTAGTACATTTACTCAATGGAGTTCTATTCAGCAATAAAAAAATGAAATTATGAAATTTGCAGTGAAATGGATGGATCTGGAAAGAATTATACTGAGGAAACCCAGACCCAGAAAGCCAAACATCACATGTTCCCTCTCATATGTAAATCCTAGGTACAAATGTTTAGACTTGCATGTGATCTGGAACCAAAACTCTGTAGATGAGCCATTAAGCTAGACAAAGGCTATAAGAGAGAGAGGAGAGGGAAGGACTTTAGGGGATGGTATTTTATATATGCAAATAGAATAGATTACAGGTAATGGAATGGCCTAAGTGAGGCCAGGGGAAGAAATTGAGTAAAAAAAGAGTGTGGGAGGGTCAATAAAAATTCAAGATATTCTGAATAAGACATATGAAAGCCTACTTTTCTGGATAATTGCACATCCAGAAGCCATAGATTGCTACTAGAAAATTTTTAGTGTGAGGGATGGGATACCATCCAGTGAGTTGTTGACCAAGGAGGTCCCTGTTGCCTCAAAAACATTACAGGCTATTGCCAAGGCCCTTGGTTTCCAGTGGGTAACAGATGGTAAGACTCTATTGCTGAAGACTTCACTTTCCTGAGTGGCAAGGTCACTGAGAAATCAAGCTGGTGCTGAGCAGAAAACCTTTTCCCTGTAGACCAGCCAACTAAAAGCTGGAAAAAGCTATACTGTATGCAGCCCTATGGGAGACAAAAGTCATCAGTGGTAAAAACAGTGGACTTTGGACAAGCCAAATGACCAAACTGGTGCAATAGTGGCATGTCTGCTCTGGGGGAAACCAACTGCTCTCTAATTGGACTGAAGGCCCGCTCTACGGGAGGGAATACATGCCTGGTACTGAAAAAACTAATCAAAAGTCTATAGCAGGGGAGGTCATGAGCCTTAGGGGTATAAAGCCTACTCTTGTCTGGCTTAATGCATATATTATTCTCACCAAACTGTCCTGAAAGCACTATACTTAATGTTCATATTCATATATTAATGCTACTCTTCTTGTTAGAGAAGCTTCTCTTTTCAGATGGCAATGACCACTGGGATGACCCAAAAGGGAACATAGTGCTGAGAAGAAGTGATAGAGGAGTGCTCAGCACTGAAACATCTCTATCACACTCTCCAAGGCTCAGGGTCCACTGCAGAAGAGGTGGCAGAAAGAATGTAAGAGCCAAAGGAAGGGTACCACTCCAGACAGAAATTGGCCTAGATATACATGACCTCACAGTACCTAGCAATACCTTCACAAGACTCTCATAATAGGAAAAAAAGACAATGACATCAAAATAAAATACAGACTAACAGAGAGAGGGAGGAGATATGATGAAGAGTGGAGTTGTGAAAGGGAAGTGGGGATGGGAGGGAATTATTATGGTTTATTGTCTATAAGTATAGAAGTTGTCAATTTTCAAAAAGGAGACTAAGTGGAAGAAGAACAGGGACCTGCAGGAGAGAAAAGGAAGACCAAATAAGGGCAGTGGGGGGAGAGATAAATACAAGATACACAATGATATAAAGGTATGAAAATTTCATGATGATAGCTATCATTTTGAATGCTAAAACAATAAAAATGATGGTGAGAATTCTGTGGGTACCTTTATAATATTTTTTTAAAAAAAAGGAAGTGTGGGCAAGAAAGGCTGGAAGCAGGCCCATTCCCCACACCATTGTGAGTTGGGACTGAGCTGGGGGGGTCACACCTCAAGGATACAGCCATCCTTGGGCAGCTGCCTGGGATGACAAGGCCAGTGTAGTAAAGGCTGGGAGCAGGGCCCAACCGCATGCCATTGTGAGCATTGTAAGAAGGGTCTGGGCTTGAAGCATCCAGCTCAGACACTAAGGAAGCCAGGTCCCAAAGTTCTTACTGAGAGTTGTCCAGAGAAGTCACACTCAAAGTAGACCCTATTCAAGCTCAAGTGCACCCACCCCAATCCAGTAGATAGTCTTAAATCCCACACCCACTTTGACCAGGCCACCCAAAACACTTTATATAAGAGCTGCTATTTCTACATCTTCAGTAAGACAACTGAACTCAAGATGGGCAGACCCCAACACAAAGCAAACAACAAACAACACCCAGCAAAGGGATCCCCACCAATGTTTCCTACTGCTGCAACGAAAGCCTCCAATGAAAGCTTAGAGAAAACCAAGACATAGAAGACCAGAATCAAATCTCAACAAGTATTTTAAATGACCTTAATGAAACCATAACAATTCCCCAGGACCCACATAAGCCAGATACACAAGGTGGTACATGCGTCTGGAGTTCATTTACAGTGGCTGGAATCCCTGGTATGCCCATTCTCTCTCTCTCTCTCTCTTTCTCTCTCAAACAAATAAATAAACATAAAAAGTATTTTTAAAAAGACCAAATATTAAGATCATAGGCATATAGGAAGGGGAAGAAATAGAGGCCAAGGGCATAGAGAATATCTTCAACAAAGTTATTGAAGAAAATTTTCCCAACCTTACAAAAAAGAGACTGATACAAATACAGGAGGTACACAGGACACCAACAGACAGGACCAGAGAAGAGACACCCCATAACACATGATAATCAAGACACTAAACACAGAAAACAAGGAGAGAGCACTAAAAGCTGTCAGAGATAAACTGAGATAAAGCTCATTACATACAGAGGTAAGCCCATCAGAATTACCTCAGATTTTTCAATGGAAATGCCTAAGGCAAAAAGAGCCTGGAATGGGATATTTCAAAAACTAAATGACCATGTCTGCCAACCCAAGCTACTATACCCAGCAAAATGATACCACATACTAGAAGGTGAAAGAAAAATGTTTCATGATATAAACCAGCTATATGATTACATGAGCACCAAACCAGCCCCACAGAGAATACTGCATGGAATACTCCACATTCAGGAGATGAACTAACAGGCACAAGAGGGGATAAAAAAGAAACAGTCAGAACTAGATTAGTCATAAAAGCATGCAAAGACCAAGACAATACCAAACTCCACAAAACCATCAACATGACAAGGATTAACTCATACCTCATAATTATAACTGAGAACACAAATGGCCTCAATTCCCCAATCAAAAGACACAGGTTACTGTCGCGACTGCCTCGACCAGCAAGGAAGACGCAACACTTGGACTCTTCTTTCAGCAGTTTATTCAGGAACCTTGAACAATCTTCTGACCCGGGGCAAAGCCCGCCTGAAACTAAGTAGCCTTAGAACAGCCAACCCTGGTGTGCCATAAATGCAGATAGGTCCACATATGTGGAAGCAAGCCTAGATCATGGCCCAAGCCAAATAAGGACTTAATTATCCAGGAGAGCACTCGCCATCGGGAAGGCGGAGGCGGAAGCCAGCGCCATCTTTAAAAAGCTCTCTACAGTTCCCCCTTTTTGTTTAAAACAAGCCACAGGTAAGAGTAGAGGTCTGATCTCTGATGATCTGTATTTTAATACCTTGATGCCTTTTTCTCAGAGGCGGGATCTGGGGCATCAACCGCATGCAATCAAACATGCTCTTCTCTGAGTTTTAGGGCTAACCCAGAGTGCAGTGCTTAGCCTTTAACCTGAGCAGGAAGAAGATTAACTTTTAATTGTAGCCAGCCAGACTTAGGGGACTGTGCAGCCTCTATGGCAGTAAAGGCTTGAATGATCATAGCCAATCCCATCGTTGTGTGACCCTGATTTTACACAGACACCACAAGCAAACCAAAGAGACCAGTAACAGAAGGCCTGCTAAAGCCCCAAACCCGCCCATTCCTTCAAATGATTCATTGGGAGGTCAAAATGACAATCCAGAGGCAAAAAGAGAGGTCCATGCGGGTAGAATTCACATTAACTACAGCCAGCCTCAATTCTTTTAAGGTATCTTCAAATTCAAGCGACCAATTCTGTAATAGAAAACTAGACAAAGATCTGGATAAGGTGGACAACAGCAACAGGAGAGTGTGCCAAACACTGGCAAGGGGAAGCTGGTTATAAACCCATAAGCCCGCCCCAACAACAATACTGCTCAGGAGGTGTTAATTCCCAAATTGCCATCAGCTGGGAACATACTCTGCCTCCAGGAGGTGTTAATTCCCAAATTGCCATCAGCTGGGAACCTAGCATTCAAATACTTGAAGTTTATGGGGACACCTGAATCAAACCACCACATTCTGCCCCTGGCCCCCGTAAACTGATAACCGTACATGATGTAAAATGTAATGCATTCATGCAAATTTAAAAGTCCCCATAGTTTTATCAATTCCAATGATGTTCATACATCCCCATAATCCAAGGTCTTTTAACTGAGCCATAATACCAAAAATAATCCCCAAAAACCCCCATAATGGCACAGAATAAACATTCACACTGCAAAGGATGGCATTGGGCAAAACAAAGAAATATATATATATATATATATATTTTTTTTTAAACAACCTGGCAAACTGATCTCACTGTGTAACCTGGCTGCCCTGGAACTCACTATGTAGACCAGGCTGGCTTTGAACTTGTGGCAGTCCTGCTCTGCCTCCCATGTGCTGGGATGGCCTGAGCCACCACACCGGCTTTTTCCTCATAGATCCCCCTCTCTCTCTTTTTCCCCTTTTTCTTAATTTTGATCTTTCCATTTGTTCATGAGAGCCTGCAGCTCATCTTCAGAACCTGACTCATCTTCTAGCTCAAGTGTTGGATATAAGTTGTTCTTTGTTTTTGCCTCTTTTCACTGTTTGCCTGTTCCGACCTTTCTTCCTGTAGCATCTCTAAGGCCGTCTGTCCATTTTCCACTGCCTCACTGCATTGTTGGTCCTTGAAGAACAGTTCCTCACTAACCTCAGATCGATCTTACCCCGCCCTTAAGCGTGCCTTGGTCTGCTGCAAAAGTGCAGATCTTGGCCCAATTTTTTCCCATGAAGGGATTGTAAGACTTCAATTGCAGCTGAAAGGGGCTATGATCACATTCCTCCAAACCTCTCAGGGTTTCCCCTTTATCTTTAAGTTTTTTGAACAATTCAGAGCCAAAAAAAAATTGGGTGTGAACTTCTCATGGCTAAAACTGCAAAAATTCTTTTGAAACTTTTACTTTCGGTCCCAGTCAAACTGGGAATTAATACCCGCTTTTGCTCATTCCCATTAAACTACCAGTGCCAACTGCAGAAAGTTCTGAGTCCCTCTCTGAAGTCGCGAACCAGCAAGGAAGACGCAACACTTGGACTCTTCTTTCAGCAGTTTATTCAGGAACCTTGAACAATCTTCTGACCTGGGCCAAAGCCCGCCTGAAACAAGTAGCCTTAGAACAGCCAACCCTGGTGTGCCACGTGGTGAATGCAGATAGGTCCACATATGCTGGGAGAAGCAAGCTCAGATCACGCCCAAGCCAAATAAGGACTTAATTATCCAGAGCAGAAAATCTGTAGGCGGAAGCCAGCGCCATCTTTAAAAACAGAATGGCTCTCTACAGTTCCCCCTTTTTTGTTTAAAAACAAGCCACAGGTAAGTAGTAGAGTCCTGATCTCTGATGATAGGTATTTTGCAACCCGGTGATGCCTTTTTCTCAGAGGTTGGATCTGGGGCATCAACCCGCATGCAATCAAACATGCAGTTTTAAATGCAGTGCTTAGCCTCAGCAACCTGAGCAGGAAGAAGAAAAATTGTAGCCAGCCAGACTTAAGGGACTTCAATGGCAGTAAAGGCTTGAAATCAAAATCCCATTTATTTTATCACTACAAGCAAACCAAAGAGGCCAGTAACAGAAGGCCTGAAAGCCCCCCAAACCCGATTATTCAAATGATTCTGGGAGAAGGATTATAGAGGCATCCTTCCTAGAGGCAACCCAGCCTCACACAAAGAAATTGAGGAATGTGTAATGGAGTCTGGAAAGGTGACACAGCAACAGGAGAGTGTTATAAACACTGGCAGCTTCCTTTGCCAGTTTTTTATCCATCTGAGTCCAGCAGGTGATGTCTGCCTCTGCTCATGCCATTAAATTGCCATCAGCTGCCCATAATGGAGCCTCCCTTTATCTGGAAGCCAAAATAAACCACCATTTTCCCCTTTTCCAAGGATAACTCAAGGCATTTTCATGCAAATTTAAAGTCCCCAACCTGACAATTTCAACAGTCAGGCATCCCCATAATCCAAGGTCACTGAACAATAAACCAGCCCAGTCCATT
Organism: Orientallactaga sibirica; assembly: GCA_036365145.1. NCBI lineage: Eukaryota > Metazoa > Chordata > Mammalia > Rodentia > Dipodidae > Orientallactaga > Orientallactaga sibirica. Next base: position 32,013,705 of record JAEOAD010000017.1, on the reverse strand, counting down.
ACTTTAAACATTCAACTTTGGATGGCATTGGGCAAATAAACAATAAATGAACCCCGCTTTTTTTGTTTCAGCCAGAATATTACATGCCCTGGAACTCACTATGTAGACCAGGCTGGTCCAGTTCCCAATTGATAACTTGCTCCCCCTGTGCTCATGGCCTGAGCCACCACAGTCCAATTTTCTTTTCTGATCTTTCCATTTGTTCTATGAGAGCTGCAGCTTCTTCAGAACTGTCTGAATCTTCTAGCTCAAATCAAGTTGTTCTTTGTTTTTCCCTCTTTTCAATTAAAAAAATTTTTCCACTGCCTACCAACAAAAAAATTTTTATTATTTGGTCTGCTGCAAAATATCTTAAGAATTTTTCCATGAAGGGATTGTAAGACTTCCAGAAAGCAAACCAAGTTTCTATGGCATCACATTCCTCCAGGAACCTGGCAGGAGTAAAAAAGAAAATAATTCAGAGCCAAAAAAAGAGGAGTGTTAAAGAGAGATGGCTAAATTTGCAAAAATTCTTTAAACTTTTACTTTGGTCCAGGAATCCAAAGAGTTATCCCCGCTTTGGGTTCCCACCTTACCTAGAACTTATCCTTCTTTTGTTTTAGAAAATAACTTACCAGGCATGTCACTGCAGAAAGTTTGAGTTCTCATGGGTGATTCTAAATTCTGTCAACTTGACAACCAGAGATTAATCATCACACTGTGACTCAAAATGCTTTCAGACCAGTTTATTCAAAAACAATCTTTTACCAAACTTTTAATGATAACAGCCAACCCTGGTTCTGAATGCAGATTTTCCAACAGAAAGAAAAGAATGCAAACCCATTCCAAAAAGGCAATTAACAAAACCCATCGGGAAGCAATAAGAAGAGAAAATTATAGGCCAATTTCCCTGATAAATATGTGTGAAAATTGGATCATGAAGATATTAGAATCATAAACTTAAATGCACAAAACACAGGAGCACCCAATTTTATAAAACAAAATTTAATAGACAATAAATCAGATATAAATTCCAATACAACAATAGTAGGAGAATTTAACACCCACTATTATAAATAGACATATCCTCTAAGCAGAAAATAAACAGAAAAATAATGGAGCTAAACAACACCACAGGTCAAATGGACTTAACAGACATCTATGGAACATTCCACCCTAATTCTACTGAATACACATTCTTCTCAGGAGCTCATGGAACCTTCTCCAAAATCGATCATATATTATGGCTCAAAGCATGTCTCCACAAATTCAGAAAATTTGATATAATTCCCTCCACTATATCTGACCACAATGCATTAAAAATAGAAATCAATAACAGTAACAACAGAAAACATACCAACTACTGGAGACTGAATAACTCATTATTAAATAATGAATGGGTTGGTGAAGAAATAAGAAAGTAAATCCATAAATTTATCAAACTAAATTACATTGAAAACACAACATACAAAAACTTATGGGACACAATGAAGGCACTTCTAAGAGGGAAGTTCATAGCACTAAATGCCTACATTACAAAAATGGTGAGATCTCAAATAAACAACAAAAAAAATGCATTTGAACATGCTGGAAACAAAAAGTACCACATAGGGAGCTGGAGAGATGGCTTAGCAGTTAAGTGCTTGCCTGTGAAGCCTAAGGACACTGGTTCAAGGCTCGATTCCCCAGTACCCACATAAACCAGATGCACAATGTGGCGCATGCGTCTGGAGTTCTTTTGCAGTTGCGCCCATTCTTTCCCTTCCTCTCTCTCTTCCTCTGTCTGTCTGTCGCTCTCAAATTAAAAAATTAAAATAAACAAAAAAAATTTTTTTAAGTACCACATAGAAAGAAATTATCTAGATTAAAGCAGAAACCAATGAGCTGGAAATAAAGAAAATAATTTAAAAGATTGATGAAATGAAGAACTGGTTCTTTAAAAAAATTTTAAAAATGATAAACCACCAGCCAATGGGATCAAAAGAAAAAAAAAGAGAAGACTCAAATCAGGAAGATTAGAAATGAAAATGGAGACATCTCAACAGACACCAATAAAACAGGAAGAATCACCAGTATGTATTTCAAAAACCTGTAGTCTGAAAAAATGGAAAACCTTGTAGAAGTGGATAAGTTCCTTCACTCTTATCACCTTCCAAACCTGAATCCAGAACAGATAGACTTCCTAAACAAACCTATTACTTTCAATGAAATTGAAAAAGTAACAAAAAGCCCAGGCCCTGATGGATTTACCACTGAGTTCTATTGAACTTTCACTTAAGAACTAAAACCACTTCTTTTCAAACTATTTTGCACATTTAAAAAATAGGGAATGCTGCTGCGGTGGTTTGATTCAGGTGGGCCCCATAAATGTATGTGTTCCGAATGCTTGGGTTCTCAGCTTGGTGGCAATTTGAGAACTGGAGCCTCCTGAAAGCAGTGTATTGTTGGGGGCAAGTTTCTGGGTGCTCTTACCAGGTCCCCTTGCCAGTGTTTGGCACATTTTCCTGCAGCTATTGTCCATCTGATGTTGGCCAGGAAGTGATGTCCACCTTCTGCTCAAGCCATCATTCTCCCCATCCATCACAGAACTTCCCCTTGAGTATGTACACCAAAATAAACCCTTTCCTCACACAAGCTGATCTTGGTTGTGTGTTTTCTGACAGCAATGTGAAGCTGACTGCAACAGTAAAATTGGTAATGAGAAGTGGGATTGTTGCTATGTGTCTTTTGGCCTTTGGGAGCTGATTTTTGAGAGGAATGTGGAAGGATTTGAAACCTTGACCTAAGAGATTCCTTACAGTGCTGTAATTACAACTTAGTGGACTATTCTGGTCAGAGTTGAAAGACCTGAATGCAGTAAGAACTATGGACTGTGAGGTTTGGCTTATGGTGGTTAAAAAAAAAAAAAAAAAGACGGGCTGGAGAGATGGCTTAGCGGTTAAACACTTGCCTATGAAGCCTAAGGACCCTGGTTCGAGGCTAGATTCTCCAGGACCCACGTAAGCCAGATGCACAAGGGGGTGCATGCATCTGGAGTTCGTTTGCAGTGGCTGGAGGCCCTGGCACACCCATTCTCTCTCTCTCTCTCTCCCTCCCTCCCTCCCTCCCTCCCTCCCTCCCTGCCTATTTCTGTATCTCTCTCTCAAATAAATAAATAAATAATAAAATAAAATAAAATAAAATAAAATAAAATAAAATAAAATAAAATAAAATAAAAAGACCTTTGCCTAGACTGGGCTAGAAGCAGTTTGGGTGAGAGGCATGCTGTAATGCCCGTGTCCTAAGAATGTGTGCAGGGTGACATTGCATAGAAATAGACTGATGTGAGCAGAGGGATATGGAACAGGAAAAAATAAAATCTTTGGACCAAAACTGCTGCCTGTTCAGCTGCAATTGTTTAAAAGATTACAACCATTGAGCTTGAGCCAGATGATCTGCATTGGGACAATAGAAAGAATGCAGACTCTTTGGAAGGGGCCTGAATGCTGAAGGAGTGTCCTTTTCTTCTAAGTATGCTTCATTCTCCCCTCAATTAACAAATTGGTAGCCCATCTGATACTGTGGAGTATAACAAATACAGGAAAGATAGGGTCATTGAATTTGCAACACAGTTTTGTGGCTTGGAAATGACCATTGGCACTGTGAAGCAGGCTTGTTGGATTACCTGTGTGAAGGCCTGATGGAATCATGTGGATGAACTGTGGGTTGTGGTGGAAACCCAGTGGAGATGCCAGCACCATAGGATGGCTGCCAAGGAAAGCTACTGGCAATGGATGAAGTTTTCCAGGACCGTGAGTAGCCTAGCTGGAGGGGTAGAATTGGAACTCCAGAGACTTGCTGCTGGTTAGAATTATTGGACTTGGAGATTTGTCAGTGACTAAAGTTGTTGGACTTGGAGCTACAGAGTTTGAAGTTTGCCCTGGTTGTTTTAAATCTTCTATTGGTTGAATATTTCCTTGGCCATCTTTTACAATGTGAATGTGTATTCTGTGCCATTATGGTTTTTTGAGGGTGATTGTTTGGTATTATGGCTCAGTTAAAAGACCTTGTATTATGGGATGTTGGAACATCATTGGAATTCATAAAAACTATGGAGAATTTTAAAGTTGGATGAATGCATTGCATTTTACATCATGGATGATTATTAGTTTATGAGTGCCAAGGCAAAATGTGCTGGTTTGATTCAGGTGTCCCTCATAAACTTAGGTGTTCTGAATGCTAGGTTCCCAGCTGATTGAGGTTTGTGAATTAACACTCCCTGGAGTCAGTGTATTGTTGGAGGCAGGCTTACGGGTATTATAGCCAGTTTCCCCTTGCCAGTGTTTGGCACACTCTCCTGCTGTTGTTGTTCACCAGATGTTGGTCAGGAGGTGATTTCTACCCATTGCTCATGCCACCATTTTCCCCTGCCATCATGGACCTTCCCCTGGAATCTGTAAGCCAAATTAACCTTTTTTTCCCAGAAGCTGCTCTTGGTCAAGGATGTTCTGCCAGCAATGAGAACCTAACTGTAACAGGGGGCCAGGGGCAGGAAGTGGTGATTTGATTCAGCTGTACCCCATAAACTTATGTATTCTGAATGCTTTGGTCCCCAGCTGTGGCAGTTTGGGAATTGGAGCTTCCTGAAGGCAGTGTGTTGTTGGGGGTGGGCTTATGAGTATTTTAGCCAGCTTCCCCTTGCCAGTGTTTGATACACTCTCCTGCTGCTGTTTTCCACCTGATGTTAGCCAGGAGTCCACTCTGTGCTCATGTCATCATTTTCCTCTGCCCCCATGGGCTCCCTCTTGGATCTGTAAGCCAAAATAATCTCTTTCCTCCCACAAGCTGCTCTTGATTGGGTGCTTTCTGACAGCAACATGAAGCTGACTGCAACAGTTCCCAAACTCCTTCTATGAAGCCAGCTTTACTCTACTCCCTAAACCAGACAGAGACAGAAAAAACACAAAAAATTATAGACAAATATCCCTAATGAACTTATATGCAAAAATGCTCAATAAAATCCTTGCAAACCAAATTCAAAAACAGATCAAAGGTATTATCCACCTCGATTAAGTAGGTTTCATCCCAGGGATGCAGAGATAGTTCAACATCTGGAAATGGATTAATGTAATTCACCACATAAATAATTCACTAAAATGGATGACCATACTGGAACCAAAAGGGTAGCTCCCTCTGGGCTCGCTCCCATATGGTTGGAAAGCACTATAAGAGCAGCTGGAAGAAAATGGTCACCAACAGCATGCATAAGCAGGGGCCCTGAAGACTACAAAATAAGGCAGCTGGATAAGTATACACTTGTGCAATAGTGGCACACAGCCTCTCTGGGTCACCAACTGTTCTCTGATTGGACATAAAGCCTGCGCAATAGGATAGATTCCCATTGTCAGGAAACTTATACTTCAGAGAGAAGCTTTGCCCTGCCCCCCGGCCCACTGCTTCTCTCTGAAGAAGAAGAGCAGGCTTGCAGAATCTGGAAGAATGTCGATCCCCAGACAGTTAGCTAGTCTAGTGCCAGAGGGTGCTACACAAGCAACTGGGGGAAAACTGCTGACATCTGTCCAAACAACTTGCAGTCTAAGCTACCCAGCAGGAAACAACCTGACATAATGCTCAAACAAGTGCAGTAGTGGCACACAGCCATGGTGGTTTACCAACTGCTCTTGATTTGGCTAATAGATCCACTCATGGAATGGAATGCTGGAATTGGGAAATAAGTCAAAACCATGTACAAAAATGAGCTCAGTCTCCAAGATCAAGATACCACCAAATGTGGGTGAGAAGAGGGCCTACGCATATAAAATTCCCTCTAAAATATCTATGGCCATCCCATCTGTCTAGTTCTAACTTCTCTCTCCCTTGGAGAATTTGCTTATCTTTTTCAGATGGACAATGAACCTGAAGGGAGGACCAGCCAATCACACCTCACCAAGGCCCCAGCTGAAACCATAGAGTAATGCAGGGGAAGGGCAAGAGTACAGCGTTCTTGGTGATCACGACACCAGAAAAAGGCTGAAGGAGATAAACACAGAGAACATCCAACTTCTACTAAGCCAGATATCCAGAGACACAGAGGCTCCCCAAACCTCATCACTGAAGTAGAACTAAAATGATCCCAATGTGGCTCAGGGAAATTTGCGGAAGAGGGGGCAGAAAGAATGTTAGAGCCACAAGTTGGGGCATTATGCGTAGAGACTTGGCCTATCCCCCATAACTCTTGACTACCCCCACAATGCATAACCAACATTGATGCATAACCCATTGATGAGGGTCCCTTTGGAAGAGGGAGGACAGGGAGGAGGATAATGGAGTCACCATTAAGAATATAAAATTAGAATAATATAAATAAAAAATAAATTACTAATTAAAAAAAAAGAAGAGCAGGCTTGCATACCAAAAATCTCTTTTCATATCCACTTTAACCCAATCTGCTCTCACTCTTGTTTGGAGAATCTGGTTTATTTTGCAGATGGCAGAGTTAACAGAGGAGAGTCAAAATCCATTGATAAGACAAGAAGATAACCAACTGCCCACCAAAAGACTTGCCACCTCTTCCACATCTTCCAGGGCCCAAAAGAACTCGCAGTAGAAGTGGCACCATGAATACCACTCTTACTGCTAACCTGATAACCACTTTCAGAGTAAAGGCTGCAGACACAGTGATCAAGCACAACCTACCAAAGCAGAAATGCAGAGGCTTCAAAAAAAATTCAAAACTAAATCAGACTGCCAACAGGCCTGCCATGGCTCAGAGTTGATTGCAGAAGAGGGGATGGAAAGATTGTAAGAGCCACAGAATGGGTGGGAATACTGAGACACAATCCCCCCCACTATCCCATTGGGACTGACTGAGGCCTTTACAGTAAATCCCATAACCCCACAGAGGAGGGCCTCAGGTAAATGGGAACAGGGGAGAGGGAATAGAAGGGTATAATCTGTTAAAAATAAATTTTTAAAAATTGAGAGAATTGTGGCCAGGCTTGTCTTTTTTACCCATAACACACACACACACACACACACACACACACACACAGAGCCATCCTGGTTATTCAGAAATCAATGGTTTGGCACAGAGTTTGTTTGTGATGTTGAATAAGTGCCAAAAGCTGGTGGCAATGGCTGTGTGACCATGTGAATCCACTTAATTCCACTAAATTGTACATGTAAAGTGGCTGAGAGCTGGAGAGATTGCTTAGTGTTTAAGGCACTTGCCTGCAAAACCTAAAGACCCAGGTTCAATTCCCATATAAGCCAGATGTACAAGGTGACGCATGCATCTGGAGTTCATCTGCAGTGGCTACAGGCCCTGGCATGACCATTCTCTCCCTCTCTCTTTCTTTCTCTCATCTTTCTCTCCCCCTCTCTCTCTTAAATAAATAAATAAAATATTTTAAAGTGGCTAAGATGGTCAACATTATGTTATTTATATTTTACCACAACACAGAGAACTCAGTTTCTTGGACTGCTTGGAATAAAATACTTAATAATTATTTTTTGACTGTATGACCAGCTTTGAAAAGCTAATTGGGAAAAATCTATTTATACTAGAAGAAAAAAAGAAGGGGAAAAGGGAGGGAAAGAGGGAGAAAGGGAAAGGAGGGAAGAGGAAGAGAGGAAAGGAAAAATAGGGATGGAGGAAGGATAGAAAAAAAGCAAGAGGATATATAGAAAGTTGAAAATGTTTATTAAGGAATATCAAAGAAAACTCATTTCTGTTCTTTTTCTTTTTTCTTTTTTATTTATTTATTTATTTATTTATTTATTTATTTATTTATTTATTTATTTTTTGGAGAGAGACAGAAAGAAAAAGAGAGAGGAAGACAGAGATGGGCACACCAGCAGTGTCTCAGCTGTTGCAAACGAAATCCAGATGCGTGCACCCCCTTGTGGTCAAGTGCGGCATTGCGCCCTTGTGTCACTTTGCATCTGGCTAAATGTGGGACCTGGAGATTGGAACCGCTGGAGATTGGAACCAGCATTCTTAGGCTTAGGAGGGAGGCACCTTAACCCTTAAGCCATCTCTCCAGCCCGTTCATTTCTTTATTTCAAAAAATTATTTATTTAGTTATTTGAGAGAAAGGGCATGGGGCTCTTGCTACTGCAAACTCCAGACACATGTGCCATTTTGTGCATCTGGTTTTATGTGGGTACTGGGGAATTGAATCCAGGCCAGCAGGCTGTGCAAACAAGTGCCTTAAAACTGAGCCATCTCCTAGCCCTCAAGTTTCTTTTTCTTTTTTTTGGGGGGGGGGAAGGTCTGAGGTAGGATCTCACTCTAGCTCAGGCTGCCATGGAATTCACTGTGTTCAGGGTGGCCTCGAACTCACGGCTATCTTCCTACCTCTTCTCCTCAGTGCTGGGATTAAAGGTGTGCGCCGCCACACCCGGCCCTCAAGTTTCTTTTAAAGCCATATTATATTCTTAGATGAAATATTCAGTATTGCAAAGGACTAAAAATTCCCTAAAATTAATACTTAAGTGCAATTCAATTCTAGTCAAAATATCAGCAGGATTGATCTTACAGAACTTGACACAATAATTAGAAGGTTCATCCAGAGTGATGAATGAGTGAGCGAAGCTGAGATTGTGAAAGTTGGTAAGAAGAAGTGATGCCATTCCAGAAATGTATCGTGTGCTATCCAGTCATTTGGACTTCCTTCCAGAAAAAGTGAGTCTTGGCTTCCTCTGGGTCACTCATAGTTATCCACAGAATGATGTATATATTTAGAGCTGTGTCTCAGTGGTAGAGCACTTGCCTGGTATGTATAAGGGCCTGGATTCCGTTCCCCAACCCAGAGCCATCTAAATAAATAAATGGTAATAGTAATGGCATCATATATACTGAACAATTAGAATAGAATGGATCAGAATGTAAAGTTTTAGGGTATAGTTCAGTGGTAGAGCATTTAATTGTAGAATGTGAAGTTTTAAAAGAGTACTACAGGTGGTGGTACATGCCTTTGATCCCACACTCAGAACATAGAGGTAGGAGGATTGCTGTGTGTTGAAGGCCAGCCTGGGACTACAGAGTGAGTTCCAGGTCAGCCTTGGCTAGAAAAAGACTCAAACTCAAAAATAAATAAATAAATAAATAAAATAATAAAATAACCTAGGAGCATATGTATATGTGTGTATATTTTTAAATATTTACTTATTTATTTAAGAGAGAGAGAGAAAGAGGAAGATAGAAAGTATGGGCATGCCAGGGCCTCCAGCCACTGCAAACAAACTCCAGATGCATGGGCCACTTTGTGCGTTTGACTTACGTGGGTACTGAGAAATTGAACCTGTATCCTTAGGCTTTGCAGGCAAGCACCTTATATACTAAGCCATCTCTCCAGCCCATTTCATATTTTAAGCTAATAGAAAACTGTAAAAATTCAACATTTGCCTTTGAGGGTACTGTCAACTCCTCTGCAGGGAGAAATAAAGCTAATTTTATAAACTACAGTGCATACTCAAATGAATTCCAAATGGATTAAAGAGTTAATTCCTTGCTACATTTATCAATTAATTACCAAGGAGAATATTACATGCAGGATCACGATGAAGCCATGAGGAACTGACAATGAAGAAAATCCCTGGGATTCCATCCTTATGGGTCACTGTCAGCTATGACCTCCCATCTTCTAGGAGGACTTTGTCGGAGATGGGAAGCAGGAGGTCCAGTCCCAACTACCCCAGGTAATGATCCGCTCCCACCTCTCTGCCCTCACCTGGAACACCAGATGAGCCTCCTTCACTGGCACTTCTCCCTTCATGACAGCACACCTCAGATGGTCTCCCTGCTCACCTTTGAGAACTATCAGGCAGGAAAGGAGAGGATCAGCATGAGAAAATTTAAAAGTCAGCTTCTTTGTCAATGATGAGCAGATGCTGAAGATAAAAGCAAAAGTTCATAGGAAGGCAGAGGGATTCTCCCAGAATACAGGGCAGAAGTAGGCTATAATGAGATCACTTGTCCTACTGTCCCAGATAACATTTTTTCCATCAGAATCAACTAGACAAAAGAAGAGGAAGCAGCTTATAAATCAATCTCTCTTCCTCTATCTCTCCTTGAACTAGGATGTCAGCTGGCAAGCATGGCTCAAGGAGGGGCATGTGGCCAATTAAACTACCTCCAGTTCTACATTCCAACTGTTTCCACCTTAATTGGCATGGCAACCACAGCATGGAGATCAAAGGTCCAATTGTGCAACCCACTATTTAATTACCTTTGTCACAATGCCAAAGAAGTTCAGAGTCAGGAATTCATAGAACAGGGGCTCTGACCAAAGACCAAGGGTTAGGCGAGGCTTCCCTAAGGACATTTGAGAGCTCTGAAGGGGAAGCATGAATTAAAAGGACAAATGGCTCAGGCAGAGGTTGACCCCATGCAGAAAAGATTGGTGGGAAGGATAACACTGGTTGTGTGAGCGGCTGGAAGACAACAACCAGGTAGGATGAATGTGTCATGTCAGGGGAGGCAACAGTCACAAAGGGCCCCACAGGTCCAATTAAAGGTGGTCATCTTCATTCTCAGACCAATGAAAAGCTACTGAAAGACCTTAACCAAAACAGGAACATGACCAGACTCGCTATTTTTAACTTTCAATTAGTTTGAGAGACAATTTCATGCATGTAAATAATTCATTTTGGTCACATTCACCCCTATTACTCTCTCTTATCAACCTCCCACTCCAGTTGAACTCCTTTCTCTTCCCATCTGGTACCTCTCTTGTTTTTATGTCTTCTTTTTTGTAATCCACTAAATTAGAGTTGCTTGTATAAGTATGTGGGAGGGGGCTATTGACTAAAGCATGGGCACCTTACCAATCGCTTTACCACTGACACAAATGACTCCCCTTCCACAACCATTAACTGCCAATAGCTCCTCATGGGGGAGTGGAAACTCAAGATCTCCATTCCTACCCATAATGGACTGTTGATGGAACCAGTCTTGTGCAGAAAACTACAGTTGCTGTGGGTTCATGAGTGCAAAGGCCATGTCATGTCCAAAAGATGGAATTCCATAGCTTCCTCCCATCCTCCAGCTCTTAAGACTATATCCACCCCTCCTCCAGTATGTTCCCTGAGCCTTTTTAGTGGGTGATGTAAATGTCCCATTTAGTGGTGAGCACTCAACAGTGACTTGTTCTCAAAACTTTGGCCAGTTAAGAATCTGCATTAACTACTGCTCACTGCAAAAAGAAGCCCTCTCTCAATCAAATTCAGACTCACCTTTTGAATGCATCTCTCTGGTTATAGAGTAGATGACTAGAAGCAATGAAAATCAAATCTGAGCAAGATTTTAAAATGATGATGTAGAAGACTAAAGCAAGACAGGGAGGGAGAAAAAGAGTGACTATGATGTAGGTAAACCAACAGAGCTTGGGAGTTTCTCTTCTGTGGACCTGAGACCAGAGATAATAGTAGAGACCATCTAAGGCCTCCAGACTAGCCAATGAGACTAAATGTATTCTGTTTGCATAATCACAAACATGGGAGAGGGTTGGAATTTAGCAGAAGGAGACAAGGACAGAGAAACAACTTGAGTTTGGTTTTGGACTCATGGATTTATTTGGAGGTGGCTATGGGATATCCAGGGAAATAAGCAGGAAGTGTTGGGACTTTGGTCTTGAACTAAAAGGAGAGTCTAGGCTGTAAAAGTAAATTTGAGACCACCAATTACAAATGGTCGTTGAAGTCATAAAAGTGGATGTGGCATCCTCGAGAGCGAATGGCATGAGAAGATAAAGAAACTGAGTCTTGAGGAACCTCAGTATTTGAAAACTGGGATGGAGAGGGTTTGATCTCACAAAGAATGCCTAGAAAAAAAACAGTGTCTAGAAAGGGTGGTGTGATGGCTAATCTTGGTTATCAACTTAATGGGATTTAGAATCATTCTATAGGCACAACTCTGAGTGGGTCTATGATACTTAACATTTTTGCCAGTCTGACTTTATTTCCAGAGAGGCTTCACAGAGGAGGAAAGACTCACCCTGAATGTGGGTGACACCATCCCAAGGACTGAATAAGGGTGATTTTTGGTATTATGGCTGTTAAAAGACCTTGGACTATGGGATGTTTGAACATCATTGGGATTAATAAAAACTATGGAGAACTGTTAAAGTTGGATGAATGCATTGCATTTTACATCATGGATGATTATTAGTATATAGAGTGCCAGGTTTTGGAATGTGGGGTTTGATTCAGGTGTCCCTCATAAACTTAGGTGTTCTGAATGCTGGGTTCCCAGCTGATTGAGGTTTATAGCCTCCTTCAACACTCCCTGGAGTCAGTTTATTGTTGGTGAGCAGGCTTCTGTTGGGTATTATAGCCAGTTTTAACCCTTTCCAGTGTTTAAGCCACTCTCTCCTGCTGTTGTTCACCAGATGTTGGTCAGGGCAGGTGATTTCTACCCATTGCTCATGCCACCATTTTCCCCTGCCATCATGGACCTTCCCTGAATCTGTAAGCCAAATTAACCTTTTTTCCCAGAAGCTGCTCTTGGTCAAGGATGTTCTGCCAGCAATGAGAACCTAACTGTAACAGGGGCCAGGGGCAGGAAGTGGTGATTTGATTCAGCTGTACCCCATAAACTTATGTATTCTGAATGCTTTGGTCCCCAGCTGTGGCAGTTTGGGAATTGAGCTTCCCTGAAGGCAGTGTGTTGTTGGGGTGGGCTTATGAGTATTTTAGCCAGCTTCCCCTTGCCAGTGTTTGATACACTCTCCTGCTGCTGTTTTTCCACCTGATGTTAGCCAGAGTCCACTCTGCAGCTCATGTCATCATTTTCCTCTGCCCCCATGGGCCCCTCTGGATCTGTAAGCCAAAATAATCTCTTTCCTCCCACAAGCTGCTCTTGATTGGGTGCTTTCTGACAGCAACATGAAGCTGACTGCAACAGTTCCCAAACTCCTTCTATGAAGCCAGCTTTACTCTACCCCTAAACCAGACAGAGACAGAAAAACACAAAAATTATAGACAAATATCCCTAATGAACTTATATGCAAAAATGCTCAATAAAATCCTTTGCAAACCAAATTCAAAAACAGATCAAAAGGTATTATCCACCTCGATTAAGTAGGTTTCATCCCAGGGATGCAGAGATAGTTCAACATCTGGAAATGGATTAATGTAATTCACTACATAAATAATTCACTAAAATGGATGACTATACTGGAACCAAAAGGGTCCCCTCTGGGCTCGCTCCCCATATGGTTGGAAAGCACTATAAGAGCAGCTGGAAGAAAATGGTCACCAACAGCATGCATAAGCAGGCCCTGAAGACTACAAAATAAGGCAGCTGGATAAGTATACACTTGTGCAATAGTGGCACACAGCCTCTCTGGGTCACCAACTGTTCTCTGATTGGACATAAAGCCTGGCGCAATAGGATAGATTCCCATTGTCAGGAAACTTACTTCAGAGAGAAGCTTTGCCCACCCCCGGCCCACTGCTCTCTGAAGAAGAAGAGCAGGCTTGCAGAATCTGGAAGAATGTCGATCCCCAGACAGTTAGCTAGTCTAGTGCCAGAGGGTGCTACACAAGGAGTCAAGATCCATCAATAAGACAAGAAGATAACCAACCGCCCACCATGAGCCTTGCCACCTCTTCCACATCTGCCAGGGCCCAGGAGTACTTGCAGTGCAAGCAACCTGACAACCAGCTCCAGGGTGATGGCGGCAGACACGGTGATCAAGCAATAACCTATCAGAGCAGATATCCAGAGACTACAAAGAAACTCAACACTAGAGCAGACGGCAAATAGACCTGCCATGGCTCAGGAAACATTGCAGAAGAGGAGGTGGAATGATTGTAAGAGCCTCAGAGTGGGTGGGCAGGAATACCCAGAAGCATGCCCTGCCCCCAGTATCCCATTGGGACTGACTGAGTCTTTCATGACCCCACAGTAAATCCCATAACTGATCCCAATGTGGCTCAGGAAATTTAAGTGGAAGAGGGGCAGAAAGAATGTTAGAGCCACAACTGAACCATCATCCCAGCCACCAAAAGGAAAAATTATTTCGAAGTATTTTAAGATGCTGAGGAGAAGCAACACAGATACCATAGATCTTTTTATAGTCTCCCCTAGTGGGAAAATCTAGCAGAGATATAGGACAGTAGCTCAATAAGGAAGTTGATATTGATACAATACACTGACTTTCCTCAAATTTCACTACTGTTATATACACATTGTTGTGTGAGTAAACTTAGTTCCATGCAATCTATATTCATGTGGCTGATACTGGGCAGCATATAGAAGCCTTTTCAAGGATCTATTGTGTGATTTTTTTAAGCCACAGTCAATTCCCATTTGCCAAATTTTGGGCAACCTCATCAATTTGATATCTCTACCATTTTTTAATTAATTGTGAACTTTTATTGTATGAATATATTGTGTACTGGTCATATTTTCATTGAGTTATACTTTTATGTTCCCTCTCCCACATCCCCTTCCACTAAGGACCCTCCTTAGTGGGGTAATCAGTATTCACTATGGGGTCATGATGCATGGAGGGTGGTGAACAATGCCTAAGGATACTCCTGTGGCTCTTACAACCTTTCTTCCCCCTCTTATACAATGTTCCCTGAGCCTTGGAGGGTAGGTGATATGTCTCCTTTAGTGTTTAGCTCTCAGCAGCCTCTGATTTTCTGCTGTGATATGTTTTGAGTCTCTTCAGTGTCTACCACCATCTCCCTGGGGGAGGTTCTCAGGCAAGCAGTGCAAGCAGCACTTGTATTTGATCTGCCACTTGCCCTTCAATGTCCCTTGAGCCCTGGCTAATGTGATAGAGATGACTTGTCTCAGGCTAGGCAGTTAGCTTTCTTTTCTTGTACTGATGGATCCCTGGTATTCAATGCCATCTGTAAAGAAGAGATTCTCTAACCAAGAGTGAGGGCAGCATGGATCAAAGGGAATAAGCATGGACATTTCTACCATTTTATCACTTCAAAAATATTGTATAAATGGAATCATATGGTATGTAACCTTTTGAGATTAACTCAACTGTGATCCACCCAACTCATTACATGTATCATCAGTTCTAAACCCTTTCTATATACATTTTAGAATAAATGTATATATATTTATATAGTACAGTAATATATATTACAATAACATATACATATATATAACAAGCCTTACAAAGATTTTGATAGCAACATGAAGATTAATTAAGGAGAATGGATATCTTTATTATGTAGTCTTCTAATCCATACACACAGTGTGTCTCCCCAAGCATTCAGGTATTCTGTGATTTATCTCATCAAAAGTTCATAAATTTTAAAAGAATAAAGTTTATTTCAGAGTATTTTACAGTAAGAAGGAAAGACAGTAGACTCCTCTTTGAGGAGGGAGTTTTCAAAGCTAGAAAACTCCAGAAGTTCATAATTTCTACTATGAGATCATATATATGTTTTCTTAGATTTATATGAACTTCATTTTCTTGCAACAATTATAGATTGTTTTGCAGTGTCAATTTTGGCCTCTACTTGTTTGTTGTCAGTATGTGGATGTGCACAATTCAACAATTATATTGAAAACAATTTTATAGGAGCTAGACAAACAACCAGTGATCACTTGCCTCTCTTTGCCTTATGACTTCCTTGAAGGTGTGAGGTATGTCTGAGTAGCAGGCTCTGTCTATAGCCTGCCAGACTGTGGCTTTTTAGCATCCTGTTGATTTGCATGGTGGTGGAAGGATGGTGAAACAGGCCCATGATTTATCCTTGCTCTGGGACAGGCAAGTTCAAGTAAAGTAGGATTGATCAACAGGGATGTTGGAATTAAACCCACATATCCCACTTAAAAAAGGCATTCCATTGAAGCCAGATCAAGACCATATGCTACAACATGAGCACCTTGAGAACATTATGCTAAATGATAAGCCAATCACTGAAGGGTAAACACTGCATGGGTCACTTGTGTGGTGTGTATTACACACACTCTAATAATTCTGTTTTATTGGGTGGTCTTATCCCAGACCAAAGCCATCTTGTCTGAGAAGAAACAAGGGGGAGCCAAGCTTTAGTTATTCTCAAGGCACATTTATTCCAATGTGCAGGCATGGCCAGGATGACTGGGACAAAAGCTGATATTCTCAACTCATTTTAGCTTCCCAATCACCTGGAAGTGCTTGGACCAGGTGCCTGGGTCCTTCCCAGATTTTCTGTTTTAGCACGTTCAGCATGGAGCCTGAACATTCATCTTTGTACAATTCCCCGAGTGATGCTGGGTCTGCTGCTCTATGCAATGCACTTTGACGACCACTCGGCTAAAGGCTGTATAACTGACTTGCTTACTCAGAAGATGATGGCCACATCCCCTTGCTCTGTGTCTGGCCTGGGCCACTTTCTGAGGTAGTCTTGTGATTTCTACATCTCAGATGAAGAAAGAGGGGCACAGAGTGGTTAAATAACCTTCCCAACTCAGTAGGTGGCCCATCGAATGAAAATACAGGCCCAACTGTTGGACCTCCAGATCTGTGTAATTCAACTATTTTCCAGAGAAGATACCAAGACTCAAACTCTATGGTTATGCAGGGTCACCCAACACCTAGGGTAGACTTGGGGTCTGGACTCAGGCCCTCTGTCTCAGTAAGACTACTGTCTTTTCCTCTCACATCATGCTCATCTAATGTGAACTAGCAGGTAGAGGCTATGAGGTCACCAGGGCATATACTCAGTTAGAAATGATTTCCAGTCCCTTAGAATAATAATAATAATAATAATAATAATAATAATAATAATAATAACAAAAACCAAGGAACCCCTTCTGCTGGCATGCTAATACACCTTGAGCACGGAGCCCCATGGGGAGGGCTGCCAAGAACCTAGAGTCTGTTCCTAGGTGTCTGAGCACCATCAGGATGCTCGCAGAAGCCTTCCTCTCATACTAGCTGACATGCCGACTCAGAAAATTTCTGTGGCTTACTCTGTCCTCAGAGCCAGACTCAGAAAATTTCCTTGTGGCTCACTCTGTCCCCACAGCCAGGTATGCTCTGAAACACTCAGTGAGAAGGGTGAGTTTCTTCCTCAGGAAGTTAACCTTCAGGCAGAAAGAAAATACAAGTAGTAATAATTTTGAATGTTTTTCAGAGGTCATTGTCATGGGGACTGACTTCAATGTGTAATGAAACCTGGTAAGTGAGGGAAGGAGCCTCTTCCAAGGGAATGCCTGAATTGTGATGTCGACAACATAATAGAATCAACTCTCCAAAGGAGTGGAATGGGCAGAGGGAACAGCCAGGACAAAGCCTCCAGGCAGGAGCATGCTTGGGGTGTTCCAGAAAAGCTCTGGTGTGATTGGGGTGAGAAGGCAAAAGCAGATCCCAGGGCCTGGTGGGTGCTGAGTTGGAAACATGTCTTCCATGTGGCAGGAGGCTGTGATGCCCACAGCAGGGAGGTGTATGGTCAGATGGATGGATAGAGAGCAGTTCTGGTGGGGGTGGCATGCAGAGCCCTGGGAACAATGGATTATGGGGATTCCTGCAGCTCCTCTGCAGAAGCACACCTGTCTTTCCCAGGCATGGGGCCTGGAAGACAACAACCAGGTAGGATGAATGTGTCATGTCAGGAGGCAAATAGTCACAAAGGGCCCTACAGGTCCAATTAAAGGTGGTCATCTTCATTCTCAGACCAATGAAAAGCTACTGAAAGACCTTAACCAAAACAGGAACATGACCAGACTCGCTTATTTTTAACTTTCAATTAGTTTGAGAGACAATTTCATGCATGTAAATAATTCATTTTGGTCACATTCACCCTTATTACTCTCTTATCAACCTCCCACCCAGTTGAACTCCTTTCTCTTCCCATCTGGTACCTCTCTGTTTTTATGTCTTCTTTTGTAATCCACTAAATTAGAGTTGCTTGTATAAGTATGTGGGAGGGGGCTATTGACTAAAGCATGGGCACCTTGCAATCGCTTTACCACTGACACAAATGACTCCCCTTCCACAACCATTAACTGCCAATAGCTCCTCATGGGGAGTGGAAACTCAAGATCTCCATTCCTACCCATAATGGACTGTTGATGGAACCAGTCTTGTGCAGAAAACTACAGTTGCTGTGGGTTCATGAGTGCAAAGGCCATGTCATGTCCAAAAGATGGAATTCCATAGCTTCCTCCCATCCTCCAGCTCTTAAGACTATATCCACCCCCTCCTCCAGTATGTTCCCTGAGCCTTTTAGTGGGTGATGTAAATGTCCCATTTAGTGGTGAGCACTCAACAGTGACTTGTTCTCAAAACTTTGGCCAGTTAAGAATCTGCATTAACTACTGCTCACTGCAAAAGAAGCCCTCTCAATCAAATTCAGACTCACCTTTGAATGCATCTCTCTGGTTATAGAGTAGATGACTAGAAGTAATGAAAATCAAATCTGAGCAAGATTTTAAAATGATGATGTAGAAGACTAAAGCAAGACAGGGAGGGAGAAAAAGAGTGACTATGATGTAGGTAAACCAACAGAGCTTGGGAGTTTCTCTTCTGTGGACCTGAGACCAGAGATAATAGTAGAGACCATCTAAGGCCTCCAGACTAGCCAATGAGACTAAATGTATTCTGTTTGCATAATCACAAACATGGGAGAGGGGTTGGAATTTAGCAGAAGGAGACAAGGACAGAGAAACAACTTGAGTTTGGTTTTGGACTCATGGATTTATTTGAGGTGGCTATGGGATATCCAGGGAAATAAGCAGGAAGTGTTGGGACTTTGGTCTTGAACTAAAAGGAGAGTCTAGGCTGTAAAAGTAAATTTGAGACCACCAATTACAAATGGTCGTTGAAGTCATAAAAGTGGATGTGGCATCCTCGAGAGCCAATGGCATGAGAAGATAAAGAAACCTGAGTCTTGAGGAACCTCAGTATTTGAAAACTGGGATGGAGAGGGTTTGATCTCACAAAGAATGCCTAGAAAAAAAACAGTGTCTAGAAAGGGTGGTGTGATGGCTAATCTTGGTTATCAACTTAATGGGATTTAGAATCATTCTATAGGCACAACTCTGAGTGGGTCTATGATACTTAACATTTTTGCCAGTCTGACTTTATTTCCAGAGAGGCTTCACAGAGGAGGAAAGACTCACCCTGAATGTGGGTGACACCATCCCAAGGACTGAATAAAAAGGAGGAAGAGGGCTGGAGAGATGGCTTAGCGGTTAAATGCTTGCCTATGAAGACTAAGGACCCCGGTTCGAGGCTCGATTCTACAGGACCCACGTAAGCCAGAAGCACAAGGGGGTGCATGCATCTGGAGTTCGTTTGCAGTGACTGGAGGCCCTGGTGCACCCATTCTCTCTCTCTCTCTCTTTCTCTCTCTCTCTTTCTCTCTCCCTGCCTTTTTCTGTATCTCTCTCTCAAATAAATAAATAAATAATAAAATATTTAAAAAAAAAGGAGGAAGAAAACAGCACCAGCATTCATCAATCTCTGCTACATGGCTATGGAGGCAGAGTGACCAGCCACCTCACACCCCTGTCACCATGCCTTCCCTGACAGGATGGCCTGTAACCTCAAATTATGAGCCAAAATAAACCCCTCACCTGTTGAGTTGCTTTTGTCAAGTATTTTGTCACAGCAATGAGAAAAGTAATTAATCTGAGAGGCCAAGGCTGAAACAAAGGAGTCCACCCACCTCAAAGTAATGGAGAACAGGGACCAAAAAATCAAATACAATGCTATAATAAAAGCACCATTTTTAAATGGGGCAAGTGTTTTTCAACCTTTGGGTTGCATCTGTGCACCTGCACACATGTGAGTGCATGCATGCATGTGTGTGTTGGAGTTGTGGGGAGCAGAAAGAGAAAAATAAAGTCAGACTGGCAAAATTGTGCTATTTGTTGAAGATAGATAATGGATTCATGTGAGCTTATATGTTTTTCACCTGTGTGTGCTTTTAAAAAGCTTTGTAATAAAAATATGTAACTCTGGAACAAAAAAAAAGCTGAGATAAATATTCAAAGGAAGGAACATTCCTTTTGATAACTAAGCCAACTCGAAGAAAATGTTGCTTTACAGTTTAAAAAAAGAAAGAAAAATGCTAGATGCAAAATAGACTAGAAAAGCAAGTCAGTTTGCATCTGCATCCACCTGGCTGGAGGCAATGTCACGGGGCAGATCTTAAGGTGTGGTGGTGGGTTTGAGATTTCAATCTAAAGATATGCAAAGTGTTCCTACCTGGAGTTCCTTAAGTGTGCTGTGCTTTGTGGCTTTTGGCTTTTGGCTTTGCTCTCTGACTGGTCCTGTAAAAGCTTCATCTGCCATTACAGAACTTCCCCTGGATCTGTAAGCTTCAATAAATATCACTTCCTCCATAACTGTTCCTGGTCTGGAAGTTCATCTCAGTGACACTGAAGCTGTCTGCTATACCCATCCTCTCAAGACCTGAATTTATCCTGCTGTCTAACTGCTCTAGCAGAGACTCAGTTCTTCTCCTGCCCCATGGCATTCCTGGTCCTCAGGCCTTCAGACTCAGATAGACTCTTCATTATTGGCTTTCTAGCTCTTAAGCCTTTGAACACCACAGTAGCTTTCCTCAGCCTCCACCTCATAGATGATAGGTTGTGGAATTTTTCTCAGTGGTTCAAGACAGATGTCTCTCATAAACTCATGTGTTTTAAATGCTTGATGGCCCAGCTAATGGCAATTTGACAGAGGGAGCCTTGCATGGAGGAGGGATGTTATTGGGGGAAGGTGTAGAGGAGTTATAATCAACTCCCCCCACCACCCTTGCTAGAGTTTGACTCCCTCTTCTTCTACTGTTTTCTGTGGCAGAGGTGATGCCCAGCCTCTGCTCATGCCATGCCTTCCCCTGCCATCTTGGAGCTTCCCCTCTAGACTGTGAGCCAAAATAAATGTTCCTCCCACCAGCTGCTTTTGGTCGGGTGCTTTATCCCAGCAATGAGAAGGAAACTGCAACAGTCTCTATAACCCATGAGCCAATACATTAAAATTTTTGTTGTTGTTTTTTTTGTTTGTTTGTTTTTTGAGGTAGGGTCTTACTCTAGCTCAAGCTGACCTGGAATTTATTATGTACTCTCAGGGTGGCCTCAAACTCACAGCGATCCTCCTACCTCTGCCTCCCAAGTGCTAGGATTAAAGGTGTGTGCCACCACACCCAACTTATAATACATTTCTTTATACACATACACTGTATTATAATTTGATATAGGCATAAATAATTGGTTCAGTTTCTCTACATAACCCATTAGTATAGACTTCTTAGTTCAAGCTGTTGTCACACAGAACCATAGATGGGTGGCTTCAACAACAGAAAATTTCCTTCACAGTTCTTAGAGCTAAAAGGCCAAGATGGAGACTGACAGGCTGTTTGGGGAAGTCTTTCTTCCTGGTTTGCAGGTGGCAGGTTTGTATCTTCACATGAAAGGGGGCAGAAAGTGTTCATGTCTTTTGTGTAAAGTTTTATAGGGGCACTAATCCCATTGAGATCTTCACCCTCAGCTTCTCAATCAGCTTCCAAAGGCCCCACCTTAGCAACATCTCACATTAGGCTTCAGCAGATGAATTCTGGGAAGATTCCAACATTCAGTCCACATCACAGCCCTAGCACTTTCATTATATCTAGTTTCATTTTCCCCTTCTAAGCAATAGCACCATGTTATTTTCCTCATAGTTAAAAATCTTTTGGGCTGGAGAGATGGCTTAGCAATTAATGCATTTACCTGTGAAGCCAAAGGACCCAGGTTCGATTCCCCAGGACCCACATAAGCCAGATGCACAAGGTGGTGCAAGTGTCTGGAGTTTCTTTACAGTGGCTAAAGGCCTTGGCATGCCCATTCTCTCCTCTCTCTCCTCTCTCTCTCTCTCTCTCTCATCTGCCTCTTTCTAATCTCTCAAATAAAATAAAAATTAAATGAAAATTTTAAAAAAGATTTTTTAAATCTTTAAATCTACATTGTTTTCAAACATTTGGAAAAATAATATAATTAATTAAATTAATAATAAATTAATACTATGCCCAGAATAAAATAAAGACTTGGCTACCCAGGAGAGTTCTACAGAACTCTTACACTGACCAAGACCTCATATCAACTATAAGCCTGGTATCTAGTAGCAAAAAGAAAGAAAGAAAGAAAGAAAGAAAGAAAGAAAGAAAGAAAGAAAAGAAAGAAAAGGAAGGAAGGAAGGAAAGAAGGAAGAAAAGAAAAACCTGACTCATTAATCTCTTCAAAATTCTACTTAAATTATGTTCAAAATGTCCAATTCTCATCAATTTAGAGGGTAAAATTCAAAGTAATAATAAATATGAAAAAATGTTCATCACTCAACTAATCAAAGAAATGCAAATAAAACAATAATGATTTTCATATATCAAAATTGCAGGAGTTTTAAATGCCAATATCAAATTTGACCAAGGTGAGGTACAACTAGAATCACAGTGATCATGACAGCCCAAATTGAATTTTTTTTTTGGCAAAAATAGAGCCCTGAAAATAGTCATGTCCTCTGGGAAGATGGCTCAGCAATTAAAAGCACTTGCTTGCAAAGCCTTCCAGCCCAGTTCCATTCCCCAGTGTTACATGCATCTGGAGTTCTTTTGCAGTGGCAAGAGACTCTAGAGCATTCATAGTCTCCTCTTTCTTTCTCTCTCCCCTCTCTCAAAAACTAATAATTCATTATACCCTTTCATCCAATAGATATTCTGAAAGGATAATACTGTAAGAAAAATGGTACATCAGGCAGTCTCTGAGAGGCTGAAGCAGGCGATCCATGAGTTTAGGACCAGCTTGGGCTCACAGGAAGGCTCTGTCTCAAAAGAAAGAAAAAGGAAAGAAAAAAAGAATGTGATCAAAATCTGTGCAGAAAGACTCAAGGCCATGGCATAAAACAAACATAATCCATATCCCTAGCTGATGAGTCATCATTTTGAAGCTCAGATCAGCAAAGTCCTAGAGCTGGATACACAGGGAAGCAATAGGACCAGAATAGCCACAACGCTCATACTCTGTGTCAGGCATTTCTGCTTTTGTCTACCTTTTATGTGTGAAGTTCTGGTTAAAATTCATACTATAATTGTCCAGTCTTTCCAGGCTGGAATGTAGGACCCATGAAATACCTATTTGTGAGCAATGAGCTCTCAAACTCTCAAAGCTGAGTGCAGTGCTTGGCTCACTGTAGGTAACTCAACAGACAGATGATGTGACATATAGATTTAAGTAATGTTGTCCTGATTAAAACCGGCTTGAACTCTATCCATTCATCTCTCCTCTACCTAACACCTGGCAAGTACCAACTGGGTCTGATTCAACAGAGCACACTTGAGGGTATTTAGTGAAATGACTCTGTGTGAAATAAGAATGGAACACATTCCCGTTATGATTTGTATGTAACGTAATCCTAGAACAGGCTCACATGTCTAGAACACTTGGTGCTCAGCTGGTTGGGTCTGTTTAGGGAAGTTATAAAACCTTTTGGAGGTAGGCCTAACTACAAGAAGTGGAAACCTAGGGGGTGAGTCCGGAGGTTTGTAGTCTGCCCCACTTCCTGTCAAGTTTCCAATTCCTGGCCCATGGAGAGGAGAGCAAGCAGCCTCATATTCCTGCCACACAGCCTCAAGCCATCCAGCCTCCATGCTTCCCCCACTATGATGGACTGGACTCTTATTAAATCATGAGCCAAAATTACTTCTTCCTCACTGAAGGTACTTCTCGTCAGGTGTTTGGCTATAGTGACAAGAAAAGGAACTGATACAATTCTACTAGATATTTATCCAAAGCCAAAGAATATACATCAAAAGTGACCTGATGGGGCTGAAGAGATGGCTTAGTCTCTCATCTGCCTCTTTCTAATCTCTCAAATAAAATAAAAATTAAATGAAAATTTTAAAAAAGATTTTTTAAATCTTTAAATCTACATTGTTTTCAAACATTTGGAAAAATAATATAATTAATTAAATTAATAATAAATTAATACTATGCCCAGAATAAAATAAAGACTTGGCTACCCAGGAGAGTTCTACAGAACTCTTACACTGACCAAGACCTCATATCAACTATAAGCCTGGTATCTAGTAGCAAAAAGAAAGAAAGAAAGAAAGAAAGAAAGAAAGAAAGAAAGAAAGAAAGAAAGGAAAGAAAAGAAAGAAGGAAAAGGAAGGAAGGAAAGAAGGAAGAAAAGAAAAACCTGACTCATTAATCTCTTCAAAATTCTACTTAAATTATGTTCAAAATGTCCAATTCTCATCAATTTAGAGGGTAAAATTCAAAGGGCTAATAAATATGAAAAAATGTTCATCACTCAACTAATCAAAGAAATGCAAATAAAACAATAATGATTTTCATATATCAAAATTGCAGGAGTTTTAAATGCCAATATCAAATTTGACCAAGGTGAGGTACAACTAGAATCACAGTGATCATGACAGCCCAAATTGAATTTTTTTTTTTTGGCAAAATAGAGCCCTGAAAATAGTCATGTCCTCTGGGAAGATGGCTCAGCAATTAAAAGCACTTGCTTGCAAAGCCTTCCAGCCCAGTTCCATTCCCCAGTGTTACACGCATCTGGAGTTCTTTTGCAGTGGCAAGAGACTCTAGAGCACTCATAGTCTCCCTCTTTCTTTCTCTCTCCCCTTCTCTCAAAAACTAATAATTCATTATACCCTTTCATCCAATAGATATTCTGAAAGGATAATACTGTAAGAAAAATGGTACATCAGGCAGTCTCTGAGAGGCTGAAGCAGGCGTATCCATGAGTTTAGGACCAGCTTGGGCTCACAGGAAGGCTCTGTCTCAAAAGAAAGAAAAAGGAAAGAAAAAAAAAAAGAATGTGATCAAAATCTGTGCAGAAAGACTCAAGGCCATGGCATAAAACAAACATAATCCATATCCCTAGCTGATGAGTCATCATTTTGAAGCTCAGATCAGCAAAGTCCTAGAGCTGGATACACAGGGAAGCAATAGGACCAGAATAGCAAGCCGTTCATACTCTGTGTCAGGCATTTCTGCTTTTGTCTACCTTATGTGTGAAGTTCTGGTTAAAATTCATACTATAATTGTCAGTCTTTCCAGGCTGGAATGTAGGACCCATGAAATACCTATTTGTGAGCAATGAGCTCTCAAACTCTCAAAGCTGAGTGCAGTGCTTGGCTCACTGTAGGTAACTCAACAGACAGATGATGTGACATATAGATTTAAGTAATGTTGTCCTGATTAAAAACAGGCTTGAACTCTATCCATTCATCTCTCCTCTACCTAACACCTGGCAAGTACCAACTGGGTCTGATTCAACAGAGCACACTTGAGGGTATTTAGTGAAATGACTCTGTGTGAAATAAGAATGGAACACATTCCCGTTATGATTTGCATGTAACGTGTCCTACACAGGCTCACATGTCTAGAACACTTGGTGCCCAGCTGGTTGGGTCTGTTTAGGGAAGTTATAAAACCTTTTGGAGGTAGGCCTAACTACAAGAAGTGGAAACCTAGGGGGTGAGCCCCACTTCCTGTCAAGTTTCCAATTCCTGGCCCATGGAGAGGAGAGCAAGCAGCCTCATATTCCTGCCACACAGCCTCAAGCCATCCAGCCTCCATGCTTCCCCCACTATGATGGACTGGACTCTTATTAAATCATGAGCCAAAATTACTTCTTCCTCACTGAAGGTACTTCTCGTCAGGTGTTTGGCTATAGTGACAAGAAAAGGAACTGATACAATTCTACTAGATATTTATCCAAAGCCAAAGAATATACATCAAAAGTGACCTGATGGGGCTGAAGAGATGGCTTAGCGGTTAAGCGCCTGCCTGTGAAGCCTAAGGGCCCCAGTTCAGGCTCAACTCCCCAGTACCCACATAAGACAGATGCACAAGGTGGCACATGCATCTGGAGTTCATTTGCAGTGGCTAGAGGCCCTGGTGTGCCCATTCTGTCTCTCTCTCTCTCTCTCTCTGCCTCTTTCTCTTTCTGCCACTCTCAAATAAATAAATAAAAATAAACAAAAAAATTTTTTTAAGTGACCTGATATAAAGTTTAGGTTCAGGATAGCAACTCTGGCCAATAAAGACTCATCAATTTTAGCAAATGTAGCATTCTGGTGAGGGTGTTGATGGGGAGGCTGGGTATGTGTAGGAATGGGGATATATGGAATATCAGTACCCTCTACTCAGGAACCCTACAACTGTGGTAAAAATAATAAACATTAAAAAAAATAAATTCAAGGGCTGGAGAGATGGCTTAGCGGTTGAGGCGCCTGCCTCCTAAGCCTAAGAACGCTGGTTCCAATCTCCAGCTGTTCCAATCTCCAGGTCCCATGTTTAGCCAGATGCAAAGTGAAGCAAGGGCACAATGCTGCACTTGACCACGAGTGGGCGCACACATCTGGATTTCCCTCACAGCAGCTGAGAGGCTGATGGCGTGCCCATCTCTATCTGTTTTCCTCTCCCTCTCTCTCTCTGTCTCTCTCCAAAAAAAGAGAGAAAAATAAATAAATTCAAAAAATAGTATTGTTAGGAAATTGAACACATAAATGAATAATCAGTGTTTAAACAACTTACTAGCCATGAGAGAAAACAAGAATATCCATATTTCCTTTTTATACACCCAAAACAAATCCTGAATAAACCAAAAAGGAGACTTGCGGTTAAGATGGAGGTGTAGGAACCATGCCAAAGCAACCTAGGGGAGAAAAAGAAAAAAAAAAAAAACCAGCAAAATACTTCTTCTACTAAAAAATGAGGTATATAATAAATCATCAACTGCAGCAGAGAAGTGGGAGAGATCCAGAGCATCTAGAACCCACAGAAGCGGCTCCAGCTGAGGCGGCACCAGTTCCACATGGCTGCAGCTGCCCGGCTCAGCCTGAGCCTGAGGAAAAGCCAGGTGAGGGGATTTGCCACTCACACCGGCCTCCTCTTAAACTCAAGAAGTGTGGAAGGGAGGGTGGCAGAGACCAGTGGAGAAGCTTGTGAGGAAGAGGATCACAAGGACCAGTGGGAGAATTTCAGCCACCATCCACAGCTTGCCCCCCCACACCAGCATAAGTACCAGCAAGCACCAGAGACGTGAGGAAGGGAGCTCACCTACACAGCACCTCGCACAGGCTATCAGAGCAGTGACCCACCAACCCAGCCAGCCTACCCAAGCCCACAGCACAGCAAAGAGGGACCCAAGTGACTGTGCAGCATAGCTGAGACCAAAGCCATCCCAAAAGATAACTGAGATCACACCAGTTCAGTACCCGCCAAATAAGCCTGGTATATAGGCTTGCATGGGAAGTGCTAATGGCACCTTCTATGTCAGGGTAAATTATATGGTAGATCTGATGGATGGTTGGATTTGCCATTCTTAAGTCAGCTATATTTTGGGCTTGTCATTTGTTATTTCCTGATTTATAGTGCCTTTGTTTCCTCTTCTGTCTTTTGTTGGGGAGGGGTCTCACTCATTAACAAGCTGACCTTGGAACCAACCCTCAACAGACCAGAAATCTTAGCCTCCCAGTTGACAGGATTAAGGGTGTGGGCAACACACATCCTTAGGGACTGTGACTTTGTTAGAGGATCTATTTGTCATAATACTTACTCTTACATAAATACTCTGTGATGATTTTCATTGAATGTATACATTGTTTAGTTAAATTTTTAGGATTTGCCTATATTTTATTATACTCAGCCCACTTGAATACTCTCACAGCAGGCAAACCCAACACCTAGGGTCACTTTTGTGGTTACTCTGAGAGTCTTAAGAGCCACACCTAGCATCTTAAGCTCCTACCCTGAAGATATGTAACAACAGATTGATTGATACATCTAATAATAGTGCAGATAATTACAAACCCCAAGCATCAAATTAATCCAAGATGCAAAAATCTCTACATTATAATACAAGAAACACAAAAAAATCAAGACAATATAAATTCACCAAAAAGTATTAATGCATCAGAAATGACCTCCAGTGACACTGATTCAGAGGAAATGCTTGAGAAAGATTTCAAAAGAATGATTAAAACTATGTTCAAAGGAGCTGGGCGTGGTGGCACATGCCTTTAATCCCAGCACTCGGGAGGCAGAGGTAGGAAGATCGCCATGAGTTCAAGGCCACCCTGAGACTACATAGTTAATTCCAGGTCAGCCTGGGCCAGAGTGAGACCCTACCTCAAAAAACCAAAAAAAAAAAAAAAAATGTTCAAAGAACTCAAAGAGGAAATCAAAGGAATCAAAGAACACACAGGAAACCAATTTAATAAAATAAGGATGACATTACAAGACATAAATAAGGAAATAGAAATAATAAAGAAAAACCAGTCAGAAATATGAGCAATGAATAACACAGTCAGTGAAATAGAAAACTCTGTAGAAAATCTCTCCAGTAGAATGGATGGAGAAGAGAACAGAATATCTAAACTAGAAGCCCAGGTGGCAGATCTAATACAGTACAACAAAGAGAAAGACAAACTAATAGGAAGGTATGAATGGGAATTTCAAGATATCTGGGACTCTATGAAAAGATCAAACATATAAATTCAGAGTATAGTAGAAGGAAAAGAATTTCACTCCAAAGGCATAGTAGGTGTTTTCAACAAAATCATAGAAGAAAACTTACCCCAAATTGGGAAAGGGGTGCCAATGCAGATACTGGAAGCCTTTAGAACACCAAACAGATAAAACCTGGAAAGAACTTATCCTTGCCATATTATAATTAAACTATCAAACATATAAACCAAAGAAAATATACTGAAAGCAGTTAGAGAGAAAATCAAGCCACATACAAAGGCAAGCCCATCAGGATAACAGTAGGTTACTCAACACAAACTTTAAAAGTGAGAAGGGCCTAGGATGATATATATGTTCTGAAAGATAACAACTGTCATCCAAGGTTACTTTATCCTGAAAAGCTAACATTCAAATAGACAGAGAAATAAGGACATTCCACAACAAAGCAAGATAAAGGAATATTTGAAGACAAAACCAGTTCTACAGAAAATACTTGAAAGGATCCTCCATGCTGAAGAGAAAGAAAACCACACATATAAGGAACCTGTAAAAAAGAAACCATACTCAAATACGACTTAATACAAAGGTAAAACCAGAAGAACTACAAAACAAGAAAAATGGCAAAAATAAATACACACATTTCAATAATAACTCTTTTTTAAAATTTTATTTTTATTTGCTTATTTATTTATTAGAAACAGAGAAGGGAAAGAGAGGGAGAGTGAGAATGGGTGTGCCAGGGCCTCTAGCCACTGCAAAATAACTCCAGACACGTGTTCCCACCCTTGTGCATCTGGCTTACGTGGGACCTGGAGAATTGAAACGAGGTCCTTAGGCATGTGCCTTAACCATGAAGCCATCTCTCCAGCCCCAATAATAACTCTTAATATCAACAGCCTCAGTGCCCCAACCAAGAGACATAGGTTTGCAGACTGGGTTAAAAAGCAGGATCCCTCAATTTGTTGCCTCCAGAAACTCACCTTCCTACAAAGGATGGACACTATCTTAGTGTGAAAGGTTGGAAAACAGTGTTTCAAGCAAATGGGCCTAGAAAAAAGCAGGGGTTGCTACCCTAATACCTGACAGGGTAGACTTCAGACCAACATTAGTTAGGAAAAATAAGAAAGGTCACTTTATATTGATTAAAGGAACATTCCAACAGGAGGACATTACAATCCTAAACATATATCACCTAACATGGGGGCTCCCAATTTCGTCAAACAAATGCTATTAGAACTAAGGTCACAGATAACACCAAACACAGTTGTAGTGGGTGACTTCAACACCCCACTCTCACCAATTGACAGGTCATCCTGGCAAAAAATAAACAGGGATGCTTTTGGATTAAATGAAGTCATAGAACAAATGGACCTAACAGATATCTATAGGACATTTCATTCAAATGCTGCAGAATACACATTCTTTTCAGCAGCACATTGAACATCCTCTAAAATAGACCAAATATTAGGACACAAAGCAAATTTCAACAAATACAGGAAAATTGCAACAATTCCTTGCACTCTACCTGATCACAATGGGATCAAACTACAAATTAATA
Organism: Orientallactaga sibirica; assembly: GCA_036365145.1. Classification (NCBI taxonomy): domain Eukaryota; kingdom Metazoa; phylum Chordata; class Mammalia; order Rodentia; family Dipodidae; genus Orientallactaga; species Orientallactaga sibirica. The sequence goes on along the minus strand of JAEOAD010000017.1, from coordinate 31,983,745 downwards.
GGAAGAAAAGCTATAGAACATACACAAAATGATGAAAACTAAACAATACACTACTGAATGATGAATGGGTCAATGAAGAAATCAAGAAGGAAATCAAAGAATTAATAGAATCAAATGATAATGAGAACACAACATACCAAAACCTTTGGGACACAATGAAGGCAGTCCTAAGAGGGAAATTTATAGCTTTAAATGCCTATATTAAGAAATTAGAAAGGTTGCAAGCAAACAACTTAATGCTTCACCTTAAGGCCTTGGAAAAAGAAGAACAGGGCAAACCAAAAATCAGTAGAAGGGAAGAAATAATAAAGATTAGGGCAGAAATTAATGAAATAAAAACCAAAAAAAAAAAAAAAACAATCCAAAGAATCAATAACACAACCAGTTGGTTCTTTGAATGGATAAACATGATTTATAAACCCTTAGCAAATCTGACCAAAAGAAAGAGAGAAGAGACACAAATTAATAAAATTAGAGATGAAAAAGGCACCATCACAACAGATACCAGAGAAATTCAAAAAAATCATAGGGACATACTATAAGAACATATACTCTACTCAGTTTGAAAATCTGAAAGAAATGGATGATCTCCTTGACTTATATGACCTACATAAATTAAATCAAGATGAGAGTAACCACTTAAATAGACTTATAACAAGTATGGAGATGCAAGCAGTTATAAAATAATCTCCCAACTAAGCCAGGCATGGTGGCACACACCTTTAATAATTGCACTCTGAAGGAAGAGATAGGATGATCATCATGAGTTTAAGGCCACCCTGAGTCTACATAGTGAATTCCAGGTCAACTGGCCTAGAGTGAGACCCTACCTCAAAAAAAAAAAAAAAATCTTCCAACTAAACTATTCCAGGTCCAGGTGGAATCACTGTTGAATTTTACTGGACCTGCATTGAAGATGTAACACCAATTCTTCTTTTGCTTTTCCATAAAATAGAAAATGAAGGAATCCTACCAAACTCCTAAAAAGCCAGCATCACCCTGATACCAAAACCAGATAAAGATAGAACAAAAAAAATAAAATTACAGACAAATATCCCTTATCAACATAGATGCAAAAATTCTCAACAAAATGCTGGCAAACAGAATACAAGAATATATCAGAAAGATTATTTACCCCAACCAAGTAGGCCTTATCCCAGAGATGCAGGGACAATTCAACATATGCAAATTGATAAATGTATTACATTACATAAATGGACTGAAGGACAAAAATCACATGATCATCTCATTAGATGCAGAAAAGGCATTTGACAAAATCCAACATCCCTTCATGATAAAAGTCCTACAGAGACTTGGAATAGAAGGAACATATCAATATAATAAAGGCTTTTTATGAAAAGCCTACAGCCAACACAATACTAAATAGAGAAAACCTTGAAGCTTTTCCACTAAAATCAGGCATAAGATAAGGGTGTCCACTGTCCCCACTTTTATTTAATATAGTACTGGAAGTCTTAGCCATAGTAATAAGGCAAGAGACACACACATAAAAGGGATAGAAATTGGAAAGGAAAATATCAAGTTATCATTATTTGCAGATGATATGAGTCTACACATAAAGGACCCTAAAGACTCTACCAGCAAACTGTTAGAGCTGACAAACAGCTATAGCCATGTAGCAGGATATAAAACAAACACACAGAAATCAGTAGCCTTTCTATATACTAACAGCAAACACACAGAGGATGAAATCAGAGAATCATTCCCATTCCCAATTGCATCAAAAAATAACTAAATAAAGTACCTTGGAGTAAACCTAACCAAGGAAGTGAGGATCTCTACAATGAAAACTTTAAAACACTCAAGCGAGAAATTACAGAAGATACTAGGAAATGGAAAAACATCCCCTGTTTTTGGATTGGAAGAATCAATATTGTGAAAATGGCAATCTTACCAAAAGCAATCTACACATTTAATGCAGCCCCCATCAAAATTCCAATGGCATTCTTCATGGAAATAGAAAAAAACAATCCAAAAATTCATTTGAAAGCACAAAAAACCTTGAATATCTAAAACAGTTTTGAGCAACAAATATAAGGCTGGTGGATCACCATTTTAACCTATATTACAGAGCCATGGTAACAAAAACAGCATGGTACTGGCACAAAAACAGACACGTAAATCAATGGAACAGAACAGAGGACCCTGATATAAGTCCGGGTAGCTACAGCCACCTGACCATCAACAAAAATACCAAAAATACTCACTGAAGAAAAGACAGCCTCTTCAGCAAATAGTGCTGGGGAAACTGGATATGTATCTGTAAAAGGATGAAAATAGATCCTTATCTCTCTCCATGCACAAGAATTAAGTCCAAATGGATCAAAGATTTTGATATCAGACCTGAAACTCTGACACTGTTAGAGGAAAAAGTAGGGGAAACCCTTCAGCATATTGATGTTGTCAAAGACTTTCTAACTATAACCACAATTGCTCAGTAAATAAAACCACAGATCAACCACTGGGACCTCATGAAATTACAAAACTTTTGTACAGCAAAGGACACTGTGAATAGAGCAAAAAGGCAACCTACACAATGGGAGAAAATCTTTGCCAGCTATACATCTGACAGAGGATTAATATCTAGGATATACAAAGAATGCAAAAAATTAAATAATAAGAAATCAAACAATCCAATTGAAAAATAGGCCATTGAACTAAAGAGTTTTCAAAAGAAGAAATACTGATGGCATATAAACATCTAAAACAATATTCTACATCCCGAGTCATCATGAAAATGCAGATTAAAACTTCGTGATTCTGTCTCACTCCTGTCAGATTGGCTACCATCATGAAAACAAATGAATATAAATGCTGGTGAGGATGTGGAAAAAGAGGAACCCTTCTACACTGTTGGTGGGAATGCAATCTGGTCCAGCCACTGTGGAAATCAGTGTGGCAGTTCCTAAGACTTCTAAAAATAGATCTACCATAAGACCCAGCTATACCACTCCTAGGCATATAGCCTAAGGACTCATCTCACTACCTTAGAGATACTTGCTCAACCATGTTTGTTGCCACTCTATCCACAATAGCTAGGAAATGGAACCAGCCTAGATGTCCCTAACTGATGAGTGGATAATGAAGATGTGGCACATTTACACAATGGAGTTCTACTCGATGGTAAAGAAAAGTGTAAGTATGAAATTTGCAGGAAAATGGATGGATCTGGAAAGGATTATACTTAGTGAGGTAACCCATGCCCAAAATGCCAAACATCACACATTCTCTCTCGTATGTGGATCCTAGCTACAAATGATTGGACTTGTATGTGAGTAGGAATAAAACTCAGTAGCAGAGGTCAGTAAGCTAGAAAGGGGACATAAAGGGAATAGAAAGGGAAGAAGGGGGGACTTAATAGGATGATATTGTATATATGCAAGTAGAAGAACATATTAATGGGGGTGAAAAGGTCTAAGTGAGATCAGGGGAAGAGACTGAATAAAGGAAAGGTAGAGGCAGGCTAATAAAAATCTAAGAGGATATAAATAAGTCTTATGGAAACCTACTTTTCTGGACAATGGAACACTCAGAACCATAGATTGTTACTCAAAAAGTTTCAGTGCCAGGGATAGGATACCTTCCAGTGAGTTGTTGGCCAGAGAGGTTCCTGATACCCTCAAAACATTACAGGCCATTGTTGAGGCCCTTGGTTTCCCGCCAGGAATAGATGGTAAGACCCTATTGCTGAAGACTCCACATACTTGGGCAGCAAGGTCACTGAGAAATGCTGCCGGAGCTAAGATGAAAGACTCCTCCATGTGGACCAGATGATAAAAACTGGAAAAAACTATGCTGCATGCAGTTCAATGGGAAACAGAGAAATCACCAATGAAGATACTCAACAGTAGACACTGCAAGCCTTAAATTTGGCCAGCCAGGCTAAATGAATCAATGGGTGCAATAGTGCCATGTCTGTTATGGGGGAAACCATCCACTCTCTAATTGGACTGAAGGCCTGCTCCATGGGAGGGAATACATCCCTGACACTGAAAAACCTACAACAGGGGTAGTCATGAGCCCTAGGGGTGTAACGTCCACTGGTGTCTGGCTAAATGTATCTACTATGCTCACCAAACTGCCCTGTAAGCACTACTCTTAATGTCCATACCCATATATTAATGCTACTCTCACTTTTGGTCAGAGAAGCTTCTCTTTTCAGATGTGGTGACCTTGGGATGACTCAGAAGGCTCCATGGTGCTGAGAAGTGACAGAGGAGGCTCAGCACTGAAACATCTCAAACCTACCTTCCAAGCTCAGAGTCCATTGCACAACAGGTGGCAGAATGAATGTCAGAGCCAAAGGAAGGGCAGGACTCCTTACTACGTGCTCCTCTAGACACAAAATGGCCTAGATATTCATGACCTCACAGTGCCTGACACTACCTACACAAGACCATTATAATGGGAGGAAAAGATGATGACATAAAAATGAAAAAAGAAACTGATTGAGAGGGGGAGGGTATAGGACGAAGAGTGGAGTTTCAAAGGGGAAAGTCGGGGGAGGGAGGGAATTACCATGGGATATTGTCTACAATTATGGAAGTTGTCAATAAAAAATTTTTTTAAATCCTGATGTATGAGTGGTTTTCATATAAAATGAACTAGGAAAATACTAGATGATAATTATATGGCATGATATTGAAACAAAGGCAATATTCAAAACTCAACAACACATAGTTATTTTATTATATTCTACTGTTGTCTATATTCCTGAGGCATATTTGTCTACTACACCTATACAGTGAGAAGCTACTGCACATCACAGCTCTGTGTTCAAAGACGTCTTATTGAGAACTTGAAACCAATACAGAAATTGGAAAATATTACCAATCAAGCCTTGGTTTTTTGTCTTGTTAATCTTCTGGCCTTAAAAGGGCAAATAGGAAAATGCTAATAATTCAGGTTAAAATTAGTCACAATAGTACAAAAATTAAAAAAAGATTCTTCTAGTGTTCAAAAGCTTTGTTTCAACTTAACAAAGGAGTCACACTTTTTACTGACAAACATCCTGCAGATTTCCTTGGTTGTTTCACTTTCATCTTACTAATTAGCATAAATCAACTAACATTTCTATTGTCATGTTGGCCAGTTTCAAACACATATTGGCTATGAATATAAGGACTGGACAGAAATCAGTCGGGTGTTTTATGAAATCATTAGTGCTACAGAATTTACAATAACATGTATGGCATATTTTACCATTACTTGTGAATTGTGTCCTATACAGTTTTTTTTTTTTTTTTTTGAGATGTGGTCTTACTCTGTAGCCTAAGTTGGCCTACAGCTCACTATGTAACTCAGGCTGGCCTGGAATTCATGGCAATCCTCCTGCCCCAGAAGTAGCATTATGATAAACCCCAGTGCACACAGATGCACTGTTAAGCATTTCCCAGCACAGCTGTCCCTCAAACATTTTTTGCAGTAGGGTTACCAAAATAAACATTATTTGCAAACGTGACCACAGCTAAAGAAATCAGCCAGCTAATGGGAAAGGATCACTACAGCAAAAAATATGAATGTAGAATGACAAAGCCCTTCTTTCTAAATAGGGCTAAGAGGAAGTAAGCAATTGGGTTTTACACCTTATGTGGAGGGAAACTAAATGAGTTAGTTCATCTTTCATATTCTGCCTCATGTAGAAAAAGAAAGCAAGAATTTTGAGAGCAAGGAAAGTTCAAAAGACCACCTCTATAATTAGCTTAAACAAGCAAATTAAAGTGACTAGACTCCCAGAGGCTAACACAGAAAGAAATGAAGTCCTCCAATATCTACCTGACTCTCTGAACCTTCCACCAGTCATCCAATAAATTCCACTTCCTTTCCTAATTAGATGATGACCTAGTGTGGTAAACCAGATTCCCCTTGCTTATAAACAGTGCTTTGTAATTTTCAAATTCAATTATGTTATTATCTCACTTGATCCTCACAACAGTCTTAGGAAGGAAGAGTGGCTACATAGTAAAAGGGAGGCGAAATATGGGATTCCATGTGTTTAATTTCACCCAGGTTTTAAACCCAAGTCAAGAAAAACTGCTTATTAATATATGTTTCTTTTGAGTGCACTCAGATCTGACTCCTTGAACCTGTCACTATGGCTTTACCTCTAAAGAACTTGCCCTTTACATTACATTCTTCCTAGAAAAGACCAAATTACCTAGTTATAATTAACTAAAGAGCAACCATTGGCTTTTTAAAACCCTGATCTCTGCCTTTATCCTGAAAACTTCTGAGAAATGGATGGTCTCTTTTCTTTGTTTTCTTCTTACTTTGGATACTTGTACACAAGAACATTGTGTAGGAGTTGTTTCCCAGCCTGTCAAGTATTAGTGTATTGGTATTTTTCTTGTCACTATGTGAACATACATGAAAGAAGCAACTAAAGGAAGTAAGGAGTTATTTGGGTTTATGATTTGAGAGGATGCAGTCCATCATGGTAAGGAAGGATGGTCATGGGTGGCTCTGAGGGGCAGGAGTGTATGGCAGTTGCTTGCTCGTATCTAGAGACATTGAGAAGCAGAGAAAGGGGAATGCCAGTGTTGAGAGGGCTTTCTCCTCCTTTTCTTTTATCCAGACCCAGAACCTCAGCCCATGGGATGGTGTCCCACACATTCAAGGTGAGTCCTTCCCCCAGGTTCATCCTTTCTAGCAGTACCCTGCAGACACACCTAAAAGAGCATTCCATTAATGCCCTAGGTGTGAATAAAAATCCAATCAACTTGACATCAAAATGAACCATCATAGAGGGAGATTCTCAGGTTTGCACAGCACTATAAACTGTCCCAGCAACCTCATGTAGGACAATTCCCAGTCACTGGGGAGATAAAGCAGTCACAATTCCTCCTCAAAGAGAGACAGTGTGTAGAGGGAACAGAAGAAAGAGAAGGATACTGAGGCTATCACGTGTTCCAGGAACTCTCAGTGACTTTAGCTATAGAACTTCCAACAGTCTGATGAGGTTGCCATTAAGCTCTGTTTATGGATGATTTTTCAAAAGTGAGCTTAAAAGAGGTTATTCTCTAGCTCAGTAAACAACCAGCTTGGAGGCTGGGGGTGTAGCTCATTTGGCAGAATGCTTTCCTAGCAAACAGGAAGACATGAGTTCAGTGGCTAGCATGATATAACCCAGATGTGATGCTGAATACCTGTAATAGTGAGGTGGTGGAAGCAGGAGTGTCAGAAGTTCAAGGTCATCCTTAAATACATAACAAGTGTGAGGTCAGCATAAGATACATGGGACCCTGTCTCAAAAATAAGGCAATAAAATAAAGTGAAATAACATAACAGCCCAGCTACCACTACAGCTGTGACCTGGAAAGTCACCCTTTACCTTTGGACCAGTGGTCTTCAGTGCAGGTCCTAACCAATAGTAGTAGCATCACCTGGGGTCGACCGCAGGACTGCCAAATCAGAACTTACAGGGGCTGGAGGGGGGCAACAATTTGTGTTCACAAGTCTCCTGGTTATTCTGATGCATACTGAAACATGAGATTCTCTGGTCTCCCTCACAGGTAAACCAAAGTTTTCCACAAGGTCCACCAGAAAAGATGTTAGGCTCTGGGAGCCAGATGGCCCCTGTCACAACTACTCCAGACTACTGTTGTAGTGGAAAAATGCCATAGACAATAATAGGCAAAAAACTGTGGCAACATTCCAATAAAGTTTAATTATATACAGTGAAATCTGAATTTTATATCATTTTCATGTGCTATGAAATGTTCCCTTTCCATGTAAAAATATGAAAATGATACTTATCCTGTGACCATGCCTGTGCTATTGCCCAGCTAGATTATACTACCTGGGACCTTGGAACTCTGTGTGGGACAATGATACAGACAGGCAATTCTCAAACAAGCTTCAACGTTATAAATGAGAAAGCTCTATGGCTCAATGAAGGCAGACAGACCATCTGTTGGTGGCAATGGAGAAAGCGTCCATGAAGAGGTGGTAGTTTACATGGGCCTCACAGGATGATTAAGAGTTCAACAAGTACAGCAATGAAGATAAACACCCTAAAGAAAATAGCTTGGAAGTCGGGCATGGTGGCACGTACCTTTAATCCCATTACTTGGGAGGCAGAGGTAGGAGGATTGATTGCTGAGAGTTCAAGGTCACCCTGAGTCTACGTAGTTAATTCCAGGTCAGCCTGGGCTAGAGTGAGACCCTACCTGGAAAAACCAAAGAAGTCTACTGCCATACCACCCCGAAAGTGCCCGATCTCATCTGATCTCAGAAGCTAAGCAGGGTTGGGCCTGGTTAGTACTTGGATGGGGCGGGGGGGAGAATCAAAAGAAAAAAAAAATAAGAAAAAAGAAAATAGCTCAGCCAACAAGGTGAAGCCTGATATATGGAAGGCATGCACTCCAAATGCCCACTTCCACTCAAAATATTCCTAAATTTGCCTTTAAAAAATCTTTGGAAAATTATATTGTATAAAATGTGCTTCCAGTGCTCCAGTGAGTACCAACTAAATTAAAACATCAGTAGAAATAAATTGTACCAACTGAAATAACAGCTTTACATGTGAAAATCATTGTCAGTGGTCTATTATTCCCCTACAGGCTGTGTGTTGAGGGCAAGGTTTCTTATTCCCTCCAGCAAATTATTTCCAGTTGCAAATTCAACTATATGAAATATGCTCTAAGTACAATGCACATAAGAAATAATTCTTTTCAGATATTTTCTAGTTATACAAATTAGTTTCTTTGAGAATTGCTTTGTTTTTCTAATTTTGTACATGACATCTTCAAACATGAAAAATCCTTTTATGATCATAAATTATGATCAATTTCAGGGGAATTATTTTCTAAGAATACATATTGTCACATTATATGTGCTTCAATACTAGCTATTAAAAGAAAATGCTACCTGTCTGGAAAGAAGAATGCTACCTGTCCCAGAGCAGGAAAGGGGGTAACTGATCAAGCTGGTAACGACAGTGAATTTCTCTATGAGAATGCTGCCTGTCCACAGAACAAGGGGTATAACAGACAGCTTCAGCTTCGCTGAGATGAACTTCCAGACCAGGCACAGTTGTGGAGGAAGGGAATATTTATTAAAGCTTACAGATCCAGGGGAAGTTCTATAATGACAGAAGAAACTGGCCTGCTTTCCAGGACCAAACATAGAGAGAGAAGCCACAAGCCAAAAGCCACACAGCACAGCACACTTCAGGAACTCCAGCTAGGCACACTTTGCATATCTTTAAATTGAAATCTCAAACCCACCACCACACCTTAAGATCCGCCCAGTGACATTGCCTCCAGCCAGGTGGATGCAGATGCATAGTACAAACTAATAAAACACTGAATATATTGGGGGCCATCTATTCAAACTACCATGGGGGTAACGATCAAACTGGTAAGAACAGTGAATTTCTCTTTAAGAATGCTACCTGGGGCTAGAGAGATGGCTTAGCAGTTAAGGCACTTGCCTGTGAAGCCTAAGGACCCATGTTTAACTCCCTATATCCCACACAAGCCAGATATACAAGGTGATGCATGTGCAAGGTTGGACATGCACATGAGGTGGCAAACACATGTGGAGTTTGATTACAGGGGCTGGAGGCCCTGGCTTACCAATTTTCTCTCTCTCTCTCATAAAAAAATGAATGCAAACTCCAGATGGGCTAGAGAGATGGATTAGTGATTAAGGTGCTTGCCTGCAAAGCCAAAGAACCCAGGTTCGATTCCCCAGGACCCACGTAAGCCAGATGTACAAGGTGGTGTGTGCGTCTGGAGTTCATTTGCAGTGGCTGGATGCCCTGGTGCACCCATTCTCTCCCTCTCTCTCTCTCTCTCTCTCTCAATCCCTGCCTCTTTTTCTCTCTCTCAAATAAATAAATAAAAATAAACTATTTGGGCTGGAGGGATGGCTTAGCTGTAAAGGCATTTGCCTGCAAAGCCAATGGACACTGGTGCAATTCCCCAGGACCCATGTTAGTTAGCCAGATGCACAAGGGGGCACATGCATCTGGAGTTAGTTTGCGGTGGCTGGAGGTCCTGGCACACCCATTCTCTCTCTCTCCCTCTTTCTCTCTCTCCCTATTTCTCTGTCAAATAAATAAATAAAATATTTTTTAAAAATGAATGCTACCTGTCCCCAGATCAGAAAAGGGGGGTAACTTACCTGAGGCAAAAGCTAAGACCTTATTGCTGAAGATACCATATGCTGCTGACACAGAGCACAGAGAGACCTGGCTAAAATTCAGAAGAAAACCAGTCCCCTGACAGTTAGTCTTTCTAGTGCTGGAAAGTGCTACATGAGCTACTGGGGGAAAATAGCCAACAGTGGTCTAAGCAGCCAGAGATCAAAGCTACTCAGAAGCCAACACCCTGACACAATGTACATGTCAGTGCAATAGTGGCACGCAGCCTCAGTGGGTAAACAATAGCTTTCTGATTGGCTAAGAGACCCACTCAGTGTAAATGAACCCATATCTGGAACTGGGAACCAGATCAGAATCCTATGGAGACAAAGATTATGTTCTCCAGTGTCAAACTCTCACTAGTCTTTGGCTAAAAGAGGGGTTGCATACATCAAATTCTCCCTAAATTAATAATGCTTATCCCATTTAAACTATGCTGACTTCACTCTCTGCTGGAGAATCTGTTCTTCTTTTTCAGAAGGTAGTGAGACCCGAGGAGATAAACTACCCCTCGCACTTCATCCAAGCCACAGCTGAAACCACAGAGTAATTGGAGAGACGAGCAAGAGTGCTGCTTCCATGCTGGGCCTGATAATCAGCGCCAGGGTGTAGGAGACAGACCCTGAGGATACACCTATGAAAGCAGAGATCCAGCAGCTCCTAAGACCTCATCACTGAAGTAGACTTGAAACTCACTCACCATGGCTCAGCAAATTTTGTGGAAAAGGGGGTGAAAAGATTGTAAGAGCCACAGGTTGAGACCTCATACCCAGAGGCATTCCCTCTCCCTCAAAATAACTGACTACTGCTCCAGCAATGCATAAACCACAACCCCATGGGGAATACCTGCAACCCCTCTGAGGAGCATCCCCAACAGAATGGCAGTAGGAATGAGGGAAAAGAGGGTACCAACACATGATGTATCCATGCAAAATATGTTGTTAAATAATAATAATAAACATTTTTTACAAAGAAAAGGGAGTAACTAGTCAAGGTTGCAAGGACACTGAATTTATCTTGCAATAGATGTCAATGTCATACAGCAGAGTTGTTAAGAAATTAGGTTCTGAAGCACAACTCCTAGGCTCAAACCTCTTCTCTCACACTCAACAAGCTGTTTAACCTTAACAAAACATTCCATTTCTCAGAGCTTCTATGTGGGCCTTATGCAATGAGGAGAGTTCAACAAATAGAGACGATGACTATAAACTATATAGAGAAAATAGCCTGGACATCAGGGTGAAGACTGGTGCATACATGCCAAGCATCTCTGCTTTTGGATGTGTTTGGAAAATGGGCTCAGTATGTTTTAGCTATTGTTACTGACTCCCATGAGCTATTTCCTCCCAAGATACACTGCTTACTGTGTGATATGGTGGCACACTGAGGATAGTACCTGACAAGTTAAACCCTTTTCCTCTTCTTGACTGCATATCAGAAAGGGCTTGCCAAACTGGAGAGACAAAGGCAAATACACAAAGCAAAGCTGACCACATGGCCTCCTGCTAGCAGCAAACCCAGCTGTGAGGGAACCAGGCAGGTCTGCCTTTGGGGAAATGAAATGGGATCCTTGCACCAAGGGGACATACCAGTGACTGACATGTCCTTTGAGACATAATGTGAACAAGGCATTTAAATCATTTATTTGAGAGTGGCTGAAAAAGATCCAGGGCTCATGCGAGCCTCCACTCAAAGGTAATAAGAAAATCTGTCCTGTACTCTCTGCTGACATGGATAGGTATGAGCAGAAAGAAGAAAAAATGATTTAGATCACACACCGTGAGGCCCATTACTTAGAACTATACATAGACTCTAGAGTGGGGACAGTAAGAATGATTCAGGTCTTAAAGACATAGGACCTACTGAGAACAAGTGACAGTTGAATGCTCAGCCTTAAGCGAGACATCTACGTCACTCCTACCCCCAAAGCTCAGGACACATTGTAGGAACTACAATGTAAGAACGAGAGAAACAGGTGGCGTGTTGTGCAATGCTATTCTCTGGGTATGACATGACAGCTGCACTCTTGAACACCCAGCAGTTATGGTGACCTGAACAAGACTGGGCCCGTTAACATTCCATCATGGATGGGAGAAGGACTCATGAAGGCCACCCATCCCTGAGGACTTATAGGCAGGTCATATCAGGATTACTGAGTGGGGAGAGAGAGACTTACTTCAGTGGTGTAGTGACTGGTAAATTTCCCCTATCCCTGCAAGTAACCCTAAACTAACTGGCTGATGAAAAAAATAATAAGGAAGGAAACATATCAGTAGTGTGGGAGGAGGACAAGAGAGGGTAATGGGCAATTAATATGATCATAGTACATTATATACATGTATGAAAATGTCAGAGTAAAATCCATTATCCTGTGTGAACATATATACACTAATAAAAAAGTTTCAGGGGGCTGGAGATGGTCTATTCTAGAGCCAAATGTGAGTGACTATGACAGGGGAATAAGAGTTCAAGATACTCCAGGCTGTAGAGATGGCTTAGCAGTTAAGGCACTTGCCTACCAATCCAAAGGACCCAGGTTCTATTTCCCAGGACCCACATAAGCCAGATGCACAAGGTGATGCACACATCTGGAGTTTGTTTGCAGTGGCTGAAGGCCCTGGCATGCCCATTCCTCCCTCCCTCTCTCTCTCTCTCTCCATCTTTCTCTTTCTCTCACAAATGAATAAAGTAAAATAAGTAAAATTTTTAAAAAGAGTTCAAGATACCCCAATGACCATTTTCCAATATAGTAACCCATTCTATGAAGTTTTCATAGTTATAGGACCAAAAGAAAAGTTACTTTTCAAATACATGAGTGAAAACATCAAGTACACAGGTTATAGCCAAGCGGGGAAATCTCTGATGTTAGGTCCCAGACTATATTTGATGACATTCTTAGCATCTAGGTTGATGGAAGCTAAGGGTCTGTTTGTACATTCCAAAAGAGATTTTACTGAATCACAGAGATGTTAGGTCAAACAGAGAGGTGGGCAGGGAGCAACTATTATGAGGGTTAAAGATAGCTCAAGATAATTTGGCTCCAGACCTTCAACATTCTAATTCTCCATAATCACACAGTTGTAATTAGCTTGTAGAATCTTTAACATAGGTGTGGGCTTTCTTTGGAAATTTCAGTTCACAGCAGGGAGAGCTGGACACTCCACCTGCTGGATTACACCCACTTCATTGGACATTCAGGACACACTGTACCTTCCCTTCTTAGAACTCAACACCTTTTTTTGAGAGAGATACACAGAGAGAGAGAGACAGAGAGACAGAGAGAGAGGGAGAGGAAGACAGATAAAGAATGGGCTCGCCAACAGCCTCTCAGCTGCTGTGAACGAAATCCAGATGTGTGCGCCCCCTTGTGGTCAAGTGCGGCATTGCTCCCTTGCGCCACTTTGCATCTGGCTAAACGTGGGACCTGGAGATTGGAACCGCTGGAGATTGGAACCAGCGTTCTTAGGCTTAGGAGGCAGGTGTCTTAACCGCCATCTCTCCAGCCCAACCTTTTATTGTAATCGTCCTTTGAATTCAACACTTTGTCCACACCAATGGATTCTTCCAGAACCTAGACTGTTGCATTCATTCTAGCTCCTGGATTCCTTAAATAATTTAACAGTGTCATTGACTGAGGTGATAAGCACCTCATTTGAAAATGTGCAAGTATATAGTATGGAACATTCCCAACTGCCAACTTTCCCATAAGGCATCTCTCAACTACATGTTGCCTCACTGGTCAGTTTACTTTGCTCAGAAAGCCCTCTACCCACTATAGAATATGACTGCTGACATTCTATTACAGGAACCCGATACTGGATGGTCACAGAATTCTGAACGAGACATCATCTTACCCTAGTACCAACCTCTTCAGGAAACCTCCATGAAGGGACCTGGATCCACTCTTTAGATGACAGAAAGCGAGACTCCACATGCTAAATCTACAAAGCCATCTGGACCTGCCTCCAAATGAGGCTTTCTTAACTTCCTTGAGACACACTGCCATGCACCTCCTTATCCTGCATCTTCCATAAATATTCAGGAGCCAAACAGAAGAACCCAGAGGCAGGAGAGCTTCTCCATCCCTGAGAGTCAGGTCACCGCCTGCCACAGTGGCTTGGTCTCAGCTGTGGCTCCCTAGGGCAAGAATACTGTTTCCAAAGCAACTGCAACTGATGCCGCAGGCAGAGAGCCCCATGTGCATGTACACAAGCAAACACACAGGCACATGCCAGAGCAACACACAGAGACTTAGCTATACCTAGGTACCCAGACACCATCCCTGCATTGTGGGAAGATTGCTTCTTTTACAAAGAAAAAAAAAAACTTGCTTTTTCATTCTGGCCAAAAGAGGTACCTTCCAAAGATCCACTGAACTGGTTTCATACCTGTCACTTAATATTACAGTAACTTGGAATAAATTGAAATCCTGTAAACATGCATAGACATGCTACACATGGTGGCTTACTCCCTTTAATCCCAACACTCAGGAGGCTGAAGTCAGAGGATCACCATGAATTCAAGACCAACCTGGGCCACAGAGTGACTTCTAGGTCAGCCTGGGGTAGAGTAAGACCTGCCTCAAAAAAAAAAAAAAAAAAAAAGAAAAAGAAAAAAAGAAAAGTACAGGAAGCTGGAAAGATTGCCCAGTGGTTAAGGTACTTTCCTACAAAGCATAAGGACCTAAGTTCATTCCCCAGTACCCCATATAAGGCCAGATGTACAAGCTGGCGGGTGCATCTGGAGTTCATTTGCAGCGGATGGAGGCCCTGGCTTGTCCATTCTCTCTACTCCCTCTATCTCTATGTGCCTCATTCTCTCTCTTACTCTCCATCAAATAAATAAATAAAATATTTTTAAAAATGCATAGATGTCCACTTGCACCTCTAGTCCAAATTATTCCTGCATTAGTTGCAAAGACCAAGGGAGCAGGGATCACATCTGGTTTGAGATTGTGTCCCCATTCCTCTAAGACTTCAGTCAGGCACTTAGAATGGACCATCCATCACCAAGGCTGTTTCCCCCCCTCCTTCTCTTTCTCCTGTTCCCTTCTTCCCTAATTCCCTGTTCTTATTGGAATTACCTCCCAGGAAAGTCTGAAGTCTAAAACCTTCCCCTTGTGTTAGACCTGAGTGAGCAGCCTTCGCTACAGAAAGAGCTACTGTGAAGCACCAATTCCCACACCCCTCTCTCCAGACTCTGCTGTGCTTGTAGTCCAAAGAGCAGACCTCCTCTCACCCAAGAAATCAAGCCAGGGGCCTTCAAGAAAGATCAGCTCTGTGTTTTAAACCAAACAGCAAGGACTTTTGATAGGCTGTGACATGGTCAGGAGCCCAGGTCCCAAATGAAACATCCCATGATGTCTATTTATCTCAAGACACTCAGCAGATTTCTCAGTCCCTTTGGCCTCATCTTCCTCATATGTCCATAGCATAGAGCTAATAGTTTCTATACCACCACGTGGCTAGGTCACACACAGAAAGTACTTAGCACCTGGTACACAGTAAGCACTCTGCAAATGACACCTACACAATTCACCTGAAATAACTAAATTTCCCAAAGCTACTGGCTGCTCTGTTTTCCCATGTATAAAATAAGAAGTGATCTTTTCCCTGTTGGCATGCCTTCAGAACAGGCTTAAAGGTGCTTGTCCTATAGAACATTCATTGGCAGTGTCTGGAAATGGGAGCTGATAAGTGAACCTTGGAGGGTTCCCTTTGGCACTTTGCCCTGGGGAATAAGCTTGTCCATTAAGGCACTGAGCATGTCTTGATCTACAGAATCAAAAGCTTAGACTCTCCAAATATGGACTCTTACAAGTGATGTGCAACTCACTGGGATTCCATTTTGAAAGTCTGCCAATGATGAGATTTCACAGCAAGAAATGGAAAAGCCATTGGTCAATGTTTTTCCCTGTTTCCTTGCATCTGGTGCTATCATGATATGTCAGTGCCAACACCACCAGCCCTCCCTGCCTGGCTTCAGCATTTCTTTCTGAAACATTCCCTGAACCTCCAAATCTGGATTAGGTGTTTGTCTACTGCTTTCTCGCCCTTTCCTTTTATATAAATGTATTGAATTATTTATTTCTGCACCTCCCAGAAGGCTCCAAACTCCATAATGGCAAAGCATTTATCTCTTTGTGTGTGTGCAGGTGGGTATGCATATACATGTGGAGGCCAGAGGAAAACTTCAAGTGTCATTCCTGAGGCATCATCCACTTTTCTCTCCCTGGCCTGGAACTCACCAAATATGCTAAACTGGCTGGCCAAGTAAACCCCAGGGATCTGCCTGTCTCCACTTCCCCAGCTGAGATTACAAGCACATGCCCAGATGTTTTAATGTGGATTCTAGGGATCAAGCTCATCTTTGTAAGTCAAGCACTTTACCAACTAAGATGTTTCCCATCCTGGTTTCAACATCATTCTCTTAGTATATGGCAGGGTCCCTGGCACATAGTAGGTTTCCATATGCTTGTAATGAATGAATGATAATGTTTTAAAGAAGCATTTAAATGGGAATTAAGTGGTGTATCTAAGGGGGATTCTTGGCATTGTTCCCGCCCCAATTTTAGCAACCAAACAAAGTAGTAACTTCTATTCAAAGACAAGGAAAAGGGGGCTCTGAGATTTCTTAAAGGGCGTTCACATGATAATTGATCAGACAAGCCTATCTATGTACAAAAGAAAAATTAATTTATAGTCAACATTCCCATAGTCCATGTCCACAAGGCTAAGTATGCATGCTATAACACAAATCCCAGCTATCTGTATACAGGTTTGACTAAGAAAGTCCATGCATGTGCCTTGCCCAGAGTAGAGGTAGAAATCAGAACAGGAAGGCCAAGCTAGGCCTGCTGCAGGCAGGATGGAGCTGTAGGCTAGCATACCTTTCAGCCCCAGGCTAACATTCATCTCTACAGTTGGCTACAGTCCAGCGTGGGGCCTCATAGGGTGTAGTTCTGCCCAGAGATGGACTGGAGGCTGATCTGATAGGGTGAACTTCTGCGTAGAGATGGACTGGAAGCTGGGTGCAGGAAGAGCTTGTGCAAAGGCTCCTGGGAAGCACCAGTCTCCCCATAGTGGTGGGAGGGGTAGGGAGGCAAGTAAATAGGGAGTTTAGACAGCATCATTCCCTAGGGCCCTGGCTGCTTCTAGGTCATGAATAAGAACTGCTAGCAGATCAGAAACTTGGCTTGGAGAAAAAAGAATTGTTTTGGAAGCTGCAGAGTGAACCTTGTGGCTTTAAGTGCAGCCAATTCCCATACTGGAGTCTACAGTGACAAAGGGGAATTTCTGCATCATCTTGGGAGCAGCAGACTTAAGGTCAGGCCACTGGATCCAGCTGGAAGCTGGGTCATTCAGGGTCTTCTTACAGGACAATATTTGTGAGAACATCAGTCAATCATCTAATGCTTGTGCAGTACCTCCAGTATGCCAAGGACTCAACAATCCAGAAAGAGGCTTCACAACCATTTGGAAAGTTCAGACTGGAAGCAGCTGGGAGCAATGCAAAGGAAACCCATTATTTATAAGACACTGTATCTTGAGGTTCCACCACATGCTGGCGGCTCTCACTTTCTGAAAGTACCTGTGTACTATCTTTTCCTTGACTTCTAAAAACAATCAACACAAAAGGGCTGGCTGAAGGACCTGAAATTGAATTCTGGCTATCTTGTTCCTAGATCCCATTGCCTCTAAAGAGCAGAATTCTCACCAGCCAACTCTCTCCATTTGACACTCCCAAGCCAAGAGAATCGTCTTGCCCTTCTTTTCTCCACCCATCTTTCTCTCTTCCTCCTCACTTATGTATTACTCTCAAGAACTGCCAACTATCTTCCTTCAAGTTTGCAGGCAAGGAATTCTCCCCATCTTGCAGTCCCCAACTCTTGCGACACTGGCTCATCTGAGCTTGGTGTTTCTCACCACCCACACAGAGAATGCAAAAGTGGCTGGCTTGGGCTGGAGAGATGGCTTAGCAGTTAAGGTGCTTGCCTGTGAAGCCTAAGGACCCATGTTCCACTCTCCAGGTCCCTATAAGCCAAATGCACAAGGTGATGCAAGCGTGCAGGGTTGCACATGTGCACAAGGTGGCACATGCATCTGGAGTTTAATTACAGTGGCTGGAGGCCCTGGTGTGCCAGTTCTCTCTCTCTCTCTCTCTCTCTCTCTCTCACTCTCACTCTCACTCACTCACTCTCACTCTCTCACATAATAAAAGGCCAGTAAACTGGGCTTTCTAAAAAAAATAAAATAAAAAATAAAGTGGCTGACTTTTAGCCTCACTCCTCTCTGTTACACTAAGATCAGTGATCTTCTCCCTGGTCACCCTCTCTTCCTATCCATTATCCTGGTAGCCTGACTCACACATCACTTTTATGGACTTGCTCTTTGCTATAGAACACCACACTGAATCCTACCACTGTCTGCCAATATGTGCTCATCTCTCCATGGCCTCCGTCTCACAACCATCCATCCTGATTGCCCAAGCCAGAATGCTGGGGTCTCCTTTAACTTCCTCTCCCTCTACCTCCAATCAGCTGTTACACTGCAGCACAGACACTTCCTGGTCATGGGACATTGGTACATGGCATGAGTCACATGATTGGCCTGTGGAGGGAAAGCAGCTGCTGTGACTGACAGCCCCACTAGAAACTCATGGAAGTGGCAGGAAGGAGATTGCCTTGAAGAAGGGTGATGGGCAGCAAGACCCTCAGCAGCATCTCGGAGGCCCAGGGAGTAACAAAGGTTTGAGGACCATGGTATTTATGATGTGTCAGAACCCTTGGGCATTATGAGGAACATGCATACAAACAACCAAACCATACTCACAAATGAAGGTCAGACACCTACTCCAGGGTCAGAGGATAAAAGTAGATTGGATTTCTTAGAGAAAGTAATTGAAGCAGAAATCCACTCTCTAGGCAGTTTGTTTGCAAGGGCTACCACAATAAAACACCTCAGGGTGGTTTAAACAATAGAAATTTACTTTTGCATAGCTGTGGAGGCTGAAAATCCAAGATCAAAGTGTTGAGAGGGTTGGTTTCCACTGAACCAAAGGCTTCACTTTGACTGGTACATGACTATCTTCCCCTTGTCTCGTTCAGTCATCCCCTGTGTGCCTTATGTTGTCTGTGTTCTAACCTCTTCTGAGAAGTACACTGGTCATATTATATAAGGATCTACCTAATGGCCTCATTTTAATTTAGAACCTTTTTAAAGGCCCTATCTCTAAATACAGCCATATTCTGAGTTACTGGAAATCATGCCTTCAATATATGAATTTGAGAAGACATAAGTCAGCCCATAACAAGGTCCTACTGTCAGAACCAAACTGTCAGCTGCAGGGATGCCCTGGTAATGAATCTCAGAGTTGAGAGGCCACAGCCACTTAGGAACCTCCTTATGGCCTCCAGCCAACCATGTTCCCAGGAACTTCTCATTGATGGCACTTTTATTTTCTTATTGACTGACTTCTGAGATGGAGTTGGTTAAGGACCCTGAAACATCATCAATCAAGTTGGTCACTCCAGACTAGATTCTGTTCACATTGAAAGACCAAATACCCTCCCAGGCCACATACCAGAAAGCCAGGTTGTTTTTAACCACTGCAGTAAGTTATCTGACATCACTAGCTTGGTTTTTCTATGCCACAAAACAAATGTGGACAAACCTGGGCAATATATTCCTCCATAAGATGCAGAAAAATATAACTGAAAATTTAAGGCGACTTCTTCAATCCTTTAATAATTCTATGACAATGAAGTACGTCTAGTAGAATACCAAGTTAAGAGCTACCATTCTGGTCAGCCACTTTGCTTCCAATGATAACACAAAGGGATGGCTTTCTCAGAAAGAAACTGCTTCTTTCCCCTTACACCAGTGACTGTATGTGGTACTTTAAATGCATGGCCCCAATAACTCAGGATTTTTTTAATTGAAATTGAGTTCTCAGCTTCAGCCCCTAGCAGCAGACTCCTGCTACAGAGGGTGTGTGTCACTGGGGTTGATCAGAATTCCAGCCCAAAGGGATGTAGAGCAGGGTAAGCTCTGTGGCAGCGGGCTAGGGGTGGGGAGTCAGTCCTGCTGCTGCTTTTTGGTGCTTGCTACTCTTTGGTGCTTGCTGGCTAGTGGCAGTTTCTCTCTCTGCTTGGATTTATGAATGGGAGCCAGAGTCTTCCACAATCGATAGGACTTCCCCTGGATCTGTAAGCTTGATATTTATTAATCCCTTCCTCCCATAAACTGTCTGTTTGGAAGTTCATCCCAGCAATGACACCTACACCCCATGGGCAGCAACAACAACTGGGCGCATCAGTGATGATGTCTGTGACAGCACAGATCTCCATAGTAATAAATCCCAACATCCCCCGCAGCCCCAAGCATCAGCACCTGAGCAAATCCTGCTGCCATCCAACTATCACTGGACCAACCTTATCTCCCTATTGGCCAGTGGTTGTACCACATGTTCTCCAGTTTTCCAGACTGTACATTCCTTCTGGTTGGTTCTTTGGACAATAGACCTCTACCTGAAATGTCCACCTCCTCTACCTTCTGTAGAACATCCTGGCACCTTATCACATCCTCTGCTTGACCTGGTCTAAGCCATAGGACTCTTTCTAGAGCCACTGTTGGTGACCTCATTTTAAAAATTTTCCTGCAGCCTTTTTTGCTTATAGCACGTTCCACGTCATGAACATAGAGGTTTGTGAATTAGAACTCCCTCCTTCCAGGTTCTCTTTCTACCAGAAGGTGAACTGCATTGCTAGAACAACCCACCAACAGACCTTCCCCATTATTTGGTTGAGAAGAACCCTAAGTCCCATCCCAGAACCACCAGGACACCAACATCCCACTGAGCTGACACCATGCTGCACCCTTAACCATGGACCACAGAGCTAGTGCAACAGGAAGGCCCACCTGATGTGTGCAAGGTAGAAAGAGGATGTTGATGTCCTTACTAACATCAAATCAGGGCCTCATTTCCTCTCCTCTCCTCCTTAATGGTATCAACCTTGAAAAGACACAAATGGAATGACACAGCTCCACACTGGGCCTCAGATCCAGAGATAAGGTCTGCAAAGGACAGCTCAAGCTGGCCCATTTTGAGCCTCTGAATAAAGGGTACCATTGCCCATATTTTAGGCAAGATTCTTGCTTATGAGTGGCACAAACCTAATGTAAACCCACTTGAGGAACTCAGAGAACTTTATTTACCCATGGTGAAAGAAATTTAGAGGAAGCAAGCTTTAGAGAAGTGTATTTGGTTAAATGCTTCTCACACCCCCCCCCAAAAAAACCCTGTCTACTTGGAACCTGTGAATGTGACCTTATGCTGACATAGGATGTTTAGGTATAGTCAAATTAAGGTGAGATCATATTGGTTGCAGGTGTCCTTTTTGGAGAGGGATATTTGGAGAAAAATACAGGTACAAGGAAGGAGGCCATCTGACAACCAAGGCAGAGGTTGAAGTGACACTTCCAAAGGATTGACAGGGATGGCCAGTGGCCACCAGGAGCCAGGAGAGACCCTAAAACAGATTCTTCCCTGAGACCTCTGGAAACACCCCTGACATCATCTTGATTTCTGACTTCCAGCCTTTAGAACTGTGACAGAATTAAGGCCTGTTGGTTTAAGCTATGAAGCTTATGGTTATTGCTATGCCAGCCCTAGGAAGAACTCTGGTGCAGCAGATGAGAAAACTTGGGCACTAATGGATCGGTCATTTGCCCAAGATCACACTGCTATTACGAGAAAAGCCATGAGTCTTGAAAATAGCTCAGTGGGTAAAGTGCTTGTCCTACATTCAATGGCGAGTTTAGATCCCCAGCACCCATATAAAATGCTGGACATGGTGACACAAATCTATAATTCTGGCACTGAGGAGGTACAGATAGAAAGATCTCCATGGATTGCTGGTAGCTTGTTTAGCCAAATCAGTGAGTTCTGGGTTCAGTGAGGAACTTTGTCTCATAAAAATAAGGTGTAGATGGGCTGGAGAGATGGCTTAGCAGTTGAGGTTCTTGCCTGCAAGGTGAAAGGACCCAGGTTCAATTCCCCAGGACTCATGTAAGCCAGATGCACATGGTGGTGCATGCATCTGGAGTTTGTTTGCATCGTCTGAAGGCCCTGGCACACCCATTCTCTATCTCTCTCTCTCTAATAAATAAAATAAAATAAGGTGTAGAACAATTGAAGAAGACACCTGATGTTAACCTCTGGCTTCCACATACACGTACACACACACATGCATGTGCCCCTGCATACACTCACTAACCCACACACATACAAACACATAAACACCCACATGTATACCACAGACACAAACAAACAAAAAAAAAACCCAAGTTTAATGGATATATAATAAAACATGTGGCAAATGTAGCATTGTAGAATAGAACTTTGAGTACAAACCTTATGGATAGTGAATGAAATGTCTACAGAATGTCAACTGTGTTCTAGTCATTTGCACCTCAACACTTATATATAAATTGCACATCCAGTGGGATTTGAATACATTTTCTGATCAATATGATATAAGGCTTCACAAAGTATGAGTGCCTGGGGCCTATGGAGATCTGAAGGAGATCTTCCCTAACAGCTGTGGCCTCCATGTCAAAACAGAATTCTAGCCTCAATCCCTATTACAGCCTTGGCATCCAGCCAAGTTGAAGGTCTCTATTAAACTGTGCCTTTCTGGGCTGCCTGCAGACTCTAGCAAGAATTTTCACAAAGCCTAATTCACTTTTCCCTTAGAGGCCTTTCACACTGATTGCCTGAGAAAAGGGTCCTATTGGTGCGTCCTCTGGATGAGGCACACTTGCTACCTGGAAGCCAGCAGTCTGTCAGGGCAGAGGAAAACAGGTAGGGGCTAGGGATCAACGCCTGCTTTGGAGGTACCAGTGGCACTTAGAAGACACAGCTCTGACCTCTCCAGGAGGTGGAAAACAAGAAAGGCTGCAATACTACATTACCCCGTCAGTCACAGGAAAGCCATTCTTCAGGTCATCAGTCAAAATCCTCCTTGGAAATGAGAAACTAGCCTGAACACCAGGCCACTTAAGATATTTACTGTGAAATGTGGAGGCAGCAGCACCTTCCTGTAGATGAGGCAGGTGCTCAGCATGAATTATGCCAGATCAGGCTAGAAAGATAGCAGCAGGTGCCTGGATACAAAGGACCTCAAAAACAGCTCTACAAACACAGCCTAGAGAGGAAAGAGCATCCCACTGAGACTGAGGAGTTGGAGCCCAGGGCCATAGGAGGCACATGTGACCCTGAAGCTCGGGGCAGACAACAGTCTCTTGTGGCATTGCACAGAGGGTCTTCAGCTCTATGTGAAGAAAAAATGAGGTACATCTGCTACTGTGTGAACTGAGAATGACAACTGAAATTACTTGTTGCCTGAAACAGGCTTCAAAATACTTCAGGAACAAAAAAAAAAAAAAGAAGGCAGATGGATAAAATGAGATTTGTAAGGGATTGGTAATTGCTGAAGCTAAGGTTTCATTATAGTATTCTTTCTAGTTCTGTATATATTTGAAAATTGCCATATTAAAATCATTTCTGAAGAAAATAGGTCTTTCTCCACAGTCATGGACCATATTTTTGCAGATATATACTTTGGAGCATGAGACAGCCATATTTTCTAGGTTGTATGGTAACCTGAAAAACTGTAAAATGACATTTTTGATACATAAACACACAGTGTATGTAGACTATGTATCTACATTATAATTACTACATTATACCATATGGCATACCAGATATAGTGTGTGCCAGTCTGTATTCCTTTGATCATTTGATTTTCATGGCAATCCCATGAGGCAAGGGACTTAAGTCAGTCAAGGCCAAAGAGCTCATAAATGCCAGCTCTGGTTTACAAGCCCAGCTCTGTGTGACACGAGATCTCTACACCAATCCACCCTCACCAGTGCTGTACACATCCTCAACATATGAGGCCAACAGCATGGCTGCCAGGTCAAAGGACCTCCAGTGCAGTCTGGCCAGTTCTAGCTCCCTCTTCATGGATCACATCAGCAACACACCATTCTTACATTCCTTCAGGCAAGTCTGTGTACAGGGAGACCCCCAACAAGGGCCTGAGAGCAGCAGCTCCAGTGGGAGAAGCTGATGGCACTGTTAATTGCCCACCCACAGATCTGCACTTGGCTACACAGGAGAACCCCAGAACTAAATTTAGGGACTGGAAATGTAGGGGGCACACAGAGCTTCCAAGTGCCAAGCCCACGGTTGTCTTTTAAATAAAATGGACTGTGTTCAAAGCTTCTAATTATAATTGGGGGACCGTGTCATTAGGGTCCTTGAATTCATGTTCTGTAACCATGATCATTCATGTTTGGCTCAGAATAAGCTATTTCCTCATTTTCTTCAAAAAAATAATAAAATGAAGATAATTGAATTCCACTGGAGACAGACTTTAAGTGCAAATAGCTTAGGGTGAAGCATCAGTGGAGTGGGGTGGAGAAAGGAGGAAGGGGATGAAAGCCAGCCAGTGAAGGGTCTGTTTCCAGGCAGGCAGCCACAACAGAGCTCTGGACCACTGGGAAAGTCTGGGAGATGATGTAGCACACGTGTCAGAGTTTTCCCATTTCAGAGGCGTTCAAGGAGGCTAGAGTGGTTCTTCTTCAACTCTGACCCACCTTTGGGTTAGTGCTGCTCCTGGTATCAGTAACTCTACACACTTCTAAGAAGCCTGAACCCTGTGAATGTGGAAACGCAGCACCCTGAGGGAGCTGCGTGGGTACCACAGTAGGATGCTGCTGACATGACCAGTGAAGCCAAGGGATATGGGCAGAGCATTCATAGTATTTGCTTCCCTGATGATGTCCACTGAGCCCTGAAAGTTAATTTGATTCTTCCTGGTGGGCCCACACACATGCACTGGCACCTCTGCACACCAGGAGCAGATCGCGTAGATTCTCCACATTACCTGACTTGACAAGTAAACCAGATGTTGGTTCTTCTCTATCAGATGCTAGGCTGCTTTCTACTGCCCTAGGACTTCTGCTGCACCCGGGCTCAAGGACAGCTGCACTTATGTATGTCAGTGGTGATGTCAATGCACTAGACTGGACCATAACTCTATGGCCTTTTAGATCACTCACTGCATGATCACACTTAGCATACAGTCTGTCACTACAGGAATGAAGGGGACTCGTGAGAAAGAAACCCCAAAACTGAACCTTGTGTGCATCTGATCCTGTCTTATCCAAGATAGCAACCAGTGACACAGCCAGCAAGATCTTCCTGCTTCTTGCTCATCTCAGCCTCTCTGGGTCAACCCCCTGAGCCCAAAAACCAATCAGACCTTGGCCCCTTCTGGGTCAACCCCCTGAGCCCATAAACGAATCAGATCTTAGCCTCTCCTGGGTCAGCCACCTGAACCCATGAATCAATCAGGTCTTCCCTTTACATCCCTGAATCTGATGGGGGAAAAAACCATTTCTAATTACCATAAAGGTTTTTCCATGGCGATCTCTGCCCTGCGATCTCTGTCTGGGCACATGGAAGCCTAGCTGGGTGGGGGAAGAGCAAAACAATGCTTCTTAGCCTGAGTAGTTTTCTGCTTGCCTTCAGTCTGCTATGCTTTGGGGTACCTTTTAACTTTGATTACATGTATTATTTTTGTCCAGTCTCTGAGCCTACCACATGAGTACTTCCATTTAGAGGAACTCTAAAATCTGATGTCCACCACACAGGTATTTCCTCTAAACTCTAGGCCTGCTATGTGTGTAACGTTTCTAAATTTGCGTAACTGTGGATGTAACTCTCTTTACTACCCATTTCCCATCTGGATTTCCTAGTCTCTTCTTTGGTACTTTCCCTCTGCTATTCCTCCTTAAGCCATCACCACTTTATCTCTTTACTTTCCTCCATGTGGAGGCTCAGGGTGGATGCTGTGTCTCCCACACGAGTGTGTGTTTCTTCTAAATCTCTTTATATGAGCTTCTAGATCATCTTTCAGTGCTTGTGAATGCTCCAGCCTTTTCCTAGATCCCAATTTCCCTTAAATGAACCTCACGATTTATGATTTCTCCCTAAATAAACTTAATAATTAATGATTTATCTTTCTTGAGTCTTTTTTTTTTATCAATTCTTTGTTAAATAGGATAAGGACCCAAAATCTGGGTTCATAAGTTTGGGAGACCCCTCCTGAACATCAAAATCCTGCATCAGAAACACCAGTATATATTTATGGGATGGATTAATGGCTTGATATGTATTTCTTTGTCTACAATTTTTTCCTTAAGATAAATGTCTAAAAACAAAATTATTTTATTGTTTAACAATTTAAATATCCTGTTTATAACAAAATCAAAATATTCTTGATGTTTTGGTTTTTGTTGTTTAGTTTGGGTTTGGGGTTTGTTTTGTTGGTTGGTTGTCTGGTTTGGGGAGTCTTTTAGGCAAGATCTTATTATAGAGTTCAAGCTGGCCTAAATCTCATGATCTCTCTACCTCATTCCACAAGCGCTGGGATTACAGACATGTAATCAAGATATTCTGTCACCCTTCCCCAAGTACTGGTGCTACTACAAAAAGTGGCCTTCACCTATAACATAATATCCCCCTGCAAATAGGTTCTGGGATTTTATTGCAATATTATCAGTGATCATTTTATATAACTGATTATAGCATTATTGAGAAAACTATTCCACACATTTTCCCTGCATGAAGACCCATGTAAGAAATTATCCTGTTTGTAGCTACCCGCGCACAAACGGTATAATTCTTTTATAACCTTTGACATAAACTATGCAATCAGTAGCACCTCTTTTGGTTTGGCTGGCAGAAATCTCAAAATCAAATTTGAAGATGATTCCTCTGAGTTTTTCTTTAACTTTTCCATTTTCTTCTATGGTGAGTATTTTTTATTTGTTTTTGTTTTGAAAATTGATCCAAAAATTCTTAGTAGAACATGACAGAATATAAACAAAATCGAGATAGCACTTTCCTGCTCTGCTGGTAGAAAGAGCCTCACTGGGTTTTGCAGTTAGTTCAGAAGGGTCTGTTTATGCTCCTACCTACAGGCCTTCAACTCTCAGCTCTTGAGGGATGGCTCACAGAGGAAAATGCACACACAGCCCATGAATTCTCAAAGCTCAAGTCCTGACCGTGCTCTTTCTCTAGCTCTGTGAAGAAGCATGGCCGGACCTGACCCCAGGGCCTCTACTTCCTCAACTAGACAGCAAGGAAATCCCCTTATCACTTCAAAGAGACTTTCCAACTGCAAGAACATCTGTTCATATTGACTGCCCAGAGCAGACAATGAGTTTCCCTCAGCCAGAGGAGTTCTGGCTAAGCTGTGAGCACCTGACCCAAGCCCTTTCTCTGTCTGCTCACAAAGTGTGGTGGGATGGCCACCCTGGTGGTCAATGCCAGAACTCTCTGCCTCTGAGAGACTACTTAGTGACTTGGTGATTCCTAAACATAAAGAACAAAAGTACAAATTCCCAGTCTTCTCTCCCAGAGATTCTGATATAGCAGTCCCAGAATGAGCCTGAGAAATTTGATTCTGAACACATACTCCAGGCAATTATTAAAACGAAGTCAGGCTGAGGATCAGTGACTCAGCAGAACCCTAAGTCCTAAAGCCCAGGGAAGCTGCACACAACATTCAGGTCCCATCTTGGTGTAGATCAACTAATCTACCAGTTTGTTCTTACGCCTTCCCCTTCTCTGCAACTCCCCCTACCAAGGAAGGCAGGGTTTCCCACCCTTGGTTAGAGGTGCCTGAACACTGTAAGGCATTTGATATCATTCTTGGCCTTCCCACTAGATGTCAGGAGCAGTTCTTCCACCTGACTCCTGTCAATCAAATACATCTTGAAACATTGCTAACTTTCCTGAAGAGAACAAATGAACAAAACCACTTCCTTACTGAGAATTACTGATCTGTGAAAACCAGCCATTCTTCGTAGTGCTGGTACTAATGTCTACAATGTTGAAGACCTCTCAGTCACAAGCACCTGCGAAAACTGTTTAATCTATGACACATTCCCTTCGGAGGGCCAAGGGCAGCACACATGCTACTGCAAAGTCCCCAACTCCTCCAGGAACCCATGTCCAGGTCAAGGTTGTGTAGAGACATTGAAGAGGGGGTATACATAAAAAGCTCATTAAGACATTTCACCCAAGGAGTCCAGGGAGGTCTGAGCATTCACCCCAGTAGACTACAGGCTCCATAAGGGCAGAAGTCAGAGTTTCTTCTGCCCCAGTGATAAGCCAGTGTCCAGCACAGAGCCAATAAAATGTAATCAATAAGCAATTATTGAATGAGTGGTAGGTGAATGGATGGATGCATCATCAATAGATAAATAGGTAGATAGACAAATGAACAATTCAAGGTACCAATTCTAACTAAAGGGTTACAGTCAGGTTACTCAATTATGATTGTTAATCATGTCAACTTGATTGGATTAAAAATTGCAATGGAAATAAACCTCTAGGCTTGTCTGGGTGGGAGTTTCTAGATTGGGTTAATTGAAGTCTAAAGACCTGCCCTAAATGTGGGTGGCACCAATCCGTGGGCTGTGGTCCTGGACTATATACAAAGGAAAAAGCATCCTGCACTATATGAAAAGGAGAAAGCAGGCTGGAGACATGGCTCAGTGGTTAAAGGTCTTTCCTGCAAAGCCTAAGGACCTGGGTTTGATTCCCCAGTACCCACATAAAGCCAGATGCACAAGATGGCACATCATCTGGAGTTCATTTTCCATGGCTAAAGGCCTTGGATGCAACAATTCTCTTTATCTATCTGCCGCTTTCTCTCTCTCATAAATAAACAAACACTAAATTAATTAATTAATTAATTTTTTTAAAAAAATGGAGAAAGCAATACTGAAAACCAGCATTCATTCTCTGCTTCCTAACTCCAGACACAATGTGACCAGACACATCAAGCTCCTGCTACCATGCCTTCTCCTACCACGCCTTCCTCCCATAATGGACAATATATCCTGGAACTGGAAACCAAAATAAACCTTCCCTCTCATAAGCTGCTTCTTGCCAGGTATTTGGTCACAGCAATGAGAAAAGTAAATTATACACCAACCTTGCTAAGCTCCAGCATAGACCCACTTACAGAATGTGGATAAGAATGCCTTCTGCATGGGGCTGCTGGGAGGACTAAATGGGAAATAGAACTACTACTGTGTATAGCTTCCAGGATTAAAATGCTTAAAGAAGTGCCTAGCACCCAGTAAATGCCAGCTCCTTCTGCCTTTCCTGGGATCTGGAGAACTAATTAAATTTAATTAAATGGTTCTGAAAGATGAGGAAAGATGGGAGAACTTCTCACACTGCTCAAAACCCTGACAGGCAGGAGCAAGAATGATTACAAAATTCTCTTGTATGTCTACCTCGTGCTCAAAATTTCACATTGTTCCTAACTCAGATAACAGATCCAATAAATAAGATTCCACAATGTTCTGCCAAATGCCTCCATCTTGTGTGTTCTGGCATCTGAGAACATTTAATATCCAAGGCTGTCTTGGAGCTATTTGACCCTCTGGCCACATGGGTCACAGTGTTGATTGTCCTAGCCAACCTGCAGGCCAGAGGAAAAGGAAGACAGTGGAAGGCAATAGCCCAATCTACTCAGCATTTTAAACTGGGGAACTTTGTCCTGAATAAGCCTGGGAGTCCCTGCCTTTTGTTAAAATCAGCAGCTGACCTGGAGCTGGTGACCTCTGTGCAACCTGTTTCTCTCACTCACTTCTTTTTCTCCCTCATTTTATTTGTCCCCAATCTTCCTGAAATATACTTAACAAATTAAGCAATCATACATACTTGTGTTAGACAGCATGATGTTTTTTTGTTTCTTTTTTGCTTTTATTTTTATTTTTTATTGAAATCATTAATATATGAACATATTGCATATTGGCCATATTCCCATCAGGTTTATGCTCAGGTTTCTTCTTCCCTGCCTCCATTCCACTGAGGCCCCTCCTCAGTGGGGTGATCCATAATCACTGTGGAATCATGGATGGACCAGTCAGTTTCTGTGGCGAGAACAGTGCCTCCGTATATACTTCCCACCCTGTAGCTCTTACATTCTTTCCTCCCTCTCTTCTTCAATGCTCCTTGGCCTTGGAGAGCATGTTATAATTCTCCTTTTGTGTTGAGCTCTCAGAAGCCTCTGGTTTTCTGCTCTGATGAGTTTTGAGTCTCCTCAGTGTCTACCACCATCTTCCTGGAGAAGAGTCTCGGGTTAGCAGTGAGAGTGAGAGCAGAACTCTCAAACATTTAACCCACCGCTTACTCTGTAATGTTCCTGAGCCCTGGAAGATGTGATAGAGCTGACTCATCTCATTGTAGGCATTTGTCTTCCTTTTCTGGTCATGCTGATAGGTTTTGAGTCTCCCAGGTATTTCCTGCCCTGTGTTAAAAGCAGATTCTGTGGCCAAGAGTGACAGCACCATGGATCAAAGGGGGTAAACAGAGATATTTGTAGACTTTCTGACAGATATAACCTCTCCTTTTAGCCAAAACAATAGTGTAAACTTATTTCTAGGGTCTATGGCCTTCCAAGCCATAGTCTTCTGACTTGGATCTTCGTACCAGATATGAATTACCTTCCACTGAGCATCTAGGCCTCATAGCCAATCAGAGAGAAGTTGATTACCCCCATAGCCTGTGTGCTATTATTGCATCAGTGTGTACCTCTTGCTTGGGTGGCTGACTTCATAGCTTGCAGGATCCACTGTATGTTCATACTGTTGGTGACCTATACACCTGCCTGCATGATCCCCCATCAGCTTGAATAGCACCTGACAGTACTATGAGAGCTAATCAGCAGGCAGCTAGCCTCCATCTCAGTTCCAGCATAATCTCTCAGTGTCCTGTGGTGTATTCAGCAATAGGATCTTCCAATTTAGTTCTGGTGGGTAACCAGATGCTTTAGCAATGGTCAGCATTGTTTTGGGAGGTATCATAGGCCTTCCTAAGAACAGCTCACTGCAGGGGAATCACCCAATTCGGGCACTGGGATTTACCAGCAGCAGCCTATGGTTTTAGAGTAAAACTTTCTCCACCCATGCTCCCTATCTATGGATCTCTCTATAATCTATCTATCATCTATCTATCTGTTTTTTAATAATTATTTATTTATTTATTTATTTATTTATTTATTTATTTGAGTGAGACAGACAGAGAGAGAAAGAGGCAGAGAGAGAGAGAGATAATGGGCACACCAGGACCTCCAGCCACTGCAAACAAACTCCAGATGCACGTGCCACCTTGTATATCTGGATTACATGGGTACTGGGGAATCAACCCTTAAACTGGGGTCCTTAGGCTTCACAAGCAAGTGCTTAACCACTAAACCATATCTCCAGCCCTCTATCTCTGTTTTTAAGGAAGTTATATCTGTTAATTAGCTAACCAAGAGGAAGGTTTCTATGGTGCTAATTCATGCCATGCATTAATTTTGTTTTTCCACTCCCTTCTTTATCCTAGTCCCCTCAGACTCTTCCATACTCTATATTTTGTTCCTCTTCTTACATGTCTAGTATCTATATATTGCTTTTTAATAGGATGCCCATTTTCATTATATTAATTCTTCAAAAGCATGAACATGGAAGATCTTTCTGTTTTCACATGTCTTCCTCAATTTCTTTCTTCAGTGTTTTAATGTTTTCATTGTATAGGTCTTTCAATTCCTTAGTTAGGGATATTCCATGATATTTAATTTTGTGGCTGTTGTAAATGGGACTGCTTCTTTGATGTCTTTCTCTGTATGTTTGTCATGGACATATACAAAGATTAGTGATTTTGTGTGTTGATTTTATAGCGTGCACCTGGGCTTAGCTTATCAGCTATAGATGTTTTTAGTAGAGTCTTTTGGGTAATATTAGTATAGAATCATATAATCTGCAAATAAAGTTAGTTTAACATCTTCCTTTCCAATTTTTATCCCTTTTATTTCTTTCTCTTTTCTTATTGCTCAAGTGAAAGCTTTAAATATCATGTTGAATAGTAGTGGGGAGTGTGGACACCTTTTTCTTATTCTAGACCTTGGTAGAAATGCTTCAAGTTTTCCTCATTTAGTATGATATGGGCTTTAGGTCTATTATATAGCCCTTACTATGCTGAGATATGATCCCTTCTTCCCTAGTCTCTCCAGTGTTTTAATCACAAAGGCATGTTATAATTTGTCAAAGACCTTTTCTGTATCTTTTGCATCATGATTTCTGCCTTGTCTATTTATGTAATTTATACATTTATCAGTTTCCCTATGTTGAACCATCCTTGGGATGAAACCTACATGATCAAGGTGGTTGAACTTTTGATGTGCTCTTGGATTTGATGTGCAAGAATTTTATTGAGCATTTTTGTATCTAAGTTAATCAGGGATATTGGTCTATAATTTTCTTGTTGTGTCTCTGGTTTTGGTATTAGTATAATACTGGCATCATAGAAGGAGTCAAGGAGCAGTCCTCCTTTTCAATTTTGTGAAATAACTTGAGATGAAGTGGTTTTAGTTCCTCTACAAAGTTTTGGTAGAATTTTGAATGAATCCATCTGGACCTGGACTTTTTATAGTTGGGAGGCTTTTAATGACTCCTTCAAACTCGTTTGATGTTATAGCTCTATTCAAGCAATTTATCTCTTCTGGGTTTAGTTTTGGTCAGTCATATGAGTCAATAAATTCATCCATTTCTTCCAGATTTTCTAATTTTGTGACATATTTTTGAAGTATATCCTAATGATTCTCCCAATTTAATTGGTATCTGTTGTAATTTCTCCTTTTTCATCTTGAATCTTACTAATTAGAGTCTTCTCTCTTCTTTTCATCAGTTTTGCCAAGGGTTATAAACCTTGTGTTTATTTTTTTTTTTTGAAGAACTACCTTCTCATTTCATTCATTAAAAAAATTCATTTATACTTCATTAATTTCTGCCCTGATTTTGATTATTCATTTTGTTTAGTGTTTTGAGGGGTTGGATTGTGCTTTGTTTTCCAAAGCCTTCAGATGTATGGTTAAGTTATTTATTTCAGATCTCTCTGTTTTTATAATGTAGGCATTTAGAGCTGTAAACTTCCCTTTTACGACTGCTTTCATTGTGTTCCATATGCTTTCATATGCTGTGTTTTCATTCTCATTCAATTCTAGGATTTTTTAAATTCCTTCTTAATTTCTTCAATGTCCCATTCATTGTTCAATAGTGTACTGTTAAAACCCCAGAAGTTGGTGTATTTTCTGTTGTTTTTCTTGTTATTGATTTCTCTACCTTAGCTAGGCTTGGTGGTACACGCCTTTGGTTTCAGTACTCAGGAGGCTGAGGTAGGAGGATCACTTAGAGTTCAAGGCCAGCCTGGAGCTCAGAGTGACTTACAGGTCAACCTGGGCTGGAGGGAGACTCCACCTCAAAAAAAAAAAAAAAAAAAAAAAAAGCAAAAATGATCTCTCTACCTTCATTTTTTTTTTACAGTGTCTCTCTCTGTGTGTACCTAGAGCTCACTGATTCAGCTAAACTAGCTAGCCAGCAAGCCTTGGGATCTACTTGCTTCCACCCCCTAGTTCTGGGATTACAGGCATGCACCACCACACCTAGCATTTCACATGGATGTTGGAGGGTCCAAACTTAGGTACTCATGCTTGCATGACAAGCACTCTAGTTTAGCCATCTCCCCAGCCGCAGACCCCTCCCCATGGTGTTAGGATTTTCCTAAATATTGTAAAATCATTGTCATAACCAGACTATCAGATCTGCCACCTAGCACAGTCATAATTTCTGTGTGTTAACTTTTAAAGTCTACTTTTACCAGGCCTAGTGGCACATGCCTGTAATCCCAGCCCTTGGGAGGCTGAGGCAGAAGGATCATCAATTAGAGGACAGTATAGGCTACATAGCAATATGCTGCCAAAAAAAAAAAAACTAGTCCCAGCAAATTTCAAGTACACAATAAATCATAAAATTTTTAACTATATTTGCCATGTTACCCTCAGATCTCCAGAACTGATTCACCTTTCATAGTTGAAACTTTGTGCCTTTTGACTCAGTCTGAATCATTTTCTTTAATGAGAGAGAGAGAGAGACTACATTAGATAGATTTGTATGAACTGGTCAGACATGAATTAAAAAATAATTTCAGTCTGGAGAGATGGCTTAGCAGATAAGAGCACCTGTCACTTGAGTGGAGGGTCTCTTGAAGTAAGGACTGACAAGTTATACTCACAGAACCCATGCAAAAAGCTGGGTGTGACCATATATGTCTATAACCTCAGTCCATACTGGGCAGAGACCAGATAATGGCTGGAGCTTGTTGATAGACAGCAACTCCAGATGGAGGAAGAGACCCCATCTCTAGGAAAGGAATATACAGATGAGCAATAAGAAAAGGACACTTAACATTCTCCTTTGGCCTTCATATGCACATGCATGAGGCACACCCATCTACACACATGTGCATGTACCACACATATTCTACACATATGCACACATGGAAAAATAATAAATAATAAAATTAATAACTTCAGTGAACCTCAAATCTCAGGACTTAAGGAGATGATGGAAAAAAGGTCATGGCAGATGGAAATGTTGTCTCCTATCAGAAGTCTGGACAAGGGGATTTAAGGGTTGAGCTACATTTCCCATGTATGCAATAGATCAGTCACAATATGCTGGATGGATGGTTATCCTGGGCCTCATCATTTCCTCCCAGGCCTGTATTCTGGCTTTACAGGCAAGCCTTAAGCACTTTATGCACCTTCTTGTGCTTTAAAGGGGAATATACAGAAATGACTCACTGTTTTGCTACCATGCAGTCTTCATAACACCATTGGCCTGCTCCAAAGCCATCTGGTTTGCATTCCAGATTTAGACAAAGAAAGGCACCTTGTCTCTGGGAACCCATCTCAGAGACAGGTATTCCATATGCCTGCTCCATTGGAATATGTTCTTCAAAGCCCAAACTCTCTCCTGAAAGAGAACAGATTTCTTCCTCTCTCCCACCATCAATCCTTTCAACACGTCATGTCAGCACATTTCTATACCCAGGACATGATGGGTGAGGATCATTTGGGGGCTTAAGAGTATGGTGGCCACAGAAAGGAACTGCTCAGCTATCCTGCTGTAGGAATACTGTGAACTGACATTCGCAGTAAGGCTGTGCTTTTTCCAGGTGATTCCACTGAGTTGGACACAGCAGCACCCAGTGCTATCCCCTGCTCAGCAGTCATGGAGGTCTTTTATGGGGTGACTTTGGCTCATAGACACCTAACCTATGTTGTGCTCTGAGGTGATCTCACTCAATGCCCCTTCTTCCCACTCTCCTTTCTTGGGTGTCAGACATGTCTCAGCCTAAAACCTTATCCTTTCTCTTCCTGCTTTGTCCAGCTTCACCTGCTTTCCACAGTCAAATCCTCTAAAGTTCTGTTTGCTTATCTACTTCAGTCTCTATGGCAGCTTCTTGGACAGCCTGGCTATCTGACAAATCAGAAAGGCCACTGATGCCAACATTCATCTGCTTGTGTGAGTATGCATGCCTACAAACAAACAACCTTTAATCTTCTTGTTTTTATTTATTTTTCGGTGAAAGAAAATGCTAGAATTTAAAGTTTGAAGACAAGGAGAGCAGGCAGATGGAGGGGTTGCCATGGTGACTGCCTCCTTGACCAGTAGTAGAGCACTTGTCTAGCATACACAGGCCCCAGGTGAGCTCCAAAGCCCCAACAAGAAAAGAATGGAGAGGCAGCCACATGCACAAAATGGTGCATGTGTGTAGAGTACATTTACAGTGGGAAAAGGTGCCGGCATGCCCATTTTCTCTCTCCCTCCTTCCCTCCTCTCTCCCTCCTAACTGCTCTCTTTTAAATACATAAATAAAATAAGAGGGAAGAGAAGGAGAGGGGAGGAGAGGGAGGAGTAGAAGAAGATAAGTGCTAGATAGAGAAAGAACACAATCCAACTTATGTTGTGTCCCTGTTGCCTCCAAAACATTACAGGATATTGCCAAGGCCCTTGGTTTCCCTTGAGGAACAGATGGTAAGACCCTATTGCTGAAGACTTCACTTTCCTGAGTGGCAAGGTCACTGAAAAATCAAGCTGGTGCTGAGTAGAAAACCTTCTCCCTGTAGACCAGCCCACTGAAAGCTGGAAAAAACTGCACTGCATGCTGCCCTATGGGAGACAGAAGTCATCAGCTGTGCAAACAGTGGACACTGGAAACTTCAAATTTGGCCAGACAGGCCAAATGACCAAACGGGTACAACAGTGGCATGTTTGTTCTGGGGGAAACCAACTGCTCTCTAATTGGATTAAAGGCTCGCTCTACAGGAGGGAATACATGCCTGGTACTGCCTAATCAAAAGACTATTGAGCCAGGCATGGTGGCGCATGCCTTTAATCCCAGCACTTGGGAGGCAGAGGTAGGAGGATTGCCTTGAGTTCAAGGCCACCCTGAGACTACATAGTAATTCCAGGTCAGCCTGGGCCAGAGTGAGACCCTACCTCGAAAAACCAAAAAAAAAAAAAAAAAAAAAAAAAAGGTCACGAGCCTTAGGGGTATAAATCCTGCTCTTGTCTGGATAAATGTATATATTATTCCCACAAAACTGCTCTGAAAGCATTACACTCAATGTTCATATTCATATATTAATGCTACTCTCACTTCTGGTTAGAGAAGCTTCTCTTTTCAGATGACGATGACCACTGGGATAACCCAAAAGGCAACATAGTGCTGAAAAGAACTGATGGAGGAGTGTCCACCACTGAAACATCTCTATCATAACCTCCAAGACTCAGGGTCCATTGTGGAAGAAGTGGTGGAAACAATGTAAGAGCCAAAGGAAGGGTATGACTCCTTACAATGCAACTGCCCAGACAGAAATTGGCCTTGATATCCATGTCCTTGCTGTGCCTAGCAATACCTCCGCAAGACCCTCATAATAGAAGTAAAAGATGATGACATCAAATTAAAAAAGAGACTAATGGAGAGAGGGAGGGGATATGATGGAGAGTGGAGTTCTGAAGGGGAGTGGGGGAGGGGAGGGAAATATCATGGTTTATTGTCTGTAAGTATAGAAGTTGTGGTGGTTTGAATAGATGGCCCCCAATATATTCAGTGTTTTATTAGTTTGTAGTTTGCCTCTGCATCCACCTGGCTAGAGGCAGTGTCACTGGGCGGATCTTAAGGTGTGCTGGTGGGCTTGAGATTTCAATCTAAAGACATGCAAAGTGTGCCTAGCTGGAGTTCCCAAGGTGTGCTGTGCTGTGTGGCTTTTGGTTTTTTGGCTTGTAGCTTTTCTCTCTGTGTTTGGTCCTGTGAAAGCAGGCCAGCTTCTTCTGCCATTATGGAACTTCCCCTGGATCTGTAAGCTTCAATAAATATCCCTTCCTCCATAACTGTGCCTGGTCTAGAAGTTCATCTCAGCAAACCTGAAGCTGCCTGCTACAGAAGTTGTCAATAAAGAGAGAGAGAGAGAGAGGGAGAAATAAAAGAAAATACAAACCAAATTAAACAAGTCCAAGTATCTACAGAAGCTCTAAAGAATAGTCAGTCATATGGAGGATAGAAACTCAGAACCAGAAAACAAAACAGAAGAAACAGTTCATGAGTCCAACAGTTTGAATAAGTTCAAAAATTTTTATGAACAGGACATGAGGGAACTGTGGGATATCCTTAAACATCCCAACATTTGAATCATGAGAATACCAAAAGGGAAAGAAATTCAGACCAAAGGCATGGAGAATTATTCAATAAAATTATTGAAGAAAACTTCCCCACCCTCTCAAAAGAAAGTCCCAGTAAGTTACAAGAAGCTAACAGAATTCCAAACAGACTGGACCAAAGGAGAAATTCTCCAAGACATATTATCATTAAGACTCTAAACATTGAAGACAAAGAGAAAGTCCTAAAGGCAGCTAAGGAGAAACAACACATTATATATAAAGGTAGTCCCACCAGAATTACTTCAGACTTCCCAGTGGAAACCCTGAAAGCCAGAAGGGCCTGGAATGGGACACTGAAAAGTCTAAGAACTTATGGCTTCCAAACCAAACTACTCGACCCAGCAAAAGCATCCCTAGTAATAGATGGTGAAGAAAAACTTTTCATAATAAAAGTCAGCTTTACAACTATATGAACACAAAGCCAAACATACAGAGAGTACTCCAGGGAATTCTCCACACAGAAGAGTCAAATAACCAACCTCAAGTGCCTACAAGAAACATATCACAATAACCAAACTCAGAGAAGGGTCAAAAAACTCCAAAGTCCAAGAAAACACCAAACCACATAAACCACCACAATATGGCAAGGATTATATCAAACTTCATAGTTATTACCCTAACCATTAATGGCCTTAATTCAAACATCAAGAGACATAAGCTAACAGGGTGAATCAGAAAAATCAGACCCCTCAATCTGCTATCTTCAAGAAACCCATCTCACCACTAAAGACAGACACCTCCTCAGAGTGAAAGGGTAAAAAATGATTTGCCAAGCAAATGGAAATAAGAAACAAGCAAGTGTTGCTATACTAATATTGGATAAAATAGACTTCAAACCAAAAGTAATCATTAATGACAAAGAAGGCCACTTCTTATTTATCAAAGAAATGATCCAACAAGAGGATATGACAATCATCAATCTTTACGCCCCAAATGTAAGTGCACCACAATTCATAAAACAAAACCTACTTGACAACAAAACAGAAATAACCACCACTACCATCATAATCAGGGACTTTAAGACTTTACTATCAGCAATAGATAGATCATCCAAACAGAAAATTAACAGGGAAATAAGAGAGCTCAACACCATAGATCAGTTACACCTAAACAGACATCTACAGAACATTCTACCCAAAATCCAGAGTACACATTCTTCTCAGCAGCCCATGGAACCTTCTCTAAAATATATCAGATACTGGGCCATAAAGCCTGCCTCCATATTTTTAGGAAAATCAACATAATTTCCTGAATGATATTAGATCACAATGTAGTAATTCTAAAAATTAACAACAAAAGATGCGCCAGGAATCCCACCAGCTCCTGGAAACTAACAACACACTTCTAGACAATAAATGGATAGTGGATGAAATAAAACATGAAATTGCAAAATTTCTAGAATTGAACGACAATGAGAACACATTATACCAAAACTTAGGTGACACAATGAAGGCAATCCTCAGGGGACAATTCGTAGCACTAAATACCTTTATAACAAAGACAGAGAGATCCCAAATCAATAATCTAACCATCCACCTAAAGGCATTGGAAAAATAAGAAGAACCCAAGCCAAAAAGTTCCACATGGAAGCAAATAATTAAGATTAGAGCAGAAAGTAATGAAATGGAAACTAAGAAAACAATTAAGAAAATTGATGAAACAAAGAGCTGGTCCTTTGAAAAAATAAACAAGATTTATAAACTCCTGGCCAATCTGATCAAGAAAAAAAAGAGAGAGAAGCTTCAAATTAATAAAACTAGAAATGAAAAAGGAGAGATTACAACACACATAAGTGAAATTGGGAGAATCATCAGGACTTATTTTAAAAACCTCTAATCCACAAAACTGGACAACATGGAGGAAATGGATGAATTCCTGGACACATACCACCTACCAAAGTTAAACTCAGAGCAGAATAATCTCCTAAACAAACCTATACACCCATGGAAATTGAAAAGGTAATCAAAAACCTCCCCCAAAATAAGAGTCCAGGACCAGATGGCTTCTCAGCTGAATTCTATCAAAACTCCATGGAAGAACTGAAACCAATTTTTCTCAAAATGTGCCACATAATTGGAGAACAGGGAAAGTTCCCCAACTCCTTTTATGAAACTGGTATTACCCTAATACCAAAACCAGACAGAGATGCCACAAGAAGAGAAAACTATAGGCCTATTTCCCTGATGAACATAGATGCAAAGATCTTGAACAAATTCCTCACAAACCATATTCAACCACACATCAAAAGCATTATCCAGCTTGATCAAGTAGGCTTTATCCCAGGAATGCAGGATTGGTTCAACATATGGAAATCTGTCAATGTAATACACCATATAAATAAGCTTAAGCACAAAAACCACATGATCATTTCAATAGATGCAGAAAAGGACTTTGACAAAATACAACATCACTTCATGATCAAAACATTGGAGCTGGGCGTGGTGGCGCACACCTTAATCCTGGCCCTTAGGAGGCAGAGATAGGAGAACTGCCATGAGTTCAAGGCCACCCTGAGACTACATAGTGAATTCCAGGTCATCCTGGGCTTGAGTGACACCTTACCTCGAGAAACCTAAAAAAAAAAAAAAATTGGAGAGAATAGGCATGGATGGTTTATATCTCAACATATTAAAGGCTATATATAAAGCTCCTAAATCCCAAATGATACTTAATGGGAAGAGGATGAAGGACTTCCCATTGAGATCAGGAACAAGATAGGGGTGTCCACTCTTGCCTCTTCAGCATAGTACTAGAAGTCCTAGCTCAAGCAATAAGACAGTAGAAAGAAATAAAAGGGATACAAATTGTAAAGGAAGAAGATAAGTTAGCCCTAGTCGCAGATGACATGATTCTATACAAAAGTGACCCAAGAACCGCCATCTCAAACCTCTGAAAGGTGATTAATTCCTTCAGCAAAGTAGCAGGATACAAAATCAACACACAAAAATCAGCAGCCTTTCTATATGCAAAAGACAAAGATACAGAGAAAGAAATTAGAGACATTGCCCCACTTTCAATAGCAATGAAAAAAAAATACCTTGGAATAACATTAACCAAGGATGTGAAAGACTTATATAATGAAAACATAAAAACACTCAAGAAAGAAATTGAGGAAGTCTTGAGAAGATGGAAAGACCTCCCATCCTCTTGGATATGCAGAATTAACATTGTGAACATGGCAATCTTACCAAAAGCAATATACAGATTTAATACAATACCAATAAAAATCCCAGCATTTTTTTTCACAGAGATAGAAAAAAAATGAGCCAGGATGATGGCACATGCCTTTAACACCAGTACTTGGGAGGCAGAGGTAGGAGGATCACCATGAGCTCAAGCTCACCCTGAGACTACATAGTGAATTCTAGGTCAGCCTGGACTATAGTGAAACTCTACCTTGAAAAACCAAAAAAAGAAAGAAAGAAAAAATGATCTCAAAATTCATATGGAATGGGAATGGGAGAAGGCCTTGGATATCCAAGCACATCCCCAGCAAAAGAAACACCTCTGAAGGCATCACCATACCTGATATAAAGCTATATTACAAAGCCATCGTAGCAAAAACAACATAGTACTGGCATGAAAACAGGATTATAGACCAATGGAATGCAATTGAGGACCTGGATTTTGGGTCAAGTAACTATAGCTATTTGATATTCAACAAAGGCCCTAACAATGTAGACTGGAAAAAAGACAACATTTAGAAGGCACTTTCCATGATATAGGAGTGGGAAAAGACTTTCTGAACAAATCCCCAATAGCTCAGGAAATTATACAGTCACTTAACCATTGGGATCTCATGAAGCTGAAAAGTTTTTCCACAGACAAACATACAATAAACAGAGCCAATAGATTTCCCACAGAATGGAAGAAAAGTTTTGCTGGCTATACAACTGACAGAGGCCTAATTTCTAGAATCTACAAAGAACTCAAAAACCTAAACAATAAGAAATCAAACAACCCACTCACAAAGTGGGGCAGAGAACTGAACAGGGAGTTCTCAGAGGAATAAATACAAATAGCAAGCACACACTTAAGAAAATGTTTAACATCCCTAACCATCAGGGAAATGCAAATTATAACAACTGTGAGATTCCACCTTACTCTAGTAAGGATAGTAAACATTAAAAAATCAAAGGAAAACAAATGCTAGTGAGTATGGGGAAAATTAGGAACCCTCATTTACTATTGGTGGAAATGCAAGATGGTACAACCACTATGGAAAGCAATGTGGAGACTCCTAAAAAGGTTGACTATAGAGTTACCAACAGACCCAGTTATTCCCTTACTGGGCATTTACCTTAAAAGCTCCATGCCTCAGTTCAGAGATATTTGCTCAACCATGCTTATAGCTGCTCAATTCATAATAGCTAAGAACTGGAATCAACCCAGATGCCCATCATTAGACAAATGGATAACCAAGATGTGGTATATGTACATGTTGGAATTCTACATAGCAGTAAGGAAAAATGACACAATGAAATTTGAAGAAAAACGATTGAACTTGGAACAGATCATTCTTGGCGAACTCACCCAATCACAGAAAAACAATCAACACATGATCTCACTCATGTGGCTCCTAACCTGGATCTTCCTGAGATGCTGACATACCTAATAGGCAATAGGGAGGACAATAGGGAGGGTGGGATGTGAGGGGAGGGTAAGGGTGGGAGGCAGGCACAAAACTGGACCCAAATGGAACTGGTACCATAAAATTCTGTATCCTGAAAGACAGATTAAAAGGTTGAACCTTCATCAGGTCCTTGGAGGGAACACCTGAATCAAAAGGTCCTGGAGAGGGCATGGTAAAGATTAACCTAATCTTCTGCTGTTTCCCTTTCTTTCTCTTTTATATTACCTATCTTTTTCTTCCTTCTTTTCCCTTGGTGCTGGCCAATAGCTCCCAGTACCAGGATGCAGTTAATATCCACAATTAGCTGTTGATCAAACAGATCTACAGGGTCTCCCATAAGAAGACAGACTTCTGTCAGAGTACTTAATGGCCCACCAAAGGTTAATGGTAAGACCCTATTGTCAAAGACACCATATGCTGTTGGTTCAGAACATGGAGTTACCTGGCTGGAATCTGGAAGAGAGTCAGTCCCCATAAAGTTAGCTTGTCTAGTGCCAAAAGGTGCTACATGAGCTAATGGCCAACATATATCCAAGCTACTTCTGGTCTAAGCTACTCAGCAGCAAACATCCTGACGTGATCCTCACCCAAGTGCAATACAGGCACAGCCATGGTGGATAACCAACTGCTCTTCATTTAGTTAAAGGATCTGCTCAGTGGAATGGGACCCATAGCTATAACTGGGAAACAAGTCAGAACCATATCCAAAAAACGAGCCCACCCTCCAATATCAAGCTCCCACCAATCGTGGGCCACAAGAGGGCATACACCTATGAAATTCTCTCTAAAATAATAATGGTTACCCCATTTATCTGGCTCTGACCTTTCTCTCCCTTGGAGAATTTGCTTCTCTTTTTTCAGATGGATGTAGAACCAGAGGAGAGAATCAACCCATTGTACCTCACCAGGGCCCCAGCTGAAACCATAGACTAATTGGGGAAATGAGCAAGAGTGCTGCTTTCTTGGTGAACCTGGTATCAGCACAAGGGTGGAGGAGATAGACACAAAGAATAATCAACTCATACCAAACCAGAGATCCAGAGACACGAAGGCTCCCAAGACCTCATAACTGAAGTAGACCAAAAACAAACCCAACATTGCTCTGGGAAATTCATGGAAGAGTGGGTCAGAAAGATTGTTAGAGTCACAAATTGGGACATTATGCACAGAGACATTGCCTCTTCCCCATAACTGATGGATACCCCCACAATATATGACCAACAATCCCCGTGGGGATGACCAGCATTCCCAACAAGGAGGGTCCCTTTGGAGGCAGGGCAGGGATGAGGGAAAGGATGGTAACAACATGTGCTGTTTGCATACTGATTATGTACATAACTAATAAAATAAATAAGTAAATAAATGAAAATAAAGATATTCTGGCTTGACTATGACTTGCATTTAATGTCCCAAGAAGGTTTACAAGGATGGCCTTAGCAGCAACGAGTATAAATGGGCTCTGAGCCAAAATGTACCTAACACTGCCATAAATGCTCTTGTTCTACCAGTATGGAGTGTGGGATGATGTGGTCTGATCCCCTCCATGAGTTTTGGCATCACCCAGTTCCATCTCTGAATCTCCCTAGTTGGAGCATAAGTGACTCCTTTTTATCTTACAGAGCTTCTGTTATGATACTATTGTAGTCAATCTCTTGTTGCAGGCACTAAGCACCTGATCAAAAGAAGTTTATGGGAAGAAAGGGTTTATTTTGGCTTACAGACTCAAGGGGAAGCTCTATGATAGCAGGAGAAAATGTGGCAGGAGCAAAGGCTAGACAACATCTCCTGCCCAACATCAGGTGGACAACAGCAGCAGGATAATGTGCCAAACACTGACAAGGAAAAGCTGGATATAACACTCATAAGCCCGCCCCAAATAACACACATCCAACAAGGTTCCAATTCCCAAATTTCCATCAGCTGGGGAATTAAGCATTCATAATACATAAGTTTATGGGCACATCTGAGTCAAACCACCACATTCCACCCCTGGCCCACATAAACATAACCATTCATGATGTAAAATGCAATGAATTCAGTCCATTGTATAAAATGCCCATTTTTTGCACAGAAACATTGCCTCGTCCCCATAACTGATGGCTACCCCCACAATGCATGACCCATATTTCCCAACGAGGAGGGTCCCTTCTGGGGCGGGGCAGAGAGGA
Source organism: Orientallactaga sibirica (assembly GCA_036365145.1). NCBI lineage: Eukaryota > Metazoa > Chordata > Mammalia > Rodentia > Dipodidae > Orientallactaga > Orientallactaga sibirica. The sequence goes on along the minus strand of JAEOAD010000017.1, from coordinate 31,939,075 downwards.
GACTATTGATGGTACCAACATGAATGTATTCACATTATGTACATAACTAATAAAATTAGCATGCCATAATTATTTTTTATCATTGTTTAATCTCACTTCACTGCTCCTATTTCTCCACTAATACATGTGGATTAACCATTGATACTTAATAACTGCTTAATAAACATCTGTTTGCAAAAAAGAAGTACCCATTTTTATCACTCATAATGCTGTTCAAATATCCCCATAGTCCAAAGTCTCTTAACTGAGCCATAATCCCCTCCCCCCAAAAAACATAATGGCATAGAATAAACATTCATACTGCAAAGATGGCATTGGGCATAGCAAAGAAAAACTAAACCAATACAAGATTTAAAATAAAGCCAGCCGTGGTGACACATGCCTTTAATCTCAGCACTTGGGAGGCAGAGGTAAGAGGATGACCATGAGTTTGGGGCAACCCTGAGACTGAATTCCAGGTCAGCCTGTGCTAAAGTGAGACCCTACCTCAAAAAAAAAAAAAAAAGATTTAAAATAAACAAGGCAAGCATCAAATTCTATAACTCTAAGTCCAACAACTCTAGCCAGGAATGAGTCTCTGGAGTTCAAATTCCACTCCTCCAGCACAGCTGCTCATAGTACAAGGCATACTCCATCTGATGCCAGCAGTTGTTCTTGGCAGCCATCCTATAGTCTTGGCATCTCCACTAGGTCCCCACTGCAATCCACAGTTTATACTCATTGCTACATCAGGACTCCATGCAGGTAATCCATCATGTCTGCTTCACATTGCCATGGCCATTTCCAAAAACCAAAACAGCATTGTAAACTCAATGACTCCTGAATTTGTTATACTCCATAATACCAGGTAGTTAACCTGGGGGGGGGGGTCAGGTGTGAAATACAGCTGGCTTTGAATAACAAGACACTCCTTCAGCCTCCAAGTCAAGTCTCTTCCAAAAGTCCACATTCTTCCTGTGGTCCCAGTGAAGAACAGCTGGATCAATCTCAATGATTGTAATCTCTCAAACAATTACAGCTGAATGGGCAGCAGTTTTTTAGCCTAAAGAGTTCATTTCTTTCTGTGCCATATCCTTCTGATAACACCAGTCATTTCTATACAGTGCAACTCTGCCCAAGTTCTCAGGACATAGCAATAGCAGCAATCCTCTCACACAAACTGCTTCTAGCCCAATCTAGACAAAACTCCTTCTTCCCCTTATAATCCAAACCTCACAGTCCTTAGTTTGTACTGAATTCATGTCTTTCAACTCTGACCAGAATGTTCCATCAAACAGTACTTACAGTACCGCAAGGCATCTCTTAGCCAAGATTTCAAATCCTTCCACTTTCCTCTCACAAATCAGTTCCAAAAGGCCAAAAGTCACACAGGGTTCTGGCAATAACAACCCCACTTCTCAGTACCAATTTACTACAGCAATCAAATTCTTTTTTTTTTTTTTTTTTTTTTTTTTTTTTTTTTGGTTTTGCGAGGTAGGGTCTCACTCTGGTCCAGGCTGACCTGGAATTAACTATGTAGTCTCGGGGTGGCCTCGAACTCTCGGCGATCCTCCTACCTCTGCCTCCCGAGTGCTGGGATTAAAGGCGTGCGCCACCACGCCCAGCCAAATTCTTATTGTTGGTAGAAAGCATTCGACCAAAAGCAGTTTATGGGAGGAAAGGGTTTATTTTGGCTTAGAGACTCAAGGGGAAGCTCCATGACAGCAGAGGAAAATGTGGCAAGAGCAGAGGCCGGACATCACCTCCTGGACAACATCAGGTAGACAATAGCAGCAGGAGAATATGCCAAACACTGGCAATGGGAAGCTGGCTGTTAAACCCATAAGCCCACCCCCAACAACACTCCAACAATGTTCCAATTTCCAAATTTCCATCAGCTGGGGATCAAGCATTCAAAACATGTATGTTTATGAGAACACTATAATCAAACCACCACAGATACCCACCTCCTGTGGTGGTTCTAACCTGGGTTAGCATAATCAGATGATCTATAAGAAAACCTTTGCAAAGACTAGAGGATTATAAAAGGCCAGTTCATTTTGTATATTTTTAAGTAAAATCGCTCTCTGATGAGAGCACATTTATTTAGCACATTGGATTCTGGCAATGGCTATTTCTATATTTACTCATCTCAAAAAAAGGAAATTGCTCCATGGGTCTTTGTTGCAATGTCATGCCCCTGCAAATGGAGGGGCCAAAACCTCTCTGTGTGACTTGACAATGAAGAATTTCAAGTGGAAAGACACAAAGTATCCTATTTTGGGTACAGTTTTTGCCACTCAGAAAACCTATCATCAATGACCTGTGTCACCTTTGTCTACGGTCCTCTTTGATAAATTACACAGGTGTTAAAGCCATAGGCAAGCAAATGTTCAAGGCACAATAGGATCAAAATAGGTCAAACAAGGGGCTAGACTGGTCTCAAGCACAAATCTTGACTCAATCGTTTCAGAAAAAAAAAAAAAAAGAGAACTCTTAAAATGAAACAGAAACAGGCAGATTTAAAGATGGTAAATCCTGGGAGTTAAACAATGTCACCAGCTTCTCTTCACCTTTCTCTTCTGCTATGTTGGCTAACCTTACATTTCCCCCTCATATCCCCCAGGTTCAAGTCTCCATGAAAAGAGAAATTCTATTCCTAGTAGCTCATTGGTAAAATCTGAGTTTCACTCTGAATGGATGAGCTTACATCACATGCTCATTCTTTAATTAATCATTTGAAGGAAAGAGTGACACTGACACTGATTGGTTTCAATCTCAAGGTTCATCAGTGGAGGAAGAGAAATGGGGATCATCCCAGCACCTGATCTAAGAATGGAAGAGATGAGGCTCTACCAAAAATCAGACTACTGCAGAGGAATGATGCTGAGAATTCTACTGTCATAGGGTTGCCCTCACCAGGCCTCTTACTCCAGCTTTGGTCCCATGGCTTCTATATTAAAATAAAATGCATCCTCATAATAATAACTTCTCCTGACAGTGCCTTCACTGTCATCCACAGTCCCTTTGCTCCTCATACGAAACATGGGCTGAGAATATGGCTTCCAGCCATGTCCTAGATGTTGACAACTCCTCTTATTCTGTGTGCCTTTCTATTCCATTCCTCTCCCTTTGTCTTGCTGCCATGCACCCCTAAAGCTGGTGAGGTGCACGGCCCCCAGGGATACTGTACTAAATCAGAGTGGGACCACAGCTCCTCTTGGTTTGCCCCAGCTTGTGTTCTAGCAGCCCACTCCTTCCTCTGGTCTTTTAAACCTATGAATGGTAACAACTTCCAGCTGTTGCGTGTCTCAACAGCCCTTATTGATCCTCTTAACCCTAACTTCATCTCTAAGAAGAATATTCTCTTAACTAAAATGCTTTAACCCATTTGAATTGGATTGTTTCCTGCTAGGACTCTGACTTCAACCTTCCATAAAACATTGTCCCTCTATTGCTATCTCTCTTCCACATTGATCATAGCTTCTTCTCCTTCTCATCTACCTATAAATTAGCACAGCTTTCCCCAGACCCAAAGCAATCTGCTTTCAATACTCTCAAAATGCCACAGTATTTCCTCTTCCCTCTGCTCTCCCTCATTAAACAAGTGATTGGAACTGCAGGTCTAACAGGCATGTCACTTTGAACTGTTGTCTCTTCTGCCTGAAAACTTTGGAGGCTCCCACTCTGAAGGTCACTCGGGATATCTTGCTCCTATATCCTCATATCTGTTCCCATGTGGCTTCTCACTGACTTCTGGAGTCAGATGTGGAATTTAGCTGCACGTGTCCTTAGCTTCTGTTCCTTATATACTCAGCTCTGACAGCTTGATCTCCCTCTGTCTCTCACCTCATTGTGCCCCATCATCTGTGCTCCAGGCCCTCAAGGCCCTGGACTCCTGTCTCTACCTGGATGTTACCCAGAAGGGTCATCTCCATCGGAACAATGCACAGGCCCCTCAACACATGGAACCTGTGCTAGGTTGGGTCCCCCACAGAAAGGGAATCAGGAGGGTCCACAGACAGACACATGAAGATTTATTATCATGGAAACAGACTCACATGGAAACCAAGAAGGCTCACAGTTGTCCTTTACAAACTGAAGATCTGGGAACTCGGGTTAGCTATAATTACAGCTGAGAAAAAGCCTGAGAACAAGACCCAGGAAGTTGGGCATGGTGTAAGTCTTGAATCTGAAGGCCTGAAAACCAGGGGCTCTGATGTCCAAGGGGAGGAGAAGATGAGTGCTCCAGCAGCAGAAGAGACAGCTTGCCCTTTCTCTGTCATTCTGTGTTCTTTGTGCCACCCGCTCTCACCCCCAACTCACACACACTGGTGAGGACTGACCTTCTTTACTCAATCTATAGATGCAAATGTTAACGTTTCCTGGAAACACCTTCACAGACCACCCAGAAACCAGCTCTCTGGACAACACATAGCTCAGTCATAACCTCAGAATTGTCATTACAGAAACCCACCCACACAGAATTCATCTATCCATTCCCTTCTCCATATTGCCAGCTTCAGTCTAAGACACTCCTAGAATCTTAGAGGTATAACTCGACAAAGCTCATGTCCTTGCCTCCACCTGCAGTGTGGGAGTTCATTGCCCTATGGTGATCGGGTTATCTGGACAACAGGAAAACCAGTAGATTCTAAACCTAACAGTGTACAAAGCCAAATCAACAGAGAGTATTAAAAAAAGAACACAGATCATGGGCATCACCCAGTAACTACTAAGGATCTCTAGGGCTGAAACCCATGCATCCAAATTTTTTGTCAGGTGTTCAGATCATCGATATTTGAATCTGCTTGGGAAAGCTTGTGAGCTACACTTTCATGTTAAATTTTCTGTTCATTTTATTCTATTAAAGAAAAATAAAGCATGACAACAAAGCTTCTAATTTTTCAGACTATATTCACTACCTTTATTTGGGGAAGTAATTTCCTGATAAGGCCCAGCTTCACATACATGAAGTGAACCTATACTTAAGCGACCTTTCTTGACTGACCCACTTATCAACAAAAGCAAGTTCAAGGCCATAGCAAATAGAGAAAGGTATGCTTGGGGGGAAGGGGAGGAGAATGTTCTTGGGCTTGTGTACAAAAATCTTACAGCTAATGCTCCATTATCTACTTTTTGAAGCACTCTATCTGAACTGTTTCCTCTAAAAATAACCCAAGCTAAGCAAAAAGGGGGGATTGGAGAGATGGCTCAGCAGTTAAGTGTGCTTCCTGCACAAGCAGGAGGACCCCAGGGAGCCTGAGATTGCCAGAATTGGAATCTCCAGATCCCAGGTAAACAGCTGGGGATGTGGGTGTGGCCACAATTGCCTGTAACCCAAGTCCTGGTAAGAGAGCAGAGAGCTGAGAACCACTGGACCCTGCAAGCTCCACAATCAGTAAAGAGACTCTGGCTCAAAACAAAGGACCAGAGAGAAGAGAAATGGAGTGGAAAATCCAATGTTCAAGTCTAGCCACCATAGGTGAGCATCAACCACTGCAGGTAAGTATATGAGGTACCATACCATATCACACAACAAACACATATACATAAACAAACTACACAAGTAAAATAAAATTTAAAAAATAAAAATGATTCAAGTAGACTTTGGTACTTGCTTTGAGACTCTCAAAAGGAATATTCCATTTTTCCTCCTCATTTTTCCTTAGTTTTCCTTCCTCCTGCATTTAGACAAAAGGGAAGGGGAAATCTTTTTATCTGTTTTGTAAGCAGAGAGGGACAAGAAAAGAGATAGGAAAAAAGAGAGAGAATGGGCATGCCAGGGCTTCCAGCCACTACAAAAGAACCACTTTGTGTAGCTGGCTCTATGTGGGTACTGGGGAATTGAACCATAGTCCTTAGGCTTTGCAAAGCAAATGCCTTAACTGCTAAGCCATCTTTCCAGTCCGGGGGGAGGGGGGATCTTAATGAAGCTTTACCCACAACTTCTGTTTTGGGGTCTACTCAACTCCATGCCTCCTCAGAATGGGAGCTGAGATCATTGTCCCAGGCTGGTTAGTACAGAATTCAGGCCTCCTGCCTGCAGGCTAAGGACTTACAAAGGCATTGTCTACCTAGGACTCAATGGGCCCCCTTGGCCTAGAATTCACTGTTGAGCTGTTAAACAGTAGCAAGAGCTCAAGGCTGTCAGATCCCAGCCTGGGCAAAGGAAGCTAGATACTCAGATCAGTATGGAGCTGAAAGTCTGCCCCTACCCTTCTGTATTAGTTACTCTTCTTGTTTCTGTAACCAAATAACTGACAAGAAGCAATTTAAGGAAGAAAGAGCATATTTCAGCTTATACTTCTAGGGGATATAGTCTGTTATGGCATGGAAGGCATGGTGACAGTCGCACAGGAACAGGAAGTGGCTGGTCACACTGCATCGACAGTCAGGAAACTGAGAGAGAGAATAGAAAGTAGGGCCAGGCTATAAAACTTCAAGACCCACTCACAGTGACCTACTTCAGCAAACAAGGTTCCATCTCCTAAAGGTTCTACAACCTTCCAAAAGAGTGCCACCAGCTTGGTGGGTAAGTGTCCAAATACATGAGCCTATGTGGGATACTTTACATGTAAAGCACAGCATCCACCCCAGGCCCCCAAAGGCTCTTGGTCATCTTTTGATGCAAAATGTATTCTCTCCAACTTCAAAAGGCCCCATAGTCTTTAACAGTCCAACACTGGTCAAAGTACATAACCCAAGTCTCTCCCGAGATTCAAGGTAATCTCTTAACCATGAGTCCTTTAATATCAAAACCAAAACGTTATAGCTGGGCGTGCTAGTGCACACCTTTAGTACCAGCACTTGGAAGGCTGAGACAGTAGGAGCTCCATGAGTTTGAGACCATCCCAGGCCTAGAGTGAGTTCCAGGTCATCCTGAGCTAGAGTGAGACCCTCCATCAAAAAAAAGAGAGGCAAAATAAAATAAAATAGTAAAAAAAAGGGGGGGGGACAATTACATAGTTCTAACATACATACAGTGACATAAATCAAATATTTCTGTTCCTAAAAGGAGGAATAGGAGCACAGGAAAAGAACGATCAGACCAAAGCAAGTCTAAAACCCAACAGAAAAAAAAAAAAACACCAAATTCTGCAATTCCATGCCCAGTATCTGGAGTTCCCAGTGAAATTACCTATGTTCTAAAAAGCTTAGGTACACTCATTCCCTGGCTCTGCTTCATGAAGCACACATAGCCTCTTACTTGGGTCAGCTGTACTCCAAGCCTCCAGCTTTCCTTGGTGGATGTTCCAGTGTCCTGGTGCCTCCAGTATCCTGGGATTTCCACTGTAACTTAGCCTTCACCGGAAATCTGTGCCTTCCACACATTGCCTGGCCTCCGTGGCTCTCTATAACTGTGGATCCAGATGTCATGGAGCCCTCAATCTTGCATCTTTCATGCCTACAAAACAAATACCATACTGATGATGATTCCAGCCTGTACTGCCAACTCAGGATGAAGCCTGCTCCTCCCCTTCCCCTCCGTACCAAAGCTATAGTGGCATCACTGTGCCTTGACTGCAGAATCTGTGGAAACACTTCACTGGGCAGTTGTTTTGGGGCAGGGAATCCTTCCTATGGTATTCTCCACTCAGGCTCTTTCCTTTCAAAATTGTCATTCTCACAAGTTAAATTCTTCAATGAGTGGGTCTTGCCCTCACTCACCCTAACTTTTTCCTGTTGTCCCAGCGAAGAGAATGAGATCCATCTTTAATTGCATTAATCTTTTCAACAATTACAGTTTCTCTGTCAGCTGCAGTATCCTTGTCTGGAACTTTAAACTTGCTCACAAATGCTTCCTTTCTAAACCTCACTTTTTTCATCTTTTTGTTCTCTTTTGCTGTGGATATGAATAAGATCAGTGAGTAATGACCATGCCACAAGTGGAATGCTTTGCTGTCTTGAAATTCCCTCCACTACACAAATTAGTCCATTATCTTTAAATTTGAATTCAACTTCATTCAACTTCTCAGGACACAGGCAAATTCATACAGATGCATTCCAGGTCCCAAGAAAGTCCATGTGCCCCTCAAATCATCTACTATCTGCATTTCTTTCAACATTCGGGTCTTCCAAACTCCCACCAAAATGGCTACTACTTAAGCTCAACTCACAGAGTCCTAGGGCTTTTCTAGTTCAAAGTTTTAAACTATTCCACATTCCTCCCACAGAAAAGTTCCAAAAAGTTAAAAACAACAGGTCAGGCTTATCACAGAAACATCCCCATGTCTATGTATCAATATTTTGCTATAACCAAACACTTGACAAGAAGCAACTTAAAGCAGGAAGGGTTTATTTTGGCTTATAGTTCTAGGGACATAGTCCATCATGGCAGTGAAGAAATGGCAGCAGGAATAGGAACTGTCTGTCTGTTCACATTGCATTCATAGTCAGAAAGCAGAGAGAGAACAGGAACTGGGACCAGGTTATAAAACCTGACCATCTACCCAAAGTGATGTACTTTCTCACTAAGGCTCCACCTAAAAGTTACACCACCTTCTCAAACACCAGCAGCAGCTAGGTACATGCTCAATCACATGTGCCTGTGGGGAACATGACACATTCAAACCACAACACTGCTCTAGTGTATGACCAGTCCCAAAGAAGAATCTAGGGAAGCAGGAGTGCCTGCCTCCTCAGCAAAACTGAGCTACACTGGACTCCCAACCAGCCTCCCTACCATTTTGTTTACCTTTTTCATGCAATAAGCAAAGGTCCTGCTATGCCAGACTCCAACCCATCTTTCTTATAAAATGTGAGAATTGCTGGGCATGGTGGCACATGCCTTTAATCCCAGCACTCAGGAGGCACATGTAGGAGGATCACTGTGAGTTTGAGGCCAGCCTGAGATTACGTAATGAATTCCAGGTCAGCCTGGGCTAGAGCAAGACCGTACCTCTAAAACACAAAGCAAAACAAAACAGAAAGGTGGGACTTGCCTCCCATTCAAGAATCTGTGCCCTGGTAAAACCCAATCAATTTTCTCATGGTAGATCTACCCTCTTGAACATTTTCTAACACCATAAGAAAGACCAGTGGTGTCCTCTCTTTTGAGTGCTTTTTCTTCAATACCATATGAAAAGGCAATGAGTTATAGAATACCAATATGAAACTGGTCCTTCTAAAACATCTCCAGCAAGGGTCAGAGGCAGGATCAGGACTAAAGACTCTTAGCTCAGTGCTCTGTGCTGGCCATATTAGTCAGAGTTCTCCAGAGAAACAGGCAATGGGAAAAAAACTAACCACCACAGTAAGGTTGTTGAGATATCTGCTTGGGACAGCTTTTAGAAATGAATTACCCTTGTGGGTAAAGATGTTATTTAAGCAGTTGTAGATTCTAGAGTACAAAGAAGAGGCAGGGATATAAATTTAGAAGTGAGTAGAGTTAAAGCATGTGGCTGGACAGTATCACCTAAGAAAAGAGTATAGATGGAAAAGAGACCCAGTGACTAAGCAAAGATAGGAGATCTCCAGCCCTTCGAGAGCTAAAGAATGGTAGAGATAAACAACATTGATCACCCAGAGATGGGAGAATGACTAGGGGGAGGAGGATGTCCCAGAAGCCTAGAGAAAAAGTAACCAACTGTAATAAATACTACTAACAGGTGACACCGGACAGGCTTCAGGAAGGACCACTGGATTTAGCCACGAGGAAGTCACTGGAACCTGCACCAGGGTAGCTTCAGTGGGGTGGAGGTATGAAAACCTGAAGAGAGAGGAACAAGAAAGGATAGATGAGAGAAATTAGAAGCAGCAAGTCTGAACAAGCCCTCTAGAAATTCCTTGAACCCATAAGGGTTTTATGGTTTTTCTTAGTCTACTATGAATTAATTTTCTGATGCTCACAACCTCACCTCCAACCCAAAGTCTGGCCAGACTCGTAGTAGAAGAAGACAGGGGTTAAAGGAAATTACTGAGTATCTGCTGTGTGCCAGAACTTCATATACCTCATCCCCTTTATTTTCCATGTAATTTTAATACTAAAAATCAGGTCATCTCTATCTCTATATTACGGATAAAGAAACCGAGGCTAATGAAATTAAATAAGTTTGCATTCCAACTTTCATTTAAAACAAGAGATTGACCATCACAGCCACCAAACCCTGATTTTTTTGTTTTTTTTTTCAAGATAGGGTCTCACTCTAGCCCAGGCTGACCTGGAATTCACTATGTATTCTCAGGGTAGCCTCAAAGATGTGAGAGTCTAGAGGTAACAAAGGAAATTAACGAACATACACACAAATGAGTACATAATATAAACTGAAACATGTGCCTGGAATAAAAGGAAATGGCTCCATGAGGCAGGAAGTAGAGATGTGATATATAATGGAATTTGTTGAATAAATGTCATATTAAAGGGGGCTCTCTTGGAGTTACTCTTTCTCCAGGACCATCCTTGACAGAAAGAAGCAAAAGTGCTAACCCACAATGCAGTTCTGCAGTCAACTGAAAACTACACCAAGTAATGGTTTTCAACCTCCATAAGCAAATTGCAGATTTCTTCCTCATGGGACAACCTCATCCATCTTCAAAAAATGCCCAGGTCTATTTGTTTCTCTTTCCTGTGATCAAAGACCTGACAAGAAGCATCTTTTATTTTGGCTCATGATTTGAGAGTACAATCTATCATGGTAGGGAAGGTGTGGCAGCAGGGAAAAAATGGCAGCTGGAGTGGCTCACAGCTGTGGTAGCTGGAGCATGACACCATTTGCTGTCATTTTGGAGGACAATGAAGCTGAGAGAGGAAGAGAGAGAAAGGGAGAGAAAGTGAGAGAGAAGCTAGAAACAGAGGCAGGCTATAAATCTCAAGGTCTGTTCCCTGCGACCCACTTCTTCCACCAAGGCCCCAACTTCCAAATGTTCCATGACGTCCCAAAATAACACCATCTGGAAACAACGCTTTCAAATGCATGAGCCCATGGTGGCCATTGTATATTAAAACCATGCCACCAAGTAAGGTCAATTTTCACAGCCTTTCCACAAAAGTAGATAAATCTATGTAGGATCAAGAGATAACCCAAAGCAATCCTCAGGAGGTCTTACATTTTCTCAAGATTAATAATATAATGAAGCAGAGATCTGATGAACCTAATATTATTAAATAAATTTTCAAGCAGCATAGGAATGAACTCAAGTGAAAAAAAAAAAACCTTGAATTTTGCAATTTTTTTTCCACATTCTACTAGCTATCTCACCTAATTTCGAGGAAGAGAACTGTGACGGCCCTACATTTCCTTACAGGTGTCTCACTTGTTCACAGCTAGCTGCTGTAGCATATCCTCTCTCATCTCACAAGCCACGTCTCTCTAATTAGAGATCTACTCGGATTTAGAAAAATCCAGTACCTTGAATCACCGTGCTGAAGTTGATGCCTTGGCATATTGGGGTAAAGCTGCAAATCATGCTCAATTATTTATCTGTACCATAAATATTTACAAGTGCCAACTATATGTCAGGTGCTATTCTTACAACAACAAACAAGAAAACGTCAAGAAAACCTGGGTATTAGATAGGAAATTGAGAGACCAGGGGTTCAGCTTAGTGGTAGAGCATAGTTAAGCATGCATGAAATCCTGAGTTCAATCCCTAGCGCATACACACACACACACACACACACACACACACACACACACAGTAGGTAGGTATTCAGGGAGTGACAGAAATCAGACAAGATTTCTGCATCTTGTCCTTCTGGTTTTAGTTTAAATATCACATAGTTAGGAAATCTCTCATTTATCTAAAGTCACTGTTTTGGACTCTTGTTACATCACCTCTTCCTGAATTCTCTACCCAGTATTTAGTATAATCTGATATCTTAGCTTCTGCACTGCTTCCATCATTAGATGAGACACTCTCTGAGTGCAGGGGCTTTGGCTAGCCTCTTCATTGTGGAAACAGTAGCACTCACACTGTGCCTCTCCTGAGGTAGAAACTCAAGAAATCTTATTTGGATGAATCAACCAATCAGTCAAGGGCTGCAAGAAAGCCACACATGTGCCAGAAATAGACTCTTCTCACCTGTACTTTTCCTTATCACACTGTCAAGAAAGTGGGATGGCAAGGGGAAGGCACTGCCAAAAAGCTATGGTAGCTGTTACAGTAAGGAGTCGTATAAAACCTGGGTGGGTGGGCTCAGGAGTGTGTGGAGTGACCTCATGCTTGACTAGCAAATAGTCTGTCCAGTGGCCTTATGTTGGTGGTTTGTAAATGACAAAATAAACAAAATTTTGAGGAAAATGCTTCAAAACCAAGATGAAACATTGAAATCTGGGTGGGGGGGAGCGTCCTTTGTCACCTGCTCCACAAATAAGGTTCACGAGTCCTTATGTAAACTAGGTCCCATGGGCACGCAAATGTCCAAGGAAGCTATTGACACTGAGTCCAATCCTAACAAGAAACTAGAAATCATCTATGAGCTGCTCTAGGAAGTTGCCAAGCTGAACGCCTGAATACTCGAGATTTCAACAAATATAAACACAAACTACTCTCTTGAATTTAAAGTAGTATTTACTCTGAGCACATCACAGTTTCTCAGCCAGGTGAGATGCCACCTCCTTTCTTCTCAGTAGTGAAGCATCCCTGGGGTAGCTGGCATCCATCTTCACCTCTGGGAGAATGTGTTGATTTTTAGCATCTACATTCTTGCCACTTAGCAATTAAAATTCCATTAAAATCGAGATCTCACAGCAAGAAAGTTCTCAGGATTATGCCATTTTACCCAGGATGCCCAGAATATATCCCATAGTAGCAGAACATGGGACAAGGACAAGTGTTCACCATTCTGTGAAAGGAAAACGGGTGAACACAGAGGGAATCACCTAGGCGAAGGCACCTCAAGAGGAGTGATTGTAAGGGAAAAGATTGTCTGACAAATGCAAATATTTAAAATTTAGAGGGAGATGTCACAAAGCTAAAACTACAAAGGTTAAAGGACAGAGGGGGGAATAAACAGTCCATGCTACAGCTGTGTAGTAACTCCACAATGAGAAAGGTCACAAGAAACAGTGAGAGTGTCACGTTCAGGGAAACAGCAAGATTCAAAAAGCAGCACAGTACATACTTCCATTCACATGGCATCCTGGAAAGGGGGAAACTATAAGGCATAAAAACAGATCATCAGGGCTAATGAGTTGGCTTAGCAGTTAAGGTACTTGTCTGCAAAGCCTAAGGACCCAGGTTCAATTCCCCAGTACCCACATAAGCCAGATACACATGGTGGTGCATTCATCTGGAGTTTGTTTGCAGTGGCTGGAGACTCTAGTGTGCCCATTCTCATTCTCTCTCTTTCTCTCCCTCCCTCTTTCTCTGTCTAATAAATAAATAAAAATTTTAAAAAGTATTTCATAAAATAAGAGAAAATAAAAAACCTAATCAGTGGTTGCCAGGGTCAGGGGTTGAGTGACAAAGTTAACTGCAAAAGGGAGATGGGGAGTACTGGGTGGAATTGTTCCTGGTTGTATTAATGAAATATGAACGCATGAATTGTCAAAAACCCTTTAAAAGGATTGATTTTTGCCATATGTAAATTGTACCCCAACTAAAAAGCAAATTGTATTGCACTAAAAAGACTGTTGTGGAATGCTGCCATCAAAGCATAGCAGCCATTACCATCTGTTCTCTTTTTATTAATTCATTTATCCACTTTATTTTTTGTGTGTAGTATGTATGTGTGTACATGTTCATATGCATGCTTACGTGCATGCATGTAGAGGCCAGATATTGATGTCAGGTGTCTTCATCAACCACTGTCACCTTATTTTTTGAGACACAGTCAGTCACTTAACCCAGAGCTCGGATTCAGCTAGACAAGCTAGCCAGTGAGTCCCTGGTATCCTCCTGTCTTTGCATCCCCAAGACAGGGATTAAAGACACACTACACCATGCTGGCTTTTACAGGGGTGCTAGGAATCTGAACACAGGTCTTCATGCTTATACGCAAGCACTTTACCAGCTGAGACATCTCCCCAGGACAACCACTACCATCTTAATCAGAGAAGCTGTGATTATCTGCAAGAGACTTTCAACAAGGTCAGGCCTACTGGCATTCTCCCATAAAAGGATGAAGATCATTGAACCCTTATGTGAACTTTCAGCCATTCCTTCCTGAGCACCCCCAGACCCTCCAGCTGTATGTAATTCTTCCCTGGCTGCATATGATCTTGGGATATACTAGAGTGGATGGGAGGTGGAAAACTATGCAGCTGTGGGAAGGACTTCACCCATGCTGCGGTGAGACTCTTCAGAGATGCAGCTGTTTGTAGGTCACCCACAACACCTCCTGGAAGTCACTCCAATAAGCTCATTGGTTGACCAAGGTGAATTTAGATGGAATCGCTCCTTTGATCGGTCATTGGTGCCCATCTGGTGACTAGACATTGGCTCATGCAACAAAGAGAGGGAAGTATTTAGATGAAATGTGTCAAACTGTGAGATAATTCAGTTATGTGGGAAGTTTAGATAGGGAAAGGATATAAATAGACAACTTATATAGTCTAATACAAATGCTTAAAACAAAAAATGAGGTGTAATCCAGGCTTTTGAATTCTAGAGCACAGCTAAAGCAGCCTTGACATGTTATTTTCAGGCTGCCCAACCTGGCAAAATTCACAAAGTAAACAATATGTAATGTGGCCAGACTGGAATGATATGAGGACCTTTATCCATACAGGTATAACCCTAAATTAAGATAACCTTTCAGGAAAACAATAGGATAAAGCATTTTCAGTAAGTATCCTAAGGAAGAATTCAGCAAAAGCACAAAACTATATGTCATAAATTTGTTTATTACAATGTCAGCTATTACAGAAAAATAATGACAACTAGAAACTTAATGTCTAACACTAGGAAAATAGTGTTATAAATTATAGCATATCCAATAAAAATGACATCTGAAAGGCAGAGGTAACTATCAAAATGCTAATGATGCATTGCTGGTTTTAAAAATGATACAAATTTTCATATGCAGGAGTTTTTCACTACAAACAAGGACAAAATTTTATTGTCTATAAACAAACGTGTCCTATATATTTCATGATAGCAGGAGCCTGTAACATTTGGAAAGCAAGTATTGAATGCTGTTTCCACTTCTCCTGGGTTCCCTTCTCTAATCAGCTGTGTGGGAGAATCATACCCCCCCCACTAAGATTTTTGCTCTTGCACTTGTAACCTGGGGTAAACAACAGAAGTCAAGGAAAAAGAAAGGGAGGAAATTTTTCTAATCTGTTATAATGTACTACATAAGAAAAATATTTAAATTACCAGGAAACAACAAATTAAAGAAAGAGTACTATATGGAGATTAATAACAGAATTGATAATAAAGGTGTGAAACAACTTTAGGAGAGTTCTGGGGGTGGTGTGTGTGTGTGTGTGTGTGTGTGTAGCTAATTGTAAAGTGAAGGTTGCTGGAAGACTTTTTAAATATTGTCTCTTATTTATTTATTTATTTATTTATTTGAGAGAGGAAAAGAGGCTGAGAGAGAGAGAGAGAGAGAGAGAGAGAGAGAGAGAGAGAGAGAGAAAATGGGCGTGCCAGGGCTTCCAGCCACTGCAAATGAACTCCAGATGTATGCACCACCTTGTGCATTTGGCTAACGTGGGTGCTGGGGAATCGAACTGAGGACCTCTGACTTTGCAGGCAAGCACTTTAACCTCTAAGCAATCTCTCTAGCCCTGGAAGACTTTTTAATTGAAAGAAATATATATGCAATTTAATTTATTTCTCATGCTCCTTTTTTTTTTTGTTTTGTTTTGTTTTTTGAGGTAGGGTCTCGCTCTGGCTCAGGCGGACCTGGAATTCACTATGTAGTCTCAGGGTGGCCTCGAACTCACGGCAATCATCCTACCTCTGCCTCCTGAGTGCTGGGACTAAAGGCGTGCACCACCATGCCCGGCTCTCATGCTCCTTTTTAACAACTGAAAACAGTTTCTTAAATTTTCCATTTTGCGTGTCAGTTCTTACATAATGTGACACTAAGCTCAATTTGGTTATACTGCATCAACTTGACAGGGGGCTATAAGTAAGGACAATTTGGAAGCAACTGTATACAAAAAAGTGTAACTATCATAGTATCGTTTTTGTTGTTTGTTTTGTTTTGTTATGGATTTTTTGTGGTGATGGTGATCAAACCCAGGACCTTATACTAGGCAAGCACTCTACCACTAAACCATACCTCCAGACCTATCATAGTGTCTTGAGCATACAGGTTTGCTGAATGAATGATCAAAGAAATGAATATGAGACTGGTGTGCTGGCCCCTGTCTTAAGGAGAAACCTATCAAATAAATAAGTATGGAAAAGCCCAGTAAAGATTATTGTTCAGTGCTAGGGATCAAACCCAGTGCCTCACACAAGCTAAACAAGCACTCTACCATGGTATTATGGCTCCAGCCCAAGAGTTTGTCTTGATTCAAAGTAATAAGCCTGTAGGTAATTGTAGTATCATGAAGAAAGATGATACAACTTTAGATAATATTGTGTCTAAGGGCTGGAGAGATGGCCTGATGGTTAAAGCACTTGCAAAGCCTAAGAACATAGGTTCAGTTCCCCAGTACCCACATAAACCAGATGCACAAGGTGGCACATGCATCTGGAATCCATTTGCAGTGGCTACAATCCCTAGCACTTTCATTCTTTTTTTCTCTGCCTCTCTCTCTTAAATAAATAAAAATATTTTTAAAAGATTGTTACTAGAATCACATCCCCAAATTTCCCAACCTCAATACCTAACACAGCAAAAAAGTACTTATCAATAGCAATGAAAGACCAAAGTGCTAAAAACAAGTAACTGAGTGTGCAGCTTTACACAGATACATACATCCCCAAGAACTAGGTCTGTATCCATCCAGCTGAGTGGGGTGTCCAGGTGATTCAAGCTACATGATATGATCCAGAAGGGAGAACAGAACCAAACCAACACAATAATTTTGTCTCCACCCAGCATTCTGCAGGCCACAGACAAATGGCTGGAACATAAAATTCTTAGTACTTCAAATACAGCTTAAGAAGAAAGCACTCTGGTTTGGGGAAGTCTGGGAAAGCAGTTCAATAGGTATCCAGTATACAACTGCAAATAGAATGTCTGGATGAGTATTCAGAGCATGTGCAAGAAAGGAAATGTGAAACCAGACACATTTTACTAAAAAGAAGGAAGGAAGGACGGAAGGAACTTCATACTATAGAATAACCAATACTAACATGCACCTCAATTAAAGAATCCCAAACAAGTTGGTAAAACAACAGATTGAGATTTAATACAAGGTTTTTCTAACTATCCCAGGCTGGCCCGAAACTTATGATTCTCCTGCCTCAGCTCTTTAGTTCTGGAATAACTGTTGTATGCCACCACATACAGCTGAGATTTTTTTTTCCAGTGGAGACTGAAGTACTAAAGAAGCAAGTTGGGGTAAAAAAAGAAAGAAGGAAACCCAAAGAAACAAGTTAGTTAAATAAGCATTATAGAAAGAATAAATCATTAAGAACATCAGAGAAAACATAACTGTATGTGGAAAGTTGAATTACTGAAATAAAAGGCTTATGTAATAAGTTAAATGTTAGAGACAGTGATAGAAATAAAAGACAAAAATATCTACTGTGTGGCTGTGATTCCTTAGACAAATAATCTGAGTAGAGCAGAAGGTATGCTTGAAGATATAATGTGCATTATTTTCCTGAAATACAGACAATAGAATAATGGTCATAAAAGTCCAAGTGAAATATCTTGAGACTATTATACCAGCCTAATAGTCCTTCCTCAAGGAATGCAGGACTCATACATAAATCACTTTTGAAACAACAATTTCAAAATGTAATACAGATATTAAGAAATGACCTAAAGGGGGATGGAGAGATGCTTAGTGGTTAAGGCATTTGCCTGCAAAGCCTAAGGCCCAGGTTTGATTCCCCAGTACTCACGTAAGCCAGATGCACAAGGTGACACATCCATCTGCAATTTGTTTGCAGTGGCTAGAGGCCATGGCATGCCCATTTTATCTCTCTCTGTCTCTCATAAACAAAATATTTAAAGCTGTAAAAAAAATACCTATAGGGCTAGAGAGATGGCTAGACATTAACAAATGACCTATAGGGCTAGAGAGATAGTTTAGCATTAAGGTACTTGCATGCAAAGCCAAAGGACCCAGGTTCAATTCCCCAGTATTCACCTAAAGCCAAATGCACAAAGTGGCTCATGCATTTGGAGTTCATTTGCAATGGCTAGAGGCCCTGGTGCACCCTTTCTCTCCTCTCTCTCTCTCTCTCTCTCTCTCTCCCTCCCTCTCTCAAATAAATAAATAAATAAATAATATATTAAAAATAAATGATCTATAATAATTCCAGAATATACAAAAGACATAAATTCAGTAAGGTGTGGTGGTACAGTCAGGAAGCAGGCACAGGGAGGTCAGAAAATTCAAGGTCAGCCTGGGCTACATAGACCCTTTTTCAAAAAAAAGAAAGAATAATAAATAGGGTTAAGGCTAGTGATGTAGCTGGTAGAATGATTGCCTAGCATGCAAGCCAATGCCCAGTACCACATAAAGCTGCATGTTAGTCCCTGTAATCCCAGCACTCAGGAAATGGAGGTAGGAGGATCAGAAATTTAAAGTTTGAGGCCAACCTGAGATTCATGACACTCTGTCTCAAATAAATAAACAAATAAGCAACCTACAGTAAGGAACTATGGGAATCTATATAACTAAATATGGACAACACACCTAGAAAATTAAAAATAACCATAATGTAACTTAAAAAAAAACAGGAAACAAAAGAAGTGATAGGAAGAAATGTAAGTGTTAAATGCTCTCATTTTTCCTAGAAGGGACTAATTAAACTAGAGAAATTGAAAGGTATACTTTAAAAATCTCCAGTTAGTCATTTAATTCTCTCTCCCTTCCTCCACTCCTCTCTCCATCCTCTTTTAAACTCCTTAAAGGAATAAAGAGTATTTTATTATAGCTCTTGTAGTAAAATGTGTCTACTTAAAATCCAACAGTCCTTTCCATTTCCCTATAGTTTTTTACATTGAATCTAAATAAATACTTTTAATTTTAAAAGCACATGTTTTATAGTTTAATTTTAATAAAATATTTATATGCAGCTTCTAACTATATATACATATAAAATACATTTAATTACTGCCCATCCAGTGTTAACTATGGTTATTTCTGGGCAGTGGATGTTTCCCAATGTGAACTTTCCTGCATTTTTAAAAATTTGTTCTAAACAAGCACGTCGCCTCTTTTAAAAACCACACACACAGGTTAGTGTTTAACTGACGAGTGATACCAGACGTGACTAGATCAGGATGATGAAGGGGAGAGAGGGAGTGGTCAGGACTCAAGCAGGGAGGGTGTCAGGAGGCCTGGAAAGCAGGAAGCTCCCCCTGCTGAGAGCAGAGCAGGGCTGCATGCTGACCTACTTTCTTGGCAGATCTGCTTGCAGCCAGAGCTACTGTGGAGAACCGGCCATTCCTCCACCAAGCCTCTGAGGAAGCTAACTGGGCTCTGTGCCATGCTTCCTGTGGGCGAGCCAAGGGCCGTCTGTCCCATGCAATCCGGCTTCCCACAGAGGAATCCCCTTGCAGATGCTGGCCAGGCTTCCAGAAAGAGGACCCGAGGGCTTCCTCTAGCCTACCTTGGTTGTCCCCTGGGACCTCTGGCCAGAGGACAGGCTCCCTTCTGTCCTGGGCTCTGGGATCTTGGCCTCTCCAGTGGATGTCCTTTGCTGGCTCCTTGGGGCCACAGAGAGATCTGCATAGCCACAAGCACAATTCCAGCCTCTTCCTTGTCCGTGTGGCTCCCAGCATATGCTGCAAGATTGGGAAGGACCCAGAACTTGTCACCACAGCCCTGTCTCTCTTAGCATCCTGTGTCCTTGGGCAGTGCCCAAAGTGCCTAGAGGCCCGCTTACCTCATTTTAAGGTGGAAAAGATGCCATGCCTATCTCAGTGTCAGGGTGAGGTTTAAAAATAAAATAAGGGTGTGCAAGTGCTTGGCATAGCAGCTAGCACAGCAGTGCCTGGCATCATAGCTGACCTTCCTACAGGTTTATGAGGACATTGCTCTGTGGGGCATCATTGATTATTCTAGGCCATGGCTGGCTTTGCTGGATGGGAAGCTGGTCATCCTGATCACTGGTGCTAGGAGCCACACACCTCCTTTGGAAGTATTTCTTATGAAATATTTTGGCCTCCTGCCCATTTCCTAAAGATCAATGTTGTGGGTTGTTGGTAGAAATGAAAATGGTAAACACTTAAAAAGCAATCACCCTGAGGCAGATGGACATCCCACCCTCTCAGCAGTGATACGGGCAGGTGCCGTTACCAAGAAGTAAACAGAGGCTGAGGTGAGCCATAGAGAAACAAGAGAACTTTTGTAATACGAGGAGCCATTTGGCTTGCATTCCCTCTTTCTAGGGTTAATATTTCTTCTTGAGAGTCTTCGTCTCCACTCTGCCATTTTGGGTAGCTGAGAGATAGTGGCTCAGGTTCCCAAGCCAAGAGCAGGCCCATGACCTAGCAGGCCTTGGGATGTTAAGAAGAACATGACAAACCAAGGACATTTCTTTTTCATGGTGCCAACTTATCTAGACCTATCACTGTTTCCATCACCATGAGCCTTGTGTAAGCCTTCAACCTATCTAGATCTATCACTGTTTCCATCCCCATGAGCGTTGTGTCTGCCTTCTACCTATCTTGCTCTAGAGCTGCAGACTCGGGAGCATGTTAAAATCTGAATAGCTTCAACTTGCTGTTTAAGACTGAGCTCACCATCCCCCCTCGCCTCTAATCTGCTCCTCTCTCAGTACCCTACCTCGTGCAGGCCACTATGTCTACACCTGGGTATTGCTCTGGTCCTTCATTTGTCACATTTCAGCCATCCGGTCCCCAAGTCTATCAATTGCACCTCTTGAAGAACATGCAAGACCATTCATTTTTATGTACCTCTGGTCAGCCTTACATCCCTTGTCTCCTGGATGATGGAAGTAGTTTCTTAGATGCCTCCAGCTTCCAGGACTTTCTCCTTCACACCATCTTTCTGTTGTTGTCAATATGCTCTTTCTTTTTATATACATTTTATTTATTTATTTAAGAAAGAGGAAAGAAAATGAGTGAGTGCGCCAGGGCTTCTATCCACTGCAAATGAACTCCAGACACAAGTGCCACCTTGTGCATCTGGCTTACGTGGGTACCAGGGAATCAAGCCTGGGTTCTTAGGTTTTGTAGGCAAGTGCCTAAACTGCTAAGCCACCTCTCCATCCCAGGGTGCTCTTTCTAAATGCCTACTTTGATATGGCAGGACTTAAAGTTCTTCACTGTCCTACTACTTACCACTCAATAAAGCCCAGACTCCTCCCACGATCACCAAAATCTCACACCCCTTCCCCTCTGACTCCATTTCCTATATCATCCAACACTACTGCCTAATAAGCCTCCTGTATGGGTGGGAACTTCTTCACTGAATGTTGTAGTTACCTTCTTGTTGCTGGGACAAACACCTGACCAGAAGCAGCTTATGGGGAGGAAAGGGCTTATTTCAAGCTTACAGACTCCAGGGGAAGTGTCATCATGGCAGAAGCTATGCCTGAAGTCAACCGTGCCTCCTGAACTTCTCAGTTGTGACTTCTTGTCTAAGCCACTTCTTTAAATTTTCATTTATTTATTTATTTATTTGCAAGCAGAAATAGAGAGAGAGAGAAAAATAGAAGAGAGGCAGACAGAGAGTGAATGGGCATGCCAGAGCCTCTAGCCACTGCAAACAAACTCCAGATGCATGTGCCCCTTGTGCATCTGGCTTACGTGGGTACTGGAGATTCGAACCGAGATCCTTTGGCTTCACAGGAAAACGCCTTAACTGTTAAGCCATTTCTCCAGCCCTTCTAAGCCATTTTGAATGAGGACTTTCCATCTAATGTAAGCAAGAGAATCTTTATGCCCCTAAATAATGTTTAAATTTTAACAGCTACATGTCAAACATCAAAGTAGAACTATGGGATTGACTTGAAGGACAGAATGGTCCTATGGAAGCAAGACCTGAATATATCCAAAGACATATCTCATGAGTACATTTTAAGATACCCAACATAGAAACTTGGGAACAGCTGCCTGGAGTATCTCTCTACATGGATTCATTTAGAGATGGAAACATAGTCCAAGATAGGCCCATCCAAGCTCTTCTTTGATTGTTGTTAGAAGAAATAGTGTGAGAAGCCCTATATCTCTTGGGTCCTAGAGAAGACTAACCTACTAATGAGAGAATAAAGCCATGGAATCTAGAAGAGATGAGAGAGGGGCAGTTTGTTTTCCAGTTCTATCTCTAGAAGTTCTTTCCATTCTGTGAACTTCCTTCATTACATCCTAGGCAGATAGATTCCTTGATAGGAGAGAATGTACTAAACATCATATCTACTTCATTTTGCATTTATTCCTACTATTAAAATTCTGAGGTGAGGTAAGGTTTTTTGACCAAAATGGAATACATAGGGAACAAAACAATAAAACAAATTGCTCAAAGTCACACAAAGGTAAGTGTTAGGGAATTGAGGAGGCAGGGATATTAGTCAGACTATTCATCACTATAACAGAATGCCTCACATAAACACTCATGGTTTCAGAGACTTCCATCTAACATGGTGGGGAAGATGTGGCAGAGCAGATCCCATCATGTCAGACAGGAGGGAGAAGGAGGGGAGAACAGAGACCATATATAACCTTCAAAGGTACACCACCCAGTGATCTATTTCCTCTAGCTGGGCTCACCTTCTAATATTTCTAACACCTCCAAAAATAGCACCACCAGCTGGAAACCAAGCAGTCAACACAGGAGCCTGTGAGGGACATTCCATATTCAAACTATAGCAGATTCTAACCCAATCACCATGTTATGTTACCCTTGGTCAACATAATGAAATGCATATTAAGATTTGGATCTAGCAGCTACAGCCATCTGATTTTGATAAAAGTGCCAAAAATGTTCACTGGAGAAAAGATAGTCTCTTTAACAAATGGTTCTCGGAAAACTGGCTATCTATATGGAGAAAGATGAAAACAGATTTTCTCTCTCTCTCTCTCCATGCATGGGAATCAACTTCAGATGGGTCAAAGACCTTAATATCAGACCTGAAACTGCTAGAGGAAAAAGTAGGGGAAACACTTCAGCATATAAGCATAGGCAGGGACTTTCTGAATAGAACTCTAATCACTCAGAGAGTAAGACAACTAATCAGCCACCAAGGTCTCATGAAATTACAAAGCTTTTGTACAGCAAAGGACACTGTGGATACAGCAAAGAGACAACCTACAGAAAATCTTTGCCAGTTATACATCTGACATAGGATTTATATCCAGAATATACAAAGAACTCAAAAAAACTAAACAATAGGAAATCTGGAACTGGAAAGATGGCTCTGTCGTTAAAGCTGCTTGCTTGCAAAGCCTAACAGTCTGGGTTTGATTCCCCAGCATCTACGTAAACTCAGACGAACAAAGTGGAGTATGGATCTGGGGTTTGTTTGCAGTAGCAAGAGGCCTGGAATATTTTCATTCATTAATATTCTCTCTCTCTCTCTCTCTCTCTCTCTCTCTCTCTCTCTCTCTCTCTCTCTCTCTTCCCTTACACAAAAGAAATACAACAACCTAATCAAAAAGGGACTATAGAATTGAATGCAGTTTTCAAAAAAAGAGATAGAAATGGTCAATAAACATCAAGAAACAGATTCTACATCCTTAGCCAGCAGGGACATACAAATTAAAACTACTTTGAGGTTCTGTCTCCCTTCAGTCAGAATGGCTATCAACAAATTACAGAAAATACTTGCAAGGGTATAGGGAAAGAGAAGGCCTTATTCATTGTTGGCAGGAATGTAAACTGGTACAGCCAATGTGGAAATCATTGTGGAGGTTCCTGAGATAGCAAAAAATAGATCTACTATATGATCCAGATACACTACTCCTTGGCATATATACTACAGATTCCACTCATGACTATAGAGATACTTGCTCATCCATGTTTATTGCTGCCCTATTCACAATAGCTAGGAAATGGAACAGTCTAGATACACTTCAACTGATGAATGGATAATGAAGCTGTAGTATATTTACACAATCAAGTTTTATTCTGCTGTAAAGAAAAATGAAATTTTCAGAGAAATGGATGGATCTGGAAAAGATTAAGTGAGGTAATGCAGGCTCAGAAAGTCAAACACCACACATTACCTCTCATTTGTGGATCCTACCTTCAAATGTTTAGATTTCTTTGTGAGTTGGAGTAAAAGTCAGTAGTAGAGACCAGTAAGCTAGAAAGGGGCTATGAAGGAGGTATGAGCTTAAGAGGAGAGTGAGTAAAGGGGCAGAATACTGGGGGTGAAATGGTCTAAGTGGGGCCAGGGGAGAGGATGGAAAAAAGGTGGGAGAAGGGGAAGTGTTAATCAAAATTTAAGATGCTATGAATAAGCTATCTGGAAGCCTACTTCTTCACTAACTAATAATACTTATGTTAAAAAGCAGAGTTTGGTAGGAACATCTTATGGAGATGGATAATATTTTGTCTAGAAGTGACAGGTTGTTATTAGAGAAATTTCAGTGCCAGGGTGGGATACTGTAGTAGACTGTTCCTTGATTCTGGGATGATTATCCAACCAGTGTTTATGGGAGGAAGGGATTTGTTTAAAGCTTACAGATCAGGTGAAGTCCATCAATGGTGGACAAAATACATCCAAGCAGGGAGACAAACCACCAGCAGCAGCAAACCCATCAAAAGCAGCAAGCAGGGCTCAAACCTCTCTGCATACCTTCTGGCTGTAATTCAGATCTGCCTCCAAGCAAACCTTTGGTCTGGACCCCAGAATCTGCCCCCAGAGACACTTTCTCTAGCCATGTGGCTGGAGACTCAAGTTATAAGCTTTAATAAAACACCTGAGTCTATGGGGGATAGACATTCAAACCACAACAGATATCTTCTAGCAAATTGTTGTCCAGGGAGGCCACTGATACCCCAAAACATTACAAGCTATTGCCCAGGCTCTTGGTTGCCCACTAGAACTAGATGGTAAGACCTACATGCTTGGACTACAGGACACTGAGAAATCAAGTAGGAGCTGAGCTGGAAGCGTCCTCTCTGTTGACTAGCTGTCAGGATGCTAAAAAGACCTATGCAGCCTGTTGGGGGAGGAAAATCATCAACAGTCTTAACCAGCAGTTGACCCTGAAAGCTTTACAACTGGCCAACCAGGCCAGACTTACCAACTGATGCAATGGTAGCATGTCTGTTACAGGAGAAACCAGTTGCTCTCTGATTGGACTTTAGGTATGTCCAGTAAAGGGAATTCCTGCCTGATACGAAAAACCTAATCAAAAGTCCATGGCTGGGGAGGTCATAAGCTGTAGGAAAGAAAGTACTACTGTTATCTAGGTAAATGGATATATTATGCCCATGAAACTGCCTCTAAATACTTACATTTATGCCTATATATTAATGCTATTCTCATTTTTGGTTAGAGAAGCTTCTTTTTTCAGATGACAATGACCACTGGGGTAACTCAAAACTCACCAAAGTGCTGAGAAGGGATAGTGGAGTGTTCAGAACTAAATGAGACATCTCTATCACACCCTCCAAGGCTCAGGAACCATTGTAGAAGAGGTAAAGCAAAGAATTTTAAAGCCAAAGGAAGGGAAGAAGTGCTTAAAATACTTCCAGACACAAAGCAGTCTTGATATTCATGATCTCACAGTGGCTGACACTATCTACACAAGGCCTGCATAACAGAAGGGGGGAAAATGATGACATCAAAATTGAAGAGAGAGTAGTTGGAAAAGAGATAGAATCCATTGGAAGGGGGATTTGAGAGAGTGAAAAGGGTGGCTGATGGGAGGGGATTATGATTTTGGTATATTGTCTATATTTATGGAAGTTGTCAATAAAATGTTAAAAAAATATTTGGGTCTTATCAGTGAAAGAAGAGTAAGGTTATGTCTCAGTTTAGGGAAGGAGCCAAGAGCGAGAGCATTTGAAGTGTTTCCAGTGAGGAACATTTGCCCAAGAAGATGCAGGACTTCTTCTTGCTTACCTAGACAATCAGTATGGCAATATTTGGTTATAACAAACACCTCTGAGTCTCTATGGATTACAACAGCAAACGTTTATTTCTTACACTCAGGTTTGTAGCTCAGCTACATCTCTGTTCAACTCTGTTCCACATGTCTTTTCATTCTAGGACTTTGGCAGAAGACATAGCCATCCTCTGGGACTTCTGGATCTTATGGCAGAGGTAGGAAAGCATGAGGCCAGGTTGCACAATCGCATTGAAAACTGTGGTCAGGCATAGCATAAATCATGTCCACTCAAAGGAAGTCACAGGCCAAGCCCGCCAATATATTCCACCTACTGGAATAACTTCTGGAAGAAATACATCCTGCTTACTGGAATCATTCCTGGAAGCCACATGGCAAAGTGTATGGATGTGTAATGCATACATAAAGAGAAAAGACAATGGCAAACAATAAACCATCATTTATACCAAGAAACAAACAAGTGCTAGAACAATGCAACTTCTGACAAATCTACCTTTTATCACAGGGAGCATTCCAGAGAAGCTGTAGAAGAACAATAACAAAAATCTCTTGAACTGTCTCAGCTTTACACAGGCTGGGTTCCACTGGCACAAACAAAGTCCTAAAAGCTAGAACTTTTGACATCTGGAGCCCAAACAGGGCCTAACAAAAGATCAGAACACAATGCCCCCAGGGGATGTCCAATGAGAGTGTCATAAGAATGACCATTGTCCCAGGGTAAGGGGTTATGAGTAATTTCCCCTTCTGTTTTCTATTGTGCTACTTTCATAATTATAAAAACAATTTTTTACAGTGTGTGCCCTTCCTAAAACTGCAAATAGCATGAGACAGCCGGCAGAAGCTACTGTTTTTCAGTGCCAGACCTCATAGTACTGGAAGGTTTGCTTGTCAGATGATGCACCAAAGGTGGACAATTTCAATCCCGTGGGACTCATGGCCCCACCCCCTGGTAACAGCTAACCTGCAGGAAGTTGATAATTAGGATAAGGTTTTCCTTGGCTATTTATTTATTTTTGTTTGTTTTCTTGCTTTTGTTCATTTGGATTGGCTTTTGCTGTCTTTTTTGTAAGCAAATTGCACTTCACTTCCAAAATCCAGACATTCCTAAAATTTTCCACTTGTGGATTTTGTGTGAGGCTAACAAAAGGGAAATGCCACCATGAGTTTATTATCCTGGAGATCCTAGATTTCTTTCTGGCCTAAGAAGGAAGATTAGGCAATAAAGGCTTCAAAGTGTCCTAGCTACAGTGACCTGTGAGAAGTCAGCTCTGTGGTTTTGTAATAGTTAAACATGGATAGAATCAATAGGAGCAATCTGATGCAGTATAAACAGGGACTCAGGGACTAGAGAGAATTCTCAGTGGTTAAGGAACTTGCCTGCCTAGTACCCATGTAAAACCGAATGCACAGTGATACATGCATCTAGAGTTCATTTGCAGTGGCTGAAGGACCTGGGGCACCCTTATATATACTCTCTCTCTCTCTTTCTCTCTCTCCCCCCTCTTCTCTCTATCTCAGCTTGCCAATAAAAAAAATACATATATTAAAAAAAAAAAACAGGGACCCAGGCCCTGGGCTTTAGAGCTATGCAGACCTTTGAACATTGGTCTTGTTTGATAGTGCTAACAACTGTGGGCAAATAATTTGGTAATTTTTGAGCCTCCATTTTCTCCATTTAAAATGGGGTAATATTCATCTCTATTACATGTGCCAAGACCCAGGAAACAATACAGAGGAAGTGGCAGATTAAATATGAGTGCTTTATTCACTGGTAGCTTGAGAACCTCCTCCAGGGAGATGATAGTAGACAGACACTGAGGAGACTCAAAACTCAACAAAGCAGAAAATCAGATGGTGCTGAGAGCTCAACACTCAAGGAGTCATATAACATGCCCTCCAAAGCTCAGGGAACACAGTGGAAGAGGGAGTAGAAAAATGTTAGGGTCACAAGGTGGGAAGGTATACTCTGAGGCATTGTTCCCCCCCACACACAGAGACTGACTGGTATATTTATTATCCCACACTGAATACCAATAACCCCACTGAGGAGTGCCCTCAGTGGAATGGGGATGAGGGAGGGGAACACCTGATGGGAATATGACCACTATGCAATATATTCAATACAATAAAGTTCTTTTTTTTTTTTTAAAAAAAGTCTTAACTAAGGCACCAATTAAAAAAATGGGATGATACTGATGGAGATTAGATAATACTGATGTTAAAGAACTTGCCTAGCAGGCATGAATCCTTAGGTTCAACACCTAGCACCATAAAAAAAGAGAAAAAAATAAAGGAGAAAGGAAGAAGACAGAAAGAAGGAAGGAAGGAAGGAAGGGAGGAAGGAAGGAAGGGAGGAAGGCAAGCAGAGAGGAAGGAGGACTGGTTGTTTCTGGAATACACACATCTAAAGTTCCTAGCATACTAGCTGATATTTAGTGAGCAAACAACAAATTTTGGTTCTAGGTCCTAATAAGGCCAAAATTAATTGACATCTGTATACTTGGCTTTTCCTCCCCTGTGTTGCTTGATCAGCATTTCTACTTTCTGTCCCTTCTCCCACAGTACCTTCCACTTTGGGATCTTATTGGAGAAACTGTACCATCAATGGAAGAAGGACTAGAGGAACAGAAATGTAGAACTACAACAGAACATGCTGGACAGAATGAAAGCAAGAAGGGATCAACAGTAAAAGAGAGATACACAGAAGGAAAGGGTGATGAGGGAGTGTTTAGGGAAGATTTGAAGAGAATGAGAAATAGCACAGGAGATTTGGGAGCTGTTGCATAGTGTGAGGGAAGCAGAGACTGGTAAATTGGAGGAGAATGAATTTGGTATCTATTTGCTGCAAAATAAGCTATTGTACAACTTGGTAGCTTAAAATAACAGATTTGTTATCTTACTGCTACAGGTGGATCAAGAATTTGGGTGAAGTTTACCTGGGTCATTGTTATTCAAGACCTCTTGTGAGACTGTGGTTAGGATGTCTATCAAGTGGGGTTGAAGTTGTCTGCTTGCTCCATAAACTGGAGATCATCTGTAATGGTTTGATTGAGGTGTCCCCCATAAGCTTCTGTGTTCTGAATGCCAGGTCCTCAGCTGGTGGCAATTTGGAAATTGGACCCTCCTGGAGGTGATGTATTGTTGGGGGTGGGCTTATGGGTATTATAGTCAGCTTCCTCTTGCCAGTGTTTGGCACACTCTCCTGTTGCTGTTGTCCATCTGATGTTGGCCAAGAAGTGATGTCTAGCCTATGCTCATGCCATCGTTTTCTTGTCATCATGGAGCTTCCCTTCAAGTGTGTAAGACAAAATAAGTCCCTTTTCCCCACAAGCTGCTCTTGGTTGGGTGTTTTCTGCCAGCAATATGAAACTGACTGCAATAGTAAAATTAGTACTGAGAAGTGAGATCATTGCTGCTAGAAACCTGACTGTGTGGCTTTTTACCCTTTGGAGATGATTTTTTTTTTCATTTTATTATTTACTTATTTATTTATTTGAGAGAGAGAAAGGGCATATCCGGGCCTGCAGCTACTGTAAACAAACTCCAGACACATGCATCACCTTGGACATCTGGCTTATGTGGGACCTGAGGAATCAAACCTGGGTCCTTTGGCTTTGCAGGCAAGTGCCTTAACCACTAAGCCACTTTGAAGCTGATTTTTGAGAGGAATGTGGAAGAACTTGAAACCTTGGCCTAAGAGACAGCTTGCAGTGCTATAAGTACAGCTTGATGGACTATTCTGGTCAACGTTGAAAGACCTGAATGTAGTAAGAACTATAGGCAGTGAGGTTTGGCTTTTGAGGGTGAGAAACAGCTGTGCCTGGATGGGCTAGAAGCAGTTTGTGTGAGAGGCTTGATGTTATGTCCATGTCCTGAGAACTTATGTAGGTTTGCATTGCATAAAAATGGACTTGTGATAGCAGAGGAATATGGCACAGAAATAAACTCTTTGGCCAAAACTTCTGCCCAGGGCTGGAGAGATGGCTTAGCAGTTAAGGTAACTGCCTGCTAAGCCTAAGAACACTGATTCCAATCTCCAGGTCCTACATTTAGCCAGATGCAGTGATGCAAGGGTACAATGCCGCACTTGCCCACAAGGGGGCTCACGCACCTGGAGTTAATTCACAGCAGCTGAGAGTGTGCTGGCATGCCCATTCTCTCTCTCTCTCTCTCTCTCTCTCACCCCCCCTCTCTCTGGCTCTATGTCTCTCTCTCAAAAAAAAAAAAAAAAAAAAAACTTCTTGCCCATTTAGATGCAATTGTGTGAGAGATTACAACCTTTGAGATTAGATTAGCTGATCTGTATTGGGACAACAGAAAAAATGCAGACACTTTTGAAGGTGCCTGAATGCTGATGGACTGTTCTGTTCTTCAAAGTCTGCTTTATTCCCTGCCCCTGGTATTACGGAGTATAACAAATTCTGGAAAGAGAAGCTTATTGAATTTGCAACATGATTTTGTATTTTGGAAATAACCATGGGCAGTGTGAAGCAGTCTTTTTGAATTACCTATGTGGAGCCCAATGGAGCCAGTGGAGACCCAGTGGAGATGCCAGGACTATGGGATGGCTGCCAAGGAGAACTGCCTGCACCAGATGAAGTTTTCCAGGACTGTGAGTAGCCTAGCTGTAGGGGTGTAATTGGAACTCCAGAGACTTGTCACTAGTTAGAATTATTGTACTTGGAGATTTGTCACTGACTAGAGTTGTTGGACTTGGAGCTACAGAGTTTGATGTTTGCCCTGTTTAAATTTTATACTGGTTGAATATTTCTTTGCTATGCCCAATGCCATCTCTTGCACTGTGAATGTGTATTCTGTGTCACTATGGGTTTGGGGTGTTTGTTTGTTTGTTTGTTTGTTTGTTTGTTTGTTTGTTATTACAGCTCAATTAAAAGACCTTGGGCTATGGGGACTTTTGAACATCATTGGTAGTGATAAAAATTTTGGAGACTAAGCTGGGTGTGGTGGTGCACACCTTTGAGTACTCAGTAGGCAGAGGTAGGAGGATCACCATGAGTTCAAGGCCACCCAAAGACTACATAGTGAATTCCAGGTCAACCTGAGCTAGAGTGAGACCCCCACCTTGAAAAACAAACAAAAAAAACTTTGGAGACTAAAATAATAATAATAATAATAATAATAACAATAATAAAAACTTTGGTGACTTTTAAAGTTGAATGAATGAATTACATTTTATATAATGTATGGTTATCAGTTTATGGGGGAGCATGGGAAGAATGTAGTGGTTTGATTCAGGTATCCCCCATAAGCTTCTGTGTTCTGAATGCCAGGTCCTCAGCTGTTGGCAATTTGGAAATTGGATCCTCCTGGAGGTGATGTATTGTTGGGGGTGGGCTTATGGGTATTATAGTCAGCTTCCTCTTGCCAGTGTTTGGCACACTCTCCTGTTGCTGTTGTCCATCTGATGTTGGCCAAGAAGTGATGTCTAGCCTGTGCTCATGCCAAAGTTTTCTTGTCATCATGGAGCTTTCCTTCAAGTGTGTAAGACAAAATAAGCCCCTTTTCCCCACAAGCTGCTCTTGGTTGGGTGTTTTCTGCCAGCAATATGAAACTGACTGCAATAGTAAAATTAGTACTGAGAAGTGAGATCATTGCTGCTAGAAACCTGACTGTGTGGCTTTTACCCTTTGGAGATGATTTTTTTTTTCATTTTATTATTTACTTATTTATTTATTTGAGAGAGAGAATGGGCATATCCGGGCCTGCAGCTACTGTAAACAAACTCCAGACACATGCATCACCTTGGACATCTGGCTTATGTGGGACCTGAGGAATCAAACCTGGGTCCTTTGGCTTTGCAGGCAAGTGCCTTAACCACTAAGCCACTTTGAAGCTGATTTTTGAGAGGAATGTGGAAGAACTTGAAACCTTGGCCTAAGAGACAGC
This sequence comes from Orientallactaga sibirica, assembly GCA_036365145.1. Taxonomy (NCBI): domain Eukaryota; kingdom Metazoa; phylum Chordata; class Mammalia; order Rodentia; family Dipodidae; genus Orientallactaga; species Orientallactaga sibirica. The sequence continues at coordinate 31,907,118 of JAEOAD010000017.1, read as the reverse complement.
TTGCAGTGCTATAAGTACAGCTTGATGGACTATTCTGGTCAACGTTGAAAGACCTGAATGTAGTAAGAACTATAGGCTGTGAGGTTTGGCTTTTGAGGGTGAGAAACAGCTGTGCCTGGACTGGGCTAGAAGCAGTTTGTGTGAGAGGCTTGATGTTATGTCCATGTCCTGAGAACTTATGTAGGTTTGCATTGCATAAAAATGGACTTGTGATAGCAGAGGAATATGGCACAGAAATAAACTCTTTGGCCAAAACTTCTGCCCAGGGCTGGAGAGATGGCTTAGCAGTTAAGGTAACTGCCTGCTAAGCCTAAGAACACTGATTCCAATCTCCAGGTCCTACATTTAGCCAGATGCAGTGATGCAAGGGTACAATACCACACTTGCCCACAAGGGGGCTCACGCACCTGGAGTTAATTCACAGCAGCTGAGAGTGTGCTGGCATGCCCATTCTCTCTCTCTCTCTCTCTCTGTAAATCTCTCTCTCTCTCTCTCTCTCTCTCTCTCTCTCTCTCCCCCCTCCCCCCTCTCTCTCTCTGGCTCTACGTCTCTCTCAAAAAAAAAAAAAAAAAAAAACTTCTTGCCCATTTAGATGCAATTGTGTGAGAGATTACAACCTTTGAGATTAGATTAGCTGATCTGTATTGGGACAACAGAAAAAATGCAGACACTTTTGAAGGTGCCTGAATGCTGATGGACTGTTCTGTTCTTCAAAGTCTGCTTTATTCCCTGCCCCTGGTATTACGGAGTATAACAAATTCTGGAAAGAGAAGCTTATTGAATTTGCAACATGATTTTGTATTTTGGAAATAACCATGGGCAGTGTGAAGCAGTCTTTTTGAATTACCTATGTGGAGCCCAATGGAGCCAGTGGAGACCCAGTGGAGATGCCAGGACTATGGGATGGCTGCCAAGGAGAACTGCCTGCACCAGATGAAGTTTTCCAGGACTGTGAGTAGCCTAGCTGTAGGGGTGTAATTGGAACTCCAGAGACTTGTCACTAGTTAGAATTATTGTACTTGGAGATTTGTCACTGACTAGAGTTGTTGGACTTGGAGCTACAGAGTTTGATGTTTGCCCTGTTTAAATTTTATACTGCTTGAATATTTCTTTGCTATGCCCAATGCCATCTCTTGCACTGTGAATGTGTATTCTGTGTCACTATGGGTTTGGGGTGTTTGTTTGTTTGTTTGTTTGTTTGTTTGTTTGTTTGTTTGTTTGTTATTACAGCTCAATTAAAAGACCTTGGGCTATGGGGATTTTTGAACATCATTGGTAGTGATAAAAATTTTGGAGACTAAGCTGGGTGTGGTGGTGCACACCTTTGAGTACTCAGTAGGCAGAGGTAGGAGGATCACCATGAGTTCAAGGCCACCCAAAGACTACATAGTGAATTCCAGGTCAACCTGAGCTAGAGTGAGACCCCCACCTTGAAAAACAAACAAAAAAAACTTTGGAGACTAAAATAATAATAATAATAATAATTAATAAAAACTTTGGTGACTTTTAAAGTTGAATGAATGAATTACATTTTATATAATGTATGGTTATCAGTTTATGGGGGAGCATGGGAAGAATGTAGTGGTTTGATTCAGGTATCCCCCATAAGCTTCTGTGTTCTGAATGCCAGGTCCTCAGCTGGTGGCAATTTGGAAATTGGATCCTCCTGGAGGCAATGTATTGTTGGGGCAGGCTTATGGGTATTAAAGCCAGCTTCCTCTTCTCAGTGTTTGGCACACTCTCCTGTTGCCGTTGTCCATCTGATGTTGGCCAGGAGGTGCTGTCTAGCCTCTGCTCATGCCATCATTTCCCCCTGCCATCATGGAGCTTCCCCTTGAGTCTGTAAGCTAAAACAAGCCCTTTTTTCCCACAAGCTGCTCTCGATCAGGTCTTTTCTTCCAGCAATGTGAAGCTGACTATAACATCATCTCTGAATATGTAGGGCTATGAGCACTAGTCCTCGGCTCCTCACCACAAGGGCTCTCCACAAGAGTGTCTCAGCGACATTGAAAAGATGACTTTCCAGAGAGTAATGGAAGAAAGAGAAATAGAACACTGCCAGACCTAGTTCTGGAAATCACACCAGCACTGAGTTCTGTGCATCAGAAGAGTGTTATTAAGTCCATCTCACGCTGAAGGGGAGGGGAAATGTCTCCGTCTTTGGGAGCATGATGAATTTATGGACGTACTTCAACATCACCACAGGGATTTTAGGGAGTATGACCATGAATTTGGTTTCCTTGAATATTTTTAGATTACATATAAAACCTAGAATTATTGATGGTTTTGTCTGTACAAGTGTTTTTGTAGTTTACCATGAAATGGTCCTTAGATTGATCTATATGGTACCCATGAATTTATCCGGGGAGCATTTATGAATTTTAGGGGGCTGGAGACATGGGTCAGTGGTTAAGGCACTTGCCTACAAAGCCTAATAACGCTGGTTCAATTTCCCAGATCCACCGAAAGCCAGATGCATAAAGTGGCACAGGTGTCTGGAGTTCATCTGTAGTGGCTAGAGGCTCTGGCATGCCCATTCTCTCTCTTCTGTTTCTCTCTTCTGTCTCTCTCTGCTTGCAAATAAATAAAAATTTTTGAAAATAAAATAAAATTTATTATTACTATAAACCGATGTATATAAGGAAGATTTCAGGTTGGAAACTTGGAACAAGGAAGAAAATGGCTGTATTCTTTCTCCTGCAGCAATGGTCATGCTCATCTGAGAATACTGGCAGCAACAATAGAGGAAGAGAAAAGAGATTCCCCCACGGGCTGCCTGAGGAGGCTGTGACGCCCAGGCTGCACAAGGAGAAGCTTTGTCAGGGAGCATATGTAGGCTTGCTGCATTTGCTCTGCCCACTCATTCCCAGACATGTTCGTCTTCCTTAGTCCTCTTCAAATACCCTTATTATTACCTCTGAGTCCTACACATGCTGTGTCCTTTGTCTAGAATTCTCCTCCCTCCAATCTTCACATGACTTTATCTTCTCATTCAGATGTGTCTAATAACAATTTCACATAAAGGCTTTCCAGAGATGTCCTCTTTATTAGAAAAACTCCCTTTCCATTATCCATCGCTTATTCTCATTTTATGGATTTGCTCATCTTTTGTTGAGTTCTTTCTTTTGTTTTTGCTCTGTTCTGTATTGTTTTGAAACAGGGTTTCATGGAACTCTAGCTGGCCTTGAACTCACTGTGCATCTGAAAATGACCATGAACTCTTGTTCCTGATCCTCCTTCCTCTACCTCACAAAGGTTGGGATTACAGGTGTGCATCACCAGCCTGAGCAGCTTTTATTTCATCACACTTTGGTCACCTGACATTGTATTATGTATTTTCCTGTTTACTTTTCCGCCTCTGCTTTACTAGAGTGAAACGCTACTGAGACTGGAACTCTTTCATGTACTGCGATGTTTACCACAAAGAGTGCTGGGCAGTTAGTAACACTGATTAAATACTGACTGGCTGACTGATGGAAGGAAGAAAGGAAGGAAGGAAGGAAGGAAGGAAGGAAGGAAGGAAGGGGGGAGGGAGGGAGGGAGGGGGAGGGAGGGAGGGAGGGAGGGAGGGAAGGAGGGAGGGGAAGATGGGAGGGAGGAAGGAATACACTGCATGTCAGAGTTCTGGGATTGTTCCTTCCCCTAGAATGGTCATTTAGTGGGTCTGTTCATTTTCTTCAGCATAGAGGAATTCTTTACTTCTATTCTTAGATAACTTCTTCCATCTTCTCTGTTGTCTCTGCACATCATATGAATAAAGTGTTGAACCTTGTGGATTACTTCTCTATATCTGTTGTGTTTCTCCCACGGTGTCACTTATCTTTGCATTCATCTTTCTCCTGAACTTCTTGTTACTTATCTTCCAAGACTTTGAGTTAGTAATTTCTTTTAAGAAAATATTTTTATTTGTTTGTTTGCAAGCAGAGAGAAAGAGAGAGAGGAGGATGGACACACCAACTCCAAATGCAAACACCACTTTGGGCATGTGATTTACATGGGTACCAGAGAATTGAACCCAGGCTGTCAGACTTTGCAAGTAAGCATCTTTAAGTCCTGAGCCATCTCCTCAGCCCCAAATTAGTAATTTCAACATAACATTTACAATTTCCAAGAGCTCATTCTTATTTTCTTATTTCCTCTACTCATGCTTCTGGTTCTCATTTTAGAGGTCAATTGTTTCATTAATATCTACAGCCATGAATTTTTAGGAAATTTTTTAAATCTTCCTCTTCTTTAATTTATTTTGCTTTTCACTAGGGTTAAAAGAATTTTGTTTTTGTCGTTGTTTCATTTCTTATCTATTTAGTGTCAACCTAGCTTTGTATTACTTAACACTTTAAATCTCTTGTGGACAGCATATAGCTAGGTTATAAATAATGTCTTCTTTTTTAGAGTATTAAGTCCACTTACATTTAATGTGGTCACTGACATGAATGAATATCAATTTGTTTCCATTTGACCTCCTGTTTTCTTGCCTCTGTTGTCTTTATCTGACTTCTTTTGAGTATTTTTAAAGTATTCCATTTTATTTTGTTTAATTTTTCTGTTTCAGCTTCATATCTTTACCTTTCTAGAGTTTTCCTTTTGCTATCTAGAGATTTATTCAGAACTAACAATACGACCTTTAACTTATCAGAGGGCATTTATAATTAATGTCAGACCACTCTCCATTTCACATGCATACAGCAATATAATCCAATTTATACACTCTCCCTCATCATTTGACAGTTGAGGTCATATCTCTTATTTCTATATGTAGTATAAATGCTGACTTACATGGCTGTTGTTTTGCTTTAAAGACATGATTTTCTTTAGGGAAATTAAAAATCAAAATAAAACATAACAATTTATATTTGCTCACTGATTTACTGATTTAGTTGCTCTTCATTCCTTCCCATAGATCCAAGTTTCTATCTAGTGCCCTTTCCTTTTTCTAAATAGTATCCTTGAAGCTGGAGAGATGGCTCAGCAGTTAAAGGTGCTTGCTTGAAAAGCCTAATGACTCAGGTTTGACCCCCTCATACCCACATAAAGCCATATACACAAACTGGCACCTGCATCTGGAGTTCATTTGCAGTGGCAGGAGGCCCTGGTGCACCTATTTCCCTCTCTCTCTTTCTCTCTGCTTGCAAATAAATAAGTAAAAATTAAAAATAAAGCCGGGCGTGGTGGCTCACGCCTTTAATCCCAGCACTCGGGAGGCAGAGGTAGGAGGATTGCCATGAGTTTGAGGCCACCCTGAGACTACATAGTTAATTCCAGGTCAGCCTGGGCCAGAGTGAGACCCTACCTCGAAAAACCAAAAAAAAAAAAAAAAAAAAAATTAAAATTAAGTAGTATCCTGGGCTGGAGAGATGGCTTAGCGATTAAGGCGCCTGCCTGCTAAGCCTAAGAACCCGGTTCCAATCTCCAGGTCCCACGTTTAGCCAGATGCAAAGTGACACAAGGGTGCAATGCCGCACTTGAACACAAGGGGGCACACACATCTGGATTTCGTTCACAGCAGCTGAAAGACTGCTGGCGCTCCCATTCTCTATCTGTCTTCCTCTCCCTCTCTGTCTCTCTCTGTGTGTCTCTCTCCAAAAATAAATAAAATAATAATAATAAAATTTAAAAAAATAGTATCCTTAAGCATTTCCTATAATTCAGTCTGCTAGTGGTAACTTTCTTCAGCCTCCTTTTAGAAGAGTATTTTGATGGCATATGAGATTATGAGAGTTATTCCCTTACAATATGGTAAAGATGTTATTTTACTTTTCCTTAATCTTATAGTTTCTAATGAAAAGACAAGAGTCATTGTAACACTTCTTCCCTATTATGAAATGTGTCTGTTTGCTCTTGCTGTTATGAAAACCTTTCTCTTTATTTTGATTTTAGCAGTTGGGCTGTGATGGACCATGGCATAGCTTTCTATATGTTAATCCTGCCTAGGGCTCACTGCATTTTCTTATACCTGAATGTTGATTTTTATTATTATTATTATTATTATTATTATTTTAGCCATTACTTATCCAACTTTTTGTTTGTTTGTTTGTTTGTTTGTTTGTTTGTTTTGTTTTGTTTTTTTGAGGTAGGGTCTCACTCGAGTCCAGGCTGACCTGGAACTTACTCTGTAGTCTCAGGTTGGCCTAGAACTTACAGTGATCCTCCTATCCCTGCCTCCCAACTGTTGGGATTAAAGGCATGCACCACCATGCCTAGTTTATTATCCAAATACTTTACATCAAGTTCATCCCTTCTCCTTTTGGAGTTATACTTACACATATAAAACATGTTTTCCCATATGTCTCTGAGGTTGTGGGTTTTTTTTTTTTCAATTTTATCTCTGTTGATCAGGTTGGATACATTTTCCTGTTCTGCCTTCCAGTTCCCAGGCCTGCCTTTTGTCTTCTCTCAGCTGTGGTAAGTATCTTCAGGGTTTTTATTCCCTTTAGTTTTGATTTTTTAACCTCTAATATTTGTATTTGTGCAACTAACTTTAAATAGGTGCTGGGGAATCAAACCTGGGCCATCAGGATTTGCAAGCAAGTGCCTTTAACCACTGAGCATCTCCCCAGCCCCTGTATTTATTCTTTTATATAACCTTGGTTTCTCTGCCAAGATTCCCAATCTGTTTACTCTTGTAATTCATTGAGCAGATTCATAGCCACTTAAATGTTTTCATTTTCTAAGACCAATCTCAGAGAAATATTTTTTTTCTTTTTTTTTTCTTTTTTCTTTGAGGTAGAATTTTGTTATCTTCTGAGAAGTGTTGATTCTGTGATTCAGTAAATGGCTAATCACACTGAACTTATGAAGTCTTCATGATCTGAAACTCTGAAAAATCCAAAGTATTTCTCAATTCCATCTGTATCAGTTACTTTTTCATTGCTAGGGCAAAATGACTGACCAGAAGCAACTTACATAAAGAAAAAGGTTTATTTTGGCTTAATTTTGAAATTCCAAAATAGTGGGGAAAACATGGCAGGAACAGAAAGCTGGCTCACATCATCACAACAGCCAGGAGGGAGTACAGAGAGAGAACTGTGTGTGGGACCTAGCTATAACACCTCAAGGCCTGTCTCCAGTGATACATTTCCTCCAATAAGGTTCTACCTCTTAAAGGTTACACAGCATTTCCTAACATTCCAATCAACTAGAGGTTAAGCATTCAAACACATGAGTCTGTGAGGGACATATTACATTCAAAACACACACCCTCTATCTTTAAAACTTTAAAACTCTGTCCCCATTGCAAATATTGGTGGGACTTTATTTTTGCATTGTGTTGGGAAAATTTCTACTCTGACTCAGTGGTTCTCAACTGGAGGCAATTCTGCACTCTGGGGATGCATATTTGGTAATGTCACAACTTACTGGTGAGTGCACTGGAATTCAGTAGGTGAAGACTAGCAATGCTGTTAAAGATGCTGTGATGAAAGGGTCTCCTGCCACAACAGAGTTGGATCTTGTCCAAAATATCAGCAGTACCAAGCTTGAGAAATCTGCTCTAGGGCAGTCTTTATTCCTAAGAGATAGCTTTCCTTGCATCTCAGCTGGATGCCAGGAATATTAACAAGCCATTAACATCTTTCCACTCTAGTACAGCTAAAAACTCCAGTGTGCCCAAAGCACCATCCCTTAATACCTACACTCTGCTCTCAACCCGAAGCACCTACTCACTGATGAGTTTGTCGGCAGGGGGCTCTTGGCCACGAACCCAGAAGGGACTTCTATATACAGCTTCAACCTCCCAATATACTGTCATAAAGAATGTAGCTTCTCTAATTGCACAAACTCTGGTCAATGTGTCTTCAGCCTAGAAACTGGAGGATTATGGGAATATCCTTGAAAGTTTCCCTTCCCTTGGGGACCATAGCTGTACATTATCTGCTGCCTGCTACCTGCTGCCTGAAAAAAGTTACCCCATATCTATTGTCCAGTTCTATAGTCATTCGTATTATGAGGGCTAATCCACACCAGTGGCCCCATCAGGTCTAGAAACTGAAGTCCAGTTTGGTCATTTCAGCTTTTCTGTTGCAAACAGAAAATGGGAAGAATTGTGAAAGACACCACTACTGTAAGGGTTGCCTGTCTGTCATTCACTGAAGATATTTGCAGTTCAGATTCTCACTCGGTAGAAATGTCCTGCGCCCTTATCATGAGCAAGGTACTCTCACAAGTGATTAATCATTTTTTCCTCATTCATCCCAGATGACTCATCATTCCCATTTTTATGAAATAAAATTGTGTGAGAAGGAATTAGTTTACCAAAACTTAAAAGAGATAAAAGGGATTCACACAGAGTGTATGTCTTCCTTCATAACCATGTGGAAATATGTCAGAAGCACGAATTCAGTCTGTCTGATTCCAAGTCCAATAGCCTTTCCTTCCCTTCCAGTAACCCAAGCTATCTTTCTGAGATCTGTCTACCACCCCTCAGAGGAGACTAAATGATTCAAAACATGACTACTGTCCTCACTTCCTCACTGCTAACTTCATTCAAAGTTCTGAAAACTGTCTGGCACCCCTGTATATGCCGCTGGGCTTCTTTGTCCACATTTATCCTGACATATCTGAGGCATAGCACTATATGCCTTATAGGAAGCCAGTAACTTACACCTTCAAAAACACATTGACTAATATACATCACAAAAAAAATTTTTTTTGATCTTTTGGCAAGCACTAACTAAGCTGGAGAGATAGTCCAGCAGTTAAAGGTGCTTGCTTGCAAAGCCTGACAGCCCAGGTTGGATTCCCTAGTACCCATGTAAAGCCAGATGCACAAAGTGGCTCATGTGTCTGGAGTTTGTTTGCAGTGGCAGGAGGGCCTTGGTGTGTCCATTCTCTCATCTCTCCTCTCAAATTAAATATTTTTTTTTCAAAAAAGAGAGAAGACAATGTTTTCCATAAAGCACCAGTAAATACAGACCCATTTGTTTCATTTTTAAATCAACAGGTGTTAAGGTTTGAATGGAAAATGTCTTCCACTGGTTCATGTGTTTGAACATGTGATCCCCAGATGGTAGTGCTGTTTTGGGAGGTTGTGAAATTTTTAGGAGCTACGGCCTAGCTTGAGAAAATGGATCTGTAAGGAGGCGATCTTTGGGTGATCTTTTAGCCTGGCTCTCTGCTTCCTTGCATACCAAACTCATATTCCTGATGCCATAAAGCCTGCCATGCCTTCCCAGCCAACATGAACCGTTCCTTCTCACACTATAAGCCAAACTAAATACTCCCTCCCTTAATCTGTTTTTTGTCAATGAGAAAAGTAACTAATTCCACCAGGGACTACTTTTTAGATTAACATAGAACCATATTATCGATTTGCACTATTACAATCATTAGAAGGCTGGGGAGATGGCTCAGTCAGTAAGTGTTTGCCATGCAAACATAAGGACCCAGATTTGAATCTCTAATACCCAGATAAAAGCTGGGTGCAACAGCACATGCTTGTAATCCAGGGAATCTCTGTGACCTGCTGGTTGCATATGTGTGTATATATATATATATACATACATACATACATACACATATATGCAACATATATATATGTATGTATATACTACTGCCAAATCAGTGAGTTCTAGGTTCACTAAAAGACCCTGTCTCGAAAAATAAGCTGGAAGCAATTGAAGAAGACACCCAAAGTCTAATTCTCACCTCCACATGCATGTACATCTGTATGTACATGTATGAACATGAATACAAACATATGTGCACAGAAATATACATTCAAAGTACAAATGGAACCCTGTCCTCTTGCTGAGCAATTTCATGATTGTTTTAAAAACTCTACGGAGAAATGTGGTCATTCTTGGTGTATTACTATGTATTCACAGGGCAGTTCCTGTAGGCCATATTAATAGGAGTGGCATTGAGTTAAAAGGTGTCTTTAACAAGGGCTGGAGGGTTGGCTTGGTGGTTAAGAAGTATGCCTTCAAACCAAAGGACTCATGTTTGATTCCTCAGGATCCACATAAGCCAGATGCAAAAGGTGGTACATGTGTCTGGAGTTCACTTGAAGAGGCTGAAGGCCCTGGCATGCCCATTCTCTCCTTCTCTCTCTACATACTTCTCTCTCTCTCTCTCTCTCTCTCTCAAAAATAATAAAATAAATGTTTTTTAAATGGTATCAAATGGATGGATCTGGAAAGGATTATACTTAGTGAGGTAACCCAAGCCCAGAAAGCCAAACATGTTCTTTCTCATATGTGGATACTAGCTACAAATAATTGGACTTCTATGTGAGTAGGAATCAAACTCAGTAGCAGAAGCCGCCGGTAAGGTAGAAAGGGGATATAAAGGGAATAGAAAGGGAGGGAGGGGGTACTTAATAGGATGGTATTGTATATATGTAAGTAGAAGAACAGATTAATGGGGGTGAAAAGGCCTAAGTGAGGTCAGGGGAAGAGATTGAGTAATGGAAAGGTGGAGGGAGGACTAATCAAAATGTAAGAGGATATAAAAAAGTCATATGGAAACCTACTTTTCTGGACAATGGAACACTCAGAAGCCATAGATTGTTACTAGAAAATTTTCAGTTCCAGGGATGGATACCTTCCAGTGAGTTGTTGGCTGGGGAGGTCACAGATACCCCCAAAACATTATAAGCCATTGCTGAGGCCCTTGGTTTCCTACCAGGAATAGATGGTAAGACCCTATTGCTGAAGACTCCACATACTTGAGCAGCAAGTTCACTGAGAAATCTTTCTGGAGCTGAGCTGAAAGCCTGCTCCATGTGGACCAGCTGACAGAAAGTTGGAAAAAAGCAGTTCAACGGGAGAGAGAAAACACCAGTGAAGGTACTCAACAATGAACATTGCAAGCTTTAAATTTGGCCAGCCAGACCAAATGAGCCAATGGGTGCAATAGTGGCATGTCTGTTATGGGGGAAACCAACTGCTCTCTAGTTGGACTGGGGGCCCACTCCATGGGAGGGAACACATCCCTGATACTGAACATATACAACTGGGGTAGTCATGAGCCCTAAGGGTGTAATGTCTGCTGGTGTCTCGCTAAATGTATATACTATGCTCACCAAACTGCCCAGTAAGCACTTCTCTTAATGTCCACACCCATATATTAATGTTACTCTCACTTTTGTTTAGAGAAGCTTCACTTTTCAGATGTGGCAATCTTGGGATAACTCAGAAGGCACCATGGTGCTGAGAAGAAATGACAGAGGAGTGCTCAGAACTGAAACATCTCAAACCCACCTTTCAAGGCTCAAGGTCCATTGCGGAAGAGGGGGCAGAAATAATGAAAGAGCCAAAGGAAGAGTAGGACTCCTTACAATGTGCTCCTCCAGACACAAAATGGCCTGGATATCCATGACCTCACAGTGCCTGACACTACCTACACAAGACCATCATAATAGGAGGAAAAGATCATGACATCAAACTGAAAAGAGAGACTGATTGAGACGGGGAGGAGATATGATGGAGAGTGAAGTTTCAAAGGGGAAAGTGGGGGGAGGGGAGGGAAGTACCATGGGATATTGTCTACGATTAAAGAAGATTGTCAATAAAAAAATTAATTAATTAATTAATTAATTCAAAACCTAGAGCTGGAAAGATGGCTTAGCAGTTAAGGCATTTTCCTGTGAAGCCTAAGGACCCATGTTCAACTCTCCAGATTCCACATAAGCCAGACTCACAAAGGTGAGGCAAGCGCAAGGTCACACATGCCTACTAGGTGGCATAAGCATCTGGAGTTCCATAGCAGAGGCTGAGGACCAGGCACGCCAATCTCTCTCTCTCAAAAATAAAAATAAAGCTGGGCATGGTAGCGCATGCCTTTAATCCCAGCACTTGGAAGGCAGAGGTAGGAGAATCGCCATGAGTTTGAGGCAACCCTGAGAATACATAGTGAATTCCAGGTCAGCCTGGGCTAGAGTGAAACCCTACCTCAAAAAACCAAAAACAGGGATGGAGACATGGCTTATGGTTAAACTTGCCTGTGAAGCCTAAGGACCCAGGTTCAATTCCCCAGTACCCACACAAGCCAGATGCACTAGGTGGCACATGCATCTGGACTTTATTTGCAATGGCCAGAGAGCCTGGTGTGATCATTCTCTTTCTCCCTATCTGCCTCTCTCTTACATAAAGAAATAAATAATAAAAAGTTTTAAAAAGGGGTATCTTTAATTTTTACTGTTCTCAATAGAGGTTGTACCAGTCTATGTCTCTATAACCCATGTGTAGTTCTGTATTTCCACATCTGGGCTATCATATACTAGGTCCAACTGAGAAATGTGTTGATCCTGTACCTCTTCTTTGCATGGTCTGTGACCCTTGCTAGTCTCTCAGTTCCACATGGACAAGGATGTGTTAATTTCCCTCACACCAAGCTCCTAGACAATGCCTGACTTTGGTTTCAGGTATTGTTTATAAGTGGTAACGCAGTAATACTAGTATGCCATGATCCCATCTGCCTTCAAAATACAGCCTAGGTGAGATGCCTGCCTTCCTCTGACATCCCCCTCTTTCTCCTCAGAGTTACCAGCTCATTTGTATTTTGGTCAACAATGGCTCCTTCCAGGGCAGGGAGGGGCTGTCCTGCTTGTGTGTGCAGCATTGCTATTTCCACAGAGGTACCAGTCATTTACAGAGGAAACCTTGCTCATGACTGAATTATCACCCACACAGAATCTAAAGGATGGGAAAAGATGTCTTTTCAAACTGCCTATCAGTCTATGAAGGAGCCTTCCTCCCTTCCCTCCTGCCCCAGGGCACTCTGGGATGCTCACCTGCTCCCTTTCCCCTGTGACAGACTAGGGCTCAGTCAGTGACTCAGGCCCATGGGTTTACCTCTGCAGGAGAGGGAGGGTAGGGAAGGGAGTGGAGAGACCAGGCTGGGGGAGGAGGAAATGACATGAAGGAAAGCAGAACCCTCATATGCACACTTAGCCACTGAGCATCAGTGAGGGGCATGCAGTAGTTCTACTGCCATGATCAGCCACGTCTTAGCATAGTGACAACTGCATGTGGTTTCCTTTCTGCTTTTGCAGACATGTTTTTGTACTATCCTAACAGTGCATAGGCCAAATTCCCCCAATCAAGGGAGCATGTGCCATACCTAAGACAGAAGGGGGTGTTCCACCCACACTTAATGTGTTCTCAGCCCAGCTTTCAGCAGGGATGTTCCATGAGGGGCAGTAGTGCCCCCTGGAGGCAAAGCGACCTCCGTGGTGACATTGGTAAGGCTCTTCCTGCCTGGAATCAGCAGGTTGGGGCCTGAGACATTAAACAGCCTGCTGTGAGCAGCCCAGAGCAGGCCTAATGAGGCATAATGAGGAACCACCTGACCTAAAAAGCTGACAGTTCTTTCTCTGAACTCTGCCTGATGTCTTCACAAGGTGTGGCCTTGGCTCTGGGACACTCACTGGGCAAAGGAGCCAAGGTAGAATTCTATATGCTGGCTCAGAGCTCCAAGCCTACCACTGGATACTGTGAACACAAGGTGTCAACTCGGCAGGAAGAAGCCCACAAGGAATCTGACGAGAGGAGGAGGAGGAAAGGCGGGATTGTATTTAGATGTAGGGGAAAATTTTTGTTCTCTTTTCCTAGGAAGCTATTGAATGCTGTCTCCTCTCCCATTTAGATATGAGGAGGTTGAAGAGCAACAGTCACCTTTAGCAATACATTAAGTGCTCAGATGCTGCAAGGCAGCCCAACGCTGTCATATTAACCCCCTCTGCTGATGGTAACCACCGCCAAACACAGCAGGAAAATTAGGGGCAGAAGGAGCGGACGGGTTCCAAGGTCATCTTACAAGACACAAAAGCCAGAGACTAAGCGCTGGACTCTGTCACAGGGTTCTGTGGTCATGACTCAGGTCTGACACCTAGAGGTGACTTCGGGCAGGTGCCCAGGCTTCTGCAAGCTTCATCTCCCTCATCTATAAAATGGGGATAAGGAAACTTCTCCAGAGAACAGCAGTAGGGAAGATGAGGTAAGTCAAGGAAAGCACAAAGCACAGTGTGTGGCACTCCATAAACACGATTATCATCAATCTTCATTCTCTGAAAAGCAACCCCAGGGGCTGGGATGATGACTTAGTAGTTAAAGGTGCTGGCAAGCCCAGGGTTCAATTCCCAAGCAACCCATGTAAGCCAGATGCAAAGAGTGATGCAAGTGTCTGGTATTCGTTTACAGTAGCATTACACACACACATTAAATAAATCCATTAATCCTTTTTAAACTTTTTATTTACAGTTTCCATAAGTATAGACAATAAAGCCATGATAATTCTCTCCCTCCACTCCCAATAAATATTGTTTTTAAATTTAAAAAAGAAAGAAAGAAAAACAATTCCAGACAACAGCAATAATAAAACCACCCCACCTTAGAAGAACAGAATAGATATTCTGCCATTTACCTCCAAGGATATGATCAGACAGAGAACACCATGTTCTTAAGACACAAATGAAGCAGTTTTATTCTGCCTCTAAGTCACTCTGTTCCCTGGTTGAACAAGAATGTTGTGACTCACACTTTAAATTATAATTGTGTTCTATATCCCTCTGGTGACAAATATTTCATTTTTACGCCTCTTTTGCTAAAATGAAGACCTTCCAGCCAACCTCTTCCTCATGCAATCTTTACAATTCCCATTTCCCATCCTGTCCTCCCCCCATCCAGGCCTTCACAGGCATTCTGCTTGCCCAAAGAGTGGATTTGTGTTTTATTCAAATAACTCTGAACGTCAACACTAATGAAAACACTTGGCATCTGTCTTTAGTTGAAATGTGAATACTTCGGAGCAATATTTACAAGGCCCACTTCCCAGCCACTGCTCTGATATTTGATTGTAACAGTATAACATGACATTCCAAGCTACAGCGACAAGCTGTTCCTCAGTTGTGTCAGGACCCATCTTTTATATTTTCAAATGTATGCACACAGCGCTAAAGAAACAGTACATCCAACCGATCAATCACAGGCTCTCTCCTTTGGTTCAGATATTGCTTGGGTTTTCCTGTCTCAGACCCAGTCCCCTCCCGGACAGTTTGGAGGTTGGGGATGATGTGAGGAATAACTCACCTACTGATAGCATGTGTATCAGGACACACTAATGAACTGACCTTGTAGTGAAGATGATCTGTCATTAAACAAAGGGGCTAGACAGGGTCTTTTGTAGCCCAGGATGACCTTGAACTTGAACTCCTAATCTTCCCACCTCTACTTCCCAAGCCTATTTTTTTTAAGTCAAACTGTGGTCTCCAGAATACTGAGAAAATTCTTTTTTGGTGGGCATGCAGCAATTTCCACACATGCAATGACACAGCACATTCACTATTAACCTAAAGCCACTGGTAGTAAGTATTACCAGATGAAGTAGGCTGAGTAAGAACCCTTGGAGATGTCAGAACCTAATCCCTGGAGCCCGTATGAGTTACCTTAAATGGGGAAAGGATCTTGGCAGGTGTGATTAAACTTGGCATGTGGGCTAGGGATGTAGCTCCATTGATAGAGTTCTTGCCTAGCATGCGTGAAGCCCTAAATACAGTCCCCAGCAGCACGTAAACCAAGAAAGGATGCAAACATGTATAATCTTACCACTTGGGAGGTAGTAGAAGACCAGAAAGTCAAGGTCATTCTCAGGCTACATAGCAAGTTAATGGCCAGACCATCACACAAGGGACTTTATATGAGAGAGGTAGAGGAAGACCAAGCATAGGAAAAGAGAAGGCCCTAGGACCACCGAGGGAGTGACACGCCTGAAATGCCATAAGCCATCAAATGCTGGAAGAGGCAAGGAATGGGTTCTTCCCTAAGCTCTCAGAAGCAGGATGTGGTCAGGAGCTTATATCATGGCATGTGACACCTGAGCTCTTAACAGCTGGGCTTAGTTATGCGCATATGTAATCCCAGTTTTTGGGGAGCAGAGACCAGAGAATCACTGCAAATCACAAAAACCAGAGCTCCAAGTTCAGAAAGAGACTCCATCTGCACTTGGCTTTATTTTACAGATGGTAGAGAAAATGGAGGAGAACCAAAATCCATTGATAAGACAAGAAGTTAGCCGACTGCCACCTCTACCCCATCTGCCAGGGCCCAGGAGAAAGTGCAAGGGCCAGCCTGACAACCAGCTCCAAGTTGATGGTGACAAACATGGTGATCAATCAAAACCTATCAAAACAAAAATTCATAGGCTACAGAGAACTCAACAGTAAATCAGACTGCCAACAAGCCTGCTATGGCTCAGGGAACACTGTGGAAGAGGAGGTGAAAAGATTGTAAGGGCCACAGAGTGGGTAGGAATATCCTGAGGCACAGTCCGCCACTATCCCACAGGGACTGACTAGAGGCCTTCATGACCCCACAGTGAATACCATAACCTCTCAGAGGAGGGCCCTCAGGGTAACAGGAGCTGGGTCAAGGGGTTGAAAGAGAATAACCTGGGGCTGGAGGGATGGTTTGGCGGTTAAGGTGTTTGCCTGCAAAGCCAAAGGACACAGATTCAGTTCCCTAGGACCCATGTTAGCCAGATGCACAAGGGGGCACACATGTCTGGAATTCATTTGCAGTGGCTGGAGGCCCTGGCATGCCCATTCTCTATGTCCCTCTTTCTCTCTGTCAAATAAATAAATAAATAAAAATAAAATATTAAAAATATATAAAAAAGAAAGAGAATAACCTGTCTCTCTCTCTCTCTCTCTCTCCACACACACACACATACATGTATTTATTAAAAAAAAGACAGACTCCATCTCAAGGAACTATGCAGATGAGTGGAAGAGGAGGACCCCTGACATTTCCTCTGGTTTCCAGGTACTATGACCACATCAGCACATGTGCATACACCACACACATCATACCACACATACCATGTGAAGGAAAGAAAAGAAAGACATTTCAGACTTCTGGCCTTCAGAATTGAACAAAAAATTTCAAGCCAACCACATGTGTGGCAAGGTGACAGAGCTCACAGGAAACTAATATACTATACAAACAGATGACAATAACAATGAAATCAAGAATTTAACCATGAAAATAATTTAACCTTCTAGTCCTCCTTTTGTCTCCATTTTACATATTAGGTAACTAAATGGAGAGAGGTTAAGTGACATAATAAATCACACACATAGTGAGGGACAGAGCTAGGTAAAGGTCTGTGTGTGTGTGTGTGTGTGTGTGTGTGTGCGTGTGCACGCACGCGCACAAGTACATGGGTCCATATCCATGTGACAGGCAGAGGTTGATGTCAATTGTCTTATTCAATCACTCTCCATTCTATTTTTGAGAGAGGGTCTCTCACTGAACCCAGAGCTCAATGATCCAGCTACACCAGCCAGCAAATCCCAGTGATCTCCTGCATTGGCTCCCCAGCCCTGGGAGTTCAGGTGCATGCTTCCATGCCCAACTATTACATGGGTTCTGGGAATCCAAGCCCCAAAGTTATAAACTCTGTGTCAGGTTTGCTCATAAGCTATCCCCAACAGTGAGCACACTTGCTTGCATACCTGTGGAATCCAATAAGGACCTGGGGGAAGGCAGCAGGGCTGGGACACATCATGGCTTCTCTTTGCTGAGTAGCTTATTCCTGCATTTCCTGAGAGATGATGCAATATGGGCTTGCCAAGCTTTCTTAGCGAACCTAGGAGCAACATAGCAAGGCTGAGAACAATTCACTGGGCCAGAACTCTTTGAGGCCCTTCGTAGTTCCAACTCAAGCCCCAGGAGAATCTAAAGAGTTCCCAAAGCAGCCTAGCATACAGGGCCACTTCCAGCTCAATCCCATGGGACATCCTCTTGAGATTGAAGAGAAGCCTGACACATTCTATATCCACTTTCTTTAGAAAGTATCCACTGGGGGCTGGAGAGATGGCTTACCAGGTGAGGCACTTGCCTGCAAAGCCAAAGGACCCAGGTTCAGTTTCCCAGGACTCATGTAAGCCAGATGCTCAAGGTGGTGCATGCATCTGGAGGCCCTGGCACACACATTTTCTCTCTCTGTGTGTCTCCCTCTATCTGCCTCTCTCTTAAAATAAATAAATAAATAAATATAAAAGAAGAAAAATGACTTCTAAAAAAATAGCCAATATTTAAAAAAAGAAAGAATTAACTGGGCTGGAGAGATGGCTTATTGATTAAGGTGCTTGCCTGCAAAGCCAAATGACCCAGGTTCGATTTCCCAGTACTCATGTAAAGGCAGATACAAAAGGTGACACATGTGTCTGGAGTTTATTTATAATGGCTAAAGGCCCTCGTACACTCATTCTATCTATCTGCCTCTCCTCCACCTCAAATGAATAAATAAATAAATAAATAATAAATAAATAAATAAATAAATAATTTTTAAAAGAAACTATCTACTAATAAATTACAAGTAATGGCCTCCTTGGACCCATGCAATAACTGGTGAAGGAGAGATCCCCAAATTACAGATGAAAAATGTCAAGATTCCAAGAGGTGAGGAAAGTTGCCAAAGCCATGCAAGGAGGCCAAGAGTGCAGACAAAAAAAAGCCAATCTTCCACCTGCCTTTTTTTATTTTACAGAGAGAGAAAAAAAGGGAGGGAGAGAATTGGTATGCCAGGACCTCAGCCACTACAAACTCCAGATATTTGTACCACCTAGTGGGCATGTGTGACCTTACACTTGCCTCACCTTTGTGAGTCTGGCTTATGTGACATCTGGGGAGTTGAACATGGGTCCTTAGGCTTCACAGTCAAGCGCCTTAACCACTAAACCATCTCTCCAGCCCTCCACTTGCCTTTTGTATCAACACCTCTTCCCTCCTCCTTTCCTTAAGATGTGCAAACAGGCCTCAGGCCTTCTTGAACACACAATGGGGTCTCCCCCATGGAGCCCAGCTGATATGTGGCAGTGTGGGCCTCAATTAATCAAAGGTGTCTATGCCTGAGACTACCATAGAAGATCAATCAATTTCAAAGAGAAATGAAACAACCTCTAAACAGTCAACCCCAAAATATAGGGATTTTTGTACATATTCACTTCAAAGGGGTCATTCCTTATTCTGAAACAGTATGTGTCTCAGTTGAGATGAGATTTAAAGGCAGATGAAATGCATTTCTCTACATATGACTATGTGCCACAGCTTCTACAGTTTCCATCTTTCTCTCCCTCTCTCTCTCCTTTCTCTCTCTCTGTGTGTGTGTGTGTGTGTGTGTGTGTGTATGTGTGTGTTGTATGTGTATGTGTGTGTTTAGCTTCAAGTCACTCACAGCATTCCAAGCCTATGAAGTAGGTTGTTGGGCCCTGCCCGGTGTGAGGCCTAGTGGTTCTGGGCCCAGCCAGAGTTTACCTGTACTTGGCTCCCGGTGAGGCCTGGTTGAGCTTCCAGAGCCTGAGTAGAGTTTCGCAACCTGTCCTTGGAGTGACTCAGCACCTAGGCTGAAACTGCCTCCGCCCAGCTACTGCTGACGTGGTGAAATACTATTGGCCCAAATGCCTCCACCCAGCTGCTGGCCCTAATATTGACCCTTTTCTCTCATCCTCTCTTCCCCCTCTTTCCTCAAAATATATAAATACCTCCCCATGACAATAAAGGAGTGAGTTCCGCCTTAGACGTTTCTCCCGGCTCAATGTGGTTTTTCTCCCCGGTGTTTTGGGGGGGAGGGGTTTGAGTCGCCCGCCTTCTCGCTCAGCCTCGAGAGAAGCGGCTGGCCAGGTTCTCTCTCTCTTCCGCTCTACCTGCCGGTGGTGGAGGGAAAAAAAACCCCGGCAGTAGGTTTTATATGAAGTTGGTTTTATAATTAGTCCCATTTCACAGTTGGAGAAACTGAGACTCTAAAAGCTCAAGTTTAATTTTTCCTTCACCTTGGTTCAGAGATGAGAATTGGGATCGGAATACAGATCTGAATCCAAATTCCTAACCAAAGCAGTATTCTGCCTCACATCTGAAAAAGAACATTTAAATTCATAGATATTTTTCATGAACAATTGGTCCTGGGGAGGAGTTGAAGCTTTCAGACTAATGACGAGTAAGTTTCTATGTGGCATGTGATCTCATATCTGACCATATTCTTTTTCCATTCCTGGCATTTTCATTGCTAACATTTGTTTTGTTTGGCAAGGGGTGGGGGTGTTTGTCTGAAGGGCTGCTCTTTGTCTTTAGCAGAAAAACTCAGAAATCTTCTGTCAAAAAGACCAAATTAATCATAAGCATTTAAGAAAGAAAGAACCAGGAGCTCAGAGTCTTTTTCTCAGAAAAGTACATGTTCTGATAACTGTATTTTTTAAATGAAATTGTTCTTGACTCTAAGAATTTGGATTTTTTAAATTCTGTTTATTTGTTTTTTGTTTGTTTGGTGTTTTTTTTTTTTTTGTTTGTTTTTTTTTTGCTTTTTCGAGGTAGGGTTTCACTCTGGTCCAGGCTGACCTGGAATTAACCATGTAGTCTCAGGGTGGCCTCGAACTCTTAGCGATCCTCCTACCTCTGCCTCCCAAGTGCTGGGATTAAAGGCATGCGCCACCACGCCCGGCTTTGTTTGGTGTTTTTTTCAAGGCAGGATCTCCTTCTATCCCAGGCTGACATGAATCTCTCTAGCCCCAAGCTGGCTTTGAGCTCATGATAATCCTCCTTCCTCAGTCTCCCAAGTGCTGAGATTAAAGGAGTGTGCCACCAAGAACTGGCTGGAATTAGAATTTTTTAATTCTACTTATTTATTTACTTATTTGAGAGAAAGAGAAGCAGTAGTAGTAGTAGTAGTAGGGGTAGTAAGAGAATAAGTATACCAGGGCCATCAGCCCCTGCAAATTAACTCAGACACCTTGTGCAACTGGCTTCCATTGGGTACTGGAGAAGCGAATCTGGGTTCTTAGACTTCACAGGCAAATGCCTTAACCACTAAGCCATCTCTCTAGCCCTGAATTTGGTATTTTTTAAAGAAATTACAATGTAAATTTTCAAACATTTATTTTTAAAACATGTATAACAAACCAATCTCAATCTATCATCTTGTTTTACCACTTATGAACTCATGGTCAGTCTCGTTTTATCTAATCTCCCTGCACCCACTTTGTTTGCTGGTAAATTCCATCCATCGATCATTTTCCTGCAAATATTTCATGCATCTTCAACTGACAAGGACATTCTTCTAGACACCATAGCAATGGCATTACCACCCTTAACAAAATTAGTCATTTCTGGCTGAAGAGATTGCTCAGTGGTTAAGGTGCTTTGCCTGCAAAGCCTAATGACCAGGGTTGGATTCCCCAGTACCCATGTAAAGCCATATGCACAAGGTGGCACATGCATCTGAAGTTTGTTTTCAGTGGCTAGAGGCCCTGGCATGCCTATTATCTCTCTCTCTCTCTCTCTCTCTCTCTCTCTCTCTCTCTCTGCCTCTTTTTCTCTCTCTCTCAGATAAATAAATAAAATATTAAAAATTAGTTATTTCTGCACTGGAGAGATGGCTAAGTGGTCAAGGCATTTGCCTGCAAAGCCAAAAGATCCAGGTTCAACTCCCCAGGACCCATGTAAGCCAGATGCACAGGTAGCACATGCATCTGGAGTTCATTTACAGTGGTTGGAAACCCTGATGTGCCCATTCTTTCATTCTATATCTGCCTCTTCTCTCTTCCTCTCTCAAAAAAAATCAAAATAAAATATTTTTAAAAATTAGTTATTTCTTATCATCTAAAACCCAATCAAGGGCTGAAAAGATTGCTCAGTGGTCAAGGCACTTGACTGCAAAGCCTAACGACCTGGGTTTGATTCTCCAGTGCCCATGTAAAGCTATATGTACAAAGTGGCACATGCATCTGGAATCCATTTACAGCAGCCAGAGGCCCTGGTATGCCCATCCCCCCTTGCAAATAAAAATATGTTAGGGGCTGGAGAGATGGCTTAGCAGTTAAGGCACGTGCCTGTGAAGCCAAAGGTCCCAGGTTCAATTCCCCAGTGCCCATGTAAGCCAGATGCACAAGAAAGCGCATGAGTCTGGAGTTCATTTACAGTGGCTAGAGGACCTGGCATGCCCATTCTCTCTCTCTCTCTCTCTGCAAATAAATAAATAAAAATTTAAAAAATAAAAATTGAAAAAATTAAAAAGCAATCATATTTAAATTTTGCTGTCTCAAAAAATATATTTTGGATGGGCTGGAGAGATGGCTTAGTGGGTAAGGCACTTGCCTGTGAAGCCTAAGGACCCAGGTTGTTCGATTCCCCAGTTCATATGTAAAGCAGATGCATAAGGTGGCACATGTGTCTGGAGTTCATTTTGCAGTGGCTGGAGGCCCTGTCATGCCTATTCTTTCTATCTTTTTCTCTCTCTCCAATAAAATAATTTTTAATAATTTAAATTTTTAATAATTTAAAAAGCAAAAAAATGTATTGGGGTCTGGAAAGATCACTCAGTGGTTAAAGGCAATGCTATCAAAGTCTAGTGGCCTAGATTCAATTCCTCAGCACCCACATAAAGCAAGATGCATACAGCACATGCATCTGGAGTTCATTTGCAGTGACAAGAGGCCCTGGCATGCCCATTTTCTCTCTCTCATTCTTATTCTCTCTCCCTCTCTCCTTGCAAGTAAATAAATAAAAGTATTGTAAAATGTATTTTTTCTCTTGTTGGTTCCCATCAGAACCCGGATTTGATTGTTTCTGTAGACTCTTAATCTGAAGCAATCTTATACTCCTCCTATTTCACACCATCACTTGCTAAGGTGGCTGGGCCATGCAACCTCTAGTATGTTGATTTCTTCTACAGCACTGTAGAGCTTGCTCCTCTAGCTCCCCAATTCCTGTAAGTGGGAAGTTAACACTCGAGGCTTGATTAGATTTGGGAGAATATGTCACCTACTTCATTTTTTCAAGGAGGCACACAATATGTGTATGTAGTCTCACTTGTAGTGACTTATGAATTTTATAATTGATCAACCTATTCAGGGTTCATAGTCTAATTCATCCAGTTTATACTTCCCAATCAATGTTCTCTTTCACCTAATGGCTTGAAACACCCACTGGTTTTTTTTTAACTTTTTATTTTTTATTATTTTTTTGGAGAGAGATACAGAGAGGGAGAGAGAGAGAGAGAGAGAGAAAACAGAGATGGGCACGCAAGCAGTGTCTCAGCTTCTGCAAACGAAATCCAGATGTGCGCCCCCTTGTGGTCAAGTGCAGCATTGCGCCCTTGTATCACTTTGCATCTGGCTAAACGTGGGACCTGGAGATTGGAACCGCTGGAGATTGGAACCAGTGTTCTTAGGGTTAGGAGGCAGGCCATCTCTCCAGCCCAACACCCACTGATTTTTAAAAATCACAGATCTGTTATTGTGTTAGAGCCTCAACAAAGTACTTTTCTAACTCTGTCTGTGTTTATTAGCTGGGGTTCTTCAAGACAGGATGTTCTCATGTTCAGCAATAAAGAAGGAGGAAGTGCTGGTAGACACTGAAATGTGGATGAGTCTCCAAAAATGATGCTAGATGAAGGACACCAATCAAAAAGAACACAGCCTGCTCATTTCCATTTATATAAAATGTCCTTGATAGGAAATCCACAGAGATGAGAGAGAGAAAGAGAAAGACTGAGAGAGAGAGAGAGAAAGAGAGAGAGGGAGGAGAGGCTGCCCTGGCTGGGGAGTCAGAGATGGAGAGTGACTACTAATCACTGCAGGGCTTTTTGAGAGAATGACGGAAATATTCTAGACTGAGACTGTGGTAATGTTTACACAACTCTGTGAATAAAATAAAACCATGAATTAAATGTGGAAGTCTGACGGTATGTGAATTATGTACCTCAAGAAAGATGTTAGAAATAACTTTCCTACTCAGTGGAAGAGTATCTGCCCACCATGCTTGAGATCCTGGTTTAATTTTCAGTGGGGGGAAAAACATTTCTTTTGAATATGTTTTATACAGGAAAGTAAAGACAAGTATTTCTTTCACTTCAGAGTAATAAGCTGGACATCCTAGCAGCCCTCTGTGATGACAGCACATTTTAAAAGTACTTCTCTAACTCAAAAACATTTGCATAACTTTGTATTAAACCTAACCAAGCAAGTGAAAGACTTCACAATGAAAACTTTAAAAGGCTCAAGAAAGTAATTAAAAGCTGGGTGTGGTGGCACACGCCTTTAATCCCAGCATTCGGGAGGCAGAGATAGGAGGATAACCATGAGTTCGAGGCCACCCTGAGACTATATAGTGAATTCCAGGTCAGCCTGAGATAAAGTGAGACTCTACCTCGGAAAACCAAAAAAAAGAAAAGAAAGACAGGAAGGAAGGAAGGAAGGAAAGGAAGGAAGGAAGGAAGGAAGGAAGGAAGGAAGGAAGGAAGCAAGCATGGAAGGAAGGAAGGAAGGAAGGAAGGAAGGAAGAAAGAAATTAAAGAAGACACTAGGAAATGGAAAGACATCTTATGTTCATAGATTGCAAGAATCAATTTTGTAAAAATGGCTATCTTCCCAAAAGCAACCCACAGATTTAAAGCAATACCCATGAAAATTCCCAATGGCATTCTTCACTGAAATAGAAAGGAAGAAAAAAAAAAAAAAAAAAAAACCAGTTCTCAGCCAGGTGTGGTGGTGCACACCTTTAATTCCAGCACTCAGGAGGCAGAGGTAGGAGGATAGCTGTGAGTTTGGGGCCAGCCTGAGACTACATAGTGAATTCCAGGATAGTATGGGCTAGAACAAAACCCTACCTACTTTAAAAAGTTTTTTTTTAATGTCCTAAAATTCATTTGGAAGCACAAAAGCCCTTGGTTAGCCACAGCTATCCTGAGAACCAAAAATAAGGCTTGAAGGGATCACCAGACCTGACTTAAGGTGTACTACAGAGTCCTAGCCATAGAAACAACACATGCAGACCAATGGAACAGAATAGAGGACCCAGAAATAAGCCCAGACAGCTATAACCATGTTTTTTGACAAAAATACCAAAAATATTCACTGTAGAAAAAGCTGAGGGCTGGAGAGATGGCTTAGTGGTTAATACGCTTGCCTGTGAAGCCTAAGGAAAAAGATAGCCTCTTTAACAAATGGTGCTGGGAAAACTGCATATCTATATGCAGAAGACTGAATCAACTCCAAGTGGATGAAAGACCTTAATGTCATACCTAATACTCTGAAACTGCTAGAGGAAATACTAGAGAAAATACTTCAACATACAAGCACAGGAATGGACTTTCTGAGTAGGACTTCAGATGCTCAGGATAGGAGTTGGGCATGGTGGCGCACGTCTTTAATCCCAGCACTTGAGAGGTAGAAATAGGAGGATCACCATGAGTTCGAGGCCATCGTGAGACTACATAGTGAATTACAGGTCAGCCTGGGCTACAGTGAGACCCTACCTCAAAAAAAAAAAAATAGATGCTAGGGATATAAGGCCACTAATCAACCCATGTGACCTCATGAAACTGCACTTGCAAAGGACAGTATTAATCAAACTAAGAGGAAGCTTAAAAAGAGAGGAGCAAATTTTTTCCATCTATACATCTGACAGGCGATTAATATCTAGGGTAAATAATTCAAAAAAAACTAAATAACAAAAAATAAACCCAATCCAAAAAACAGGCTATACAAATACACAAAGTGGTGCATGTGTCTGAAATGTGTTTGCAGTGGCAAGAGGCCCTGTTGTGACCACTCATTCTCTTCCTCTCCCTCCCTCTCTCTGATTGCAAATAAACAATAAATAAAAATGAAAAATAGGCTATAGGAATCTGGGTGTGATGGCACACACCTTTAATCCCAGCACTCATCAGGCAGAGGTAGGAGGATCACTGTGAGTTCAAGGTCACCCTAAGACTACATAGTAAATGCCAGGTCAGCCTGGACTAGAGTGAAACCTTACCTCAAAAAAACGAACAACAACAACAAAAATAAATAAATTAATTAATTTAAAAAATGGGCTAGAGGGCTGGAGAGATTGCTTAGTGGTTAAGATGCTTGCCTACAAAAACCTAAGGACTCAGGTTCATTTCCCCAGTACCCATATAAGCCAGATATACAAGGTGGAACATGTGTCTAGAGTTCATTTGTAGTAACTAGAGGTCCTGGTGTGCCCATTCTCTCTCTCTCTTTTTCTCTCTCCCCCTCTTTCTCTCTCTCTCTCAAATAAATCAATAAATAATATTTCTAAAATAGGCTACAGAACTGAATAGAGAACTCTGAAAAGAAGAAATACAAATGGCCATTTTTAAGGCTCAACATCCTTAGCCATCAGAGAAATTAAAATTAAAACTAGTTTGAGGGCATGCAAGATTGTTCGGTGGTTAAAGGTGCTTGGTTACTAAGCCTGGTCAACTGGATTCACTTCCCAATACCCACATAAAGCAAGACACACAAAGCAGCACATGTATCTGGAGTTCATTTACAGTGGCAAGAAGCCCTGAAATACCCATACTCACTATCTATCTCACAAATAAATAAAAACAAACTGAAATAATTTCAAATTCCATCTCACTACAATCAGAATGCCTATCATCAAGAAATCAAATGACAATAAATGCTGGCAAGGGTATAAGAAAAAGTTACCCTTATGGCACTTGCTTGCAAAGCTTGACAGCCTGAGTTCAATTCCCTAGTACCCACATAAAGCAAGATGCACAAAATGGTCCATGTGTTTGGAGTTCATTTGTAGTGGTAGGAGGCACTGGTGCACCCATTCTCATTCTCTCTCTTCTCTCTCTCTCTCTCTCTCTCTCTCTCTCTCTCTCTCCTAGCAACAAATAAATATTTAACTATAAAAAAAAGAAAGAGAAACCCTTCTCCTTGTTGTGGGAATGTAAGCTATTGTAGCCATTATGAAAATCAGTGTGGAGGTTCCTGAGAGAACTAAAAATAGATCTGCCATATGACTCAACTGTACCACTCCTGGCCATATACCCTAAGGACTGTACACTTTGCTACAGACATACTTGCCCATACATGTCTATTGCTACTCTACTCACAATAGCTAGGAAATGGAACTAGCTTGGATGCCCATCAACTAATGAATAGATAATAAATGTATAGTATATACATGAAATGTAGTTTTATTCAGCCATAGAGAAAAATGAAATTATGAAATTTGTAGGAAAATAGGTAAATCCAGAAAAGATTATACTAAGTGAGGTAACCCAGGATCAGAAATTTAAATGCCACATGTTCTTTCTCCTGTGAAAATTTTTAGATTATGTGAGCTCAATTAAAAGTCAGTAATAGAGGCCAGGAAGCTAGAATAGGGCCATGAGGGAGGGAGGGAAAAAGAGAACTTCAGGGAAAGGGGATATAGCAAATATGTAAGTAGAGGGGCAGGACACTGGGGGCGGAATGGTCTCAGAAGAGTTAGGGGAAGGGCATGGAGAAAAGGGGGTTTGAGGAGAGTTAATCAAAATTAAAGAGTGAGTGACAGGTCAGCCTGGGCTAGACTGAGACCCTACCTTGAAAAAAAATAAAAAAAAATTTAAAGATATTATAAAACCTTACTTGGTTGCCA
Organism: Orientallactaga sibirica; assembly: GCA_036365145.1. Taxonomy (NCBI): domain Eukaryota; kingdom Metazoa; phylum Chordata; class Mammalia; order Rodentia; family Dipodidae; genus Orientallactaga; species Orientallactaga sibirica. The sequence goes on along the minus strand of JAEOAD010000017.1, from coordinate 31,879,744 downwards.
TACGTGTGTATATGTATATGTACATATGCATGCTGGAGAGAGGGCTTAGTGGTTAAGATACTTGCCTGCAAAGCCTAACAACACAGGTTTGATTCCCCAGTACCCACATAAAGCTGGATGTACATGGTAGCACATGCATCTGGAGTTCCTTTGCAGTGGCTAGAGGTCATGGTGCACCCATTCTCTCTCTCTCCTTCCTTCCTCTCCTCTCTCTCCCTCTCCCTCTCTCTCTCTCTCCTTGCAAATAAATACCACTGACAATATTCTGGTAGTCAGTCGGGCGTGGTGGTGCATGCCTTTAATCCCAGCACTTGGGAGGCAGAGGTAGGAGGATCGCCGTGAGTTTGAGGCTACCCTGAGACTACATAGTTAATTCCAGGTCAGCCTGGACCAGAGTGAGAACCTACCTCGAAAAACCAAAAAAATATATATATATATATACATATATATATATATATCCTGGTAGTCTTTTATAGGCCCTTTATAGGATAAGATAGTCTAGGCCTAACATGATGTTCCTGCCCAGGAGCTGGAATCAGCTGTATTTCCAGAAGCCTCATTTTCTTCTGGAGGAAATGACACTTAGAAAGCACTATCTGAGCACCAAGGACAATAATTACTGAATTGTCATTGCTTCAAAGACCTTTTCAGTGGCCATGACTAGGAAAGACTTTTTTGAGGGACAGAAAAATCATGATTTTAAAGTAATATTTCCAATTCAAATAGATTGTTAGATTTTATGTGCATGTGGTGTGCATAATGTGTGCATGCTTGTGCATGCTTGTCCATGTGTGTGGTGGGTGCACATGTGTCTGAAGGTGTGCTTGTTCATGTGTGTGAAAGCCCGAGGTCAATGTCATGTGCCTTCCTCAGTTGCTCTCCACCTTGTCTTTCGAGACAATGTCTCACACTGAACTTAAGAATTCACTGATTTGGTTAGACTAGGTAGCCAGCAAGCCCCAGGGATTCTCCTGTCTGCCTATATTGTTTTGGGTGCATCAGGGGTCTCCTTGATCAGCAATTTCATTGGGAGGTGTCTCACTCCTGGCACTGAAATGTTCTTGTAACAACCTTTGGCTTTTGGGTGCATTTTTCTCCACCCACACAGTGTACTTCTCTGCCCAAACTCTCTTTTTCTTAAAAATTTATTTATTTATAGCATGAGCATTAAGACGCACACTACTATACCCAGATTTTACATGGGAGCTGGAGATCTGAACTCTGGTCCTCATACTTACACAGCTATGATTTTATCCACTGAGTCATCTCCCCAGCCCACAAAGTTTTAACTTGGGTTTTATATTCTTATACTTTGTTTTGCTCTTAGGTTGAAAAAAAGTTATTCATTTTCATGTGTGTGTGTGTGTATGTATATGTATACACATACATACACACAACAGGACCTCTTACAGCTGCAAAAGTATGCCAGGTACTCACATCAATTCTTGTGCCCAGTCTACATGGGTGGCTTGGGAATTAAACCCAGACCAGCAGACTTTGCAAGCAAGTGCTTCAACTGCTGAGCCATCTTTCAAACCCTTTAGGATGATGTTTTTTCATTTCTACCAATATCACAGTCACAATTTTAAAACATATATATTTTATAGTAACAGTGTAAAATAATAGTATCACTTTTTATTAAGAACAACATAATCCTACATTTCTTTCATATTCTTTTTATCTTCAGAACATATCTCCTTGTAGATATTTATAGCCAAAATATTGTGTCTGAATGTTTGAAACAATACTTTTCTCACACTGTGATTATACAAGCAACCAGATACACACTTAGAGTTATTTATTTCAGTTTATTTTCAAATTTCAAGAGTTTCTCCTTTTTTTTAACAGATCCCCTAATGTATAGTCATATACACACATGCATGAAAAATCCTCTTGGATCTTTTGCAGCTTCATGTTACATACTTGTATGTGAATAGATCATTTGGTTAGGTTTTGGGTTTTTTTGTTTTTTTTTGACAGGGTCTTACCATGTAGCCCAGGGTGCTCTTGAACTAGCTATGTAACTCAGGATGGTCTTGAATTCATTATCTTCCTGCCTCTGCTTCTCAAGTACTGTGATTACAGGTATGCGCCACCACACCTGACTGAATGAACCATTGTTCATTTGACAAATATTCTACTAGTAGACATAGAGAACCCTTCTCATTTTAATTGTAAATATTCAACAATGTACCTATCAAGTAATCTATAGGAAAAAAAAATAAATTTTAAGGTTCTTCAGGCTAGCATTCATTCAACATTCATTCATTCATTCACCAAAACTTAATTCATCTAGTCAAAATACATCAACTATATGCCAAGTATTAAGAGCTTCCAATACAACCAGCAGAGGAGATAAGATGTTGGCCATGGGGGTTTTCAGTCTAGACATGATCTCAATGCCATGTATCATGTACACACTAGTAAGCTAACTGAACTAAAATATAATTCTAACAGATGAGGCCATCGAATCAACATATGATCTCTAGGTAATTTAAGATTTTTATCCTTGCTGGGCATGGTAGCACATGCCTTTAATCCCAGCACTCAGGAGGCAGAGGTAGGAGGATTGCCTTGAGTTCAAGGCCACCTTGAGACTACATAGTGAATTCCAGGTCAGCCTACCTTGAAAAACTAAAAAAATAAAAATAAAAAGATTCTATACTTTAGACTGCTTTGAAAGTATATCATTTCATATTTTGGGACACTCCAATTAAGTCTGATCAGCTGCTCAACAAACAATGGATACTGGGATATATGGATAGCCACTGAAAATAGTTGTCTATACTGACAGACATGTTGCTTCCCTTTATAGGTTCTCTATCCTTCCCTCTGGGGTAAGGAGAAAATACCCTGAGAATTTCATAATGCCCTTGGATTTCAAGTAAGATTTTCTTGTCATATTCAATATGACAATTTGTCATACTAACACTCCCTCAATAAAGGAGCAAGATAGGTCATTACCACAAAGAAGTCATCATTTTATGGATGGGAATTATGTCAAAAACAGGCTTAGGTCAGTGCTTCTCATATCTGTCTGCCTACAAGTCAGTTAGGATTTTGTTAAAATACAGATTCTTATTAGCAATTCCAGCCCAGATCTAGGAGTGTCATTTGCAACAAACTCTCCTAGGTGAGGGGACAACACTGGTGCATGGGCCACAGTTTGTATAACTTGGGTCCAAATGTAGACAAAGGTATCTAGAAGAGTATGTGCCCTTAAAGCTCCCCTATTTGCCATGGTCTCCCCATCTCCCAACCCCCCAACCCTTCACCCATTAATCACTCTTAGAATGAGGCAGTTAGTTTTTTAATTATGCAAACATACAACCATTTCTATTAGGCAGAGGATTTCCAGGCCAAAAAAAAAAAAAAAATTGGAGGTAGAGGGTCCTTATGACATAGCCTGGGCTGGCCTCAAACATATGGCTCTCCTTCCAAATACTAGGATTATATGCATGCACCAAACATGCTCAGCCTCCAAATGAAAGTTTATGCACATGGGAACTTCCAGGAAAGATGATGAAATAGAAGCCTCGCCAAAGCAACTAGGCTGGGGGAAGCAAAGTAACTCATAATATACTTTTTTGTCAAATGGCATGATCTGTAAATGAACTTATTAAGCCAGTTGAGATGCCAACAGAGAAGCAGGGGGCAACTGCTGTCAATGTAGATGGGCTCCTGCCAGCTGCCTGGGAGTGCTTCTTCTTGCTCACATCATCCTGGCCCTGCTAGCACCAGAAAGAACCTTGGAAAGTGCAGGGAAGGGCTTCTCCCCATTCACATTAGCCTTGTAAAATCAGAAGAATCTGAGGGACTTCACTCCAGGAGAACACCCAGACTACATGCTGAATCCCCTCCCCATATGCCAAAGGCTCTGACTTGCCCAACCCGACACAGCACAAAGTCTAGATGACCAGAAGAGAAAGCCAGCTGAGGCAAGCAAAGTGGAACATGCACCAAGGAAGGGACTGCCTTAACAGTGCAACAGAATAATGGTTTCCAGCAAGATTGAATGATACAAAATATCAGACAGAGAATTCAAAAGAATGATTATAAGTATGTTCAAGGAAAACAAAGGAATCAAGGAATAAAATAAACCTCTGGAGGAATTCCAACACATAAATTTAGCTAAATGAAATAGGGAGGTCAATACAAGATATGAGTATGGAAATAGAAATGCTGAAGAAAAACTAATCTGAAATAATTGGAAATGAAAAAAGCAATACATTAATTTAAAGAAAAACACTGTAGAAAGCCTCATCAATACAATGGATCAAGGAGAGAATGGAATATCTGAGCTTGAACTCAAGGTGGAAGGATTGCAACATTTCAACATGGAGAAAGATAAATTAATAAGAATATAGAAGCAGGACTTTTAAGACCTTTCAAGAGGTGAAATCTAAGAATCCTGGGTACAGAAGAAGAATGAGAATGTCTGTCTAAAGGCATAATAATTTTATCAAAATCATAGAAGGAAAATTTCCAAAATTAATGAGAGATGCCAATACACAGAAAAAATTTAGGACACCAAATAGTTAAGACCAGAAAAGACCCTACCCTTGTCATATTATAAGTAAAGTATTAAATATACAGACCAAAGAAAGTATCTTGAAAGAGCAAGAGAAAAGCAGCAAATCACTTACAAAGGCAGGTCCATCAGACTCACAACAGATTTCTCAACAGAAACTTTAGAAGCCAAGAGAGTTTGGAATGTTCTGAAAGACAACAGCTGCCAATCCAGACTACTATATCTAGCAAACCTGAATGTCATAATTAAAAGAGAAAGAAGACCTTTCTATGATGAAAACAGGCTAAAGGAATTCATGAGCACTAATCCAGCTCTAAAGAAAATACTTGAAAGAATTATTCAGACTGAAAAGAAAGAAAAGCAAACACATGAGGCCACAGGAAGGAATAAACCATGGTTAAATAACCACAGCTGCATAGAAAAATGTTAAGCATTACAAAATCAACAAGAATGGCAGGAATTAATATATACTTCTCAATAACAATTCTGAATATAGGAATTAATATATACTTTTCAATAACTCTGAATATAAATGGTCTCAATTCTTCAATCAAAAGATATAGACTAGCCAAGTGGATTAAAATGCAGAATACTTCTGTTTGTTACATGCAAGAAATGCACCAATTGGCTGGAGAGTTGGCTCCATGGTTAAAGGCACTTGCTTGCAAAGCCTGATGGCCTGGGTTTGATACCCTAGAAAGCATGTGAAGCCTTATGCACAAAGTGGCACATGCATCAAGTTTATTTGCAGTAACAGGAAGCCCTAGAATACCTTCCCCCGATCTTCTCTCTCTCTCTCTCTCTCCCTCTCTGTTTGCAAATACATAAAAATATTTTAAATCTAAAACAAAGAGACAGAGAACTGCACCATTTTATAAAAGATAGACTACCCTAGGATGAAAGGATGGAAAATGGTATTTCAAGAAAATATGGGCCGAGGAAATGTGCAGGTGTTGCTATTCTAACGTCTAACAGGACAGACTTCAAACCAACATTAGCCAGAAGAACGTTATGTTATACTGTAATTATATACTATATGCTGTAAGCTAAGGGAACAATATAAGAAGATATTACAATTCTGAACATGTAAGTATGGAATATAGGTGTTCCTAATTTCATCAAGCAAACACTACTCAATGTAAAGTCGCAGAGTAACCCCAGCACAATAGCAGTGGCCAACTTCAATTCTCCACTGTCACCAACTGAGAGGTCATCCTGGCAAAAAATAAACAGAGAAGAATCCAGATTAAACATCATAAAATAAATGTACTTATCTACAAATCATCCAAATGCCACAGAATACATGTACTTTTAGCAGCACATGAAAATATCTCTAAACTAGACCATATATTAGGACACAAACCAAATCTTAACAAATACAGGAAAATCAAAATAATTCCTGTACTCTATCTGATCACAATTAGATAAAATTATGAGTCAACAGCAAAAAGACCATAGAACATCCACAAACTCATGGATATTAAACAAAACACTATTGAAAAATGAATGGATTACTGAAGAAATCAAGAAAGAAATCAACAAGCTTTCCTATGATCAAGTGATAATGAAAACACAACATACCAATGAAATACAATGAAGGTATTCATAAAAGGGAAATTTATAGCTCTAATTGCCTACATTAAGAAAACAGAGACATCTAAAGTAATTTAATATTCCTTAGGGCCTTGGGAGAAATGAATGAGTCAAAAAATGAATGAGTCAAAAAAATCAGTAGATAGAAAGAAGTAATGAAGGTCACAGCAGAATTGAGTGGAATAGAAAATTTTTAAAGGTCAAATAATCAATAAAACTAAGAGATATTTCTTTGAAAGGAAAATAATCAATAAACCCTTAGCAACATTAACCAAGAGATAAGAAACAAATTAAAAGATTGGTGATGAAAAGGGAGTCATTACAATAGATACAAAGGGAATTCAAATAATCACCCTGAGAAGGACTTTCCAGGTCAGCCTGGACCACAGTGAGACCCTAAAAAACAAATAAAAAAAAAAAAAAAAAAAAAAAAGAGTTTCACTAAATTAGAAAAAAAACATTTAAGGAAAATTTTAAGGGAAATTGATTGGTTTCTAGATTGATATGACCTATAAAAATTAAGCCAATATAAGTGGGCTAGAGAGATGGTTTTGCGGTTAAGGTGCTTGCCTGCAAAGCCGAACAATGTGGTTCAATTCCCCAGTACCCACGTAAAGCCAGATGCACAAAGTGGCACATGTACCTAAGTTAGTTTACAGTGGCTAGAGGTCCTGGTACACTCATTCTTTCTGTCCATTTCTTTTCTCTATGTCTCTCTCTGCATGTAAATAAATAAAAATATGTTTTAAAAATTAAGCCAAGATGCCAGGCGTGGTGGCGCATGCCTTTAATCCCACCACTTGGGAGGCAGAGGTAGGAGGATCACCGAGAGTTCAAGGCCACCTTGAGAATACATAGTTAATTCCAGGTCAGCCTGGACCAGAGTGAGACCCTACCTTGCAAAACCAAAAAAAAAAAAAAAAAAAAAAAAAAAAATTTAAGCCAAGATGACATAAACCATTTAAATAGAACTATGACATACAATGAGATTGAAGCAGCTAAGTAACAAAATATCTGCAAGCCCCACATAATAGGAGGGGAAAAGATGAAAACATAAAAATAAAAGAGAGAGGCCAGGCATGGTGGGACATGCCTTTACTCCTAGCACTCAGGAGGCAGAGATAGGAGGATCACCATGAGTTCGAGGCCACCCTGAAACTACATAGTGAATTCCAGGTCAGCCTGGGCTAGAGTGAGAGACCCTACCTTGAAAAATCAAACAGAATACAAGAATATATCAGAGAGATTATTCACCCTGACCAAGTAGGCTTTATCCCAGAGATGCAGGGATGGTTCAACATACGCAAATCCATAAATGTAATACACCATATAAATGGTCTGAAGGACAAAAATCACATGGTCATCTCAATAGATGCAGAACAGGCATTTGACAAAATCCAACACCGCTTCATGGTGAAAGTATTACAGAAACTGGGAATAGAAGGAACATATCTCAACATAATAAAAGCTATTTATGACAAACCTACAGCCAACATAATACTAAATAGGGAAAAACTTGAAGTTTTTCCTCTAAATTCAGGAACAAGACAAGGGTGTCCACTTTCCCCACTACTATTTAATATACTACTGGAAGTCTTAGCCATAGCAATAAGGCAAGAGACACCCATAAAAGGGATACAAATCAGAAGGGAAGAGATCAAATTATCATTGTTTTCAGATGATATGATTCTATATATAAAGGACCCTAACTACTCTACCAGCAAATTGATAGAGCTGATAAACACTTTTAGTAATGTGGCAGGATACAAAATAAACACACAGAAATCAGTAGCTTTTCTATACACTAACAACAAACATTCAGAGGATGAAATCAGGGAATCTCTCCCATTCACAATTGCCTCAAAGAAAAAAATAAGATACCTTGGAATAAACTTAACCAAGGAAGTGAAGGATCTCTACAATGAGAATTTTAAAAAACTTGAGTGACAAGATGCAGAAGTCAGAAGGAAATGGAAAGACATCCCATGCTCCTGGATTGGAAGAATCAATATTGTGAAAATGTCAATCTTACCAAAAGCAATCTACACATTTAATGCGATCCCCATTAAAATCCCAATAGCATTCTTCACAGAAATAGAAAAAACAATCCTAAAATTCATCTGGAAACACAAAAAACCTCGAATAGCCAAAACAATTTTGTGCAACAAAAATCAGGCTGGTGGTATAACCATACCTGGTTTTAAGTTATATTACAAAGCCATAGTAACAAAAACAGCATGGTACTGGCACAAGGACAGACAGGTAGATCAATGGAACAGAATAGAAGACCCATATTAATCCAGGAAGCTACAGCCACCTGATTTTTGACAAAAATGCCAAAAATATTCATTGGAGAAAAGACAGCCTCTTTAACAAGTGGTGCTGGGAAAACTGGACATCTGTATGCAAAAGGATAAACATAGATCCTTGTCACTCTCCATGCACAAGAGTCAAGTCCAAATGGATCAGGGACCTTAATATCACACCTAAAACTCTGAAACTGCTAGAGGAAAAGGTAGGGGAAACTCTTCAACATATTGGCATAGGCAAGGACTTTCTGAATAAAACCCCAATTGCTCAGTGAATAAAACCACTAGTCAACCACTGGGACATTATGAAATTAAAAAGCTTTTGTACAGCAAAGAACACTGTGAATAGAGCAAAAAGAAAACCTACAGAATGGGAGAAAATCTTTGCCAGCTATACATCTGACAGAGGATTAATATCCAGAATATACAAAGAACTCAAAAAACAGAATAATAAGAATTCAAACAACCCAGTTAAAAAAATGGGCTATGGAACTAAATAGAGAACTCTCAGAAGATGAAATCCAGATGGCATATACACACCTAAAAAAGTGTTCCACATCCTTAGTCATCAGGGAAATGCAAACTAAAACCACTTTGAGATTCCATTTCACTCTGTCAGAATGGCTACCATCAAGAAAACAAATGACAATAAGTGTTGGCGTGGATTCAGACTAAGAGGAACACTTCTACACTGTTGGTGGGAATGTAATCTGGTCCAGCCATTGTGGAAATCAGTGTGGAGGTTCTTAAGACAGCTAAAAATAGATTTACCATATGATCCAGCTATAGCACTCCTAGGCATATATCCAGAGGACTCTTCTCACCACCTTAAAGATACTTGCCCAACCATGTTTATTGCTGTTCTATTCACAATAGCTAGGAAATGGAACCAGCCTAGATGTTCCTCCACAGATGAATGGATAATAAAGATGTGGTACATTTACACAATGGAGTTCTATTCAGCAGTAAAGAAAAATCAAATTATGAAATTTTCAGGGAAATGGATGGATCTGGAAAGGATTATACTAAGTGAGGTAACCCAGGCTCAGAAAGCCAAACGTCACATGTTCTCTCTCTTATGTGGATCCTAGCTACAAATGTATAGACTTGTATGTGAACTGGAACCAAAAATAGGTACCAGAAACCAGTAAGCTAGCAAAAGGCTATAAGGGAGGGAGGAAAGGGAGGGACTTAAGTGTATGGTGTTGCACATATGTAAGTAAAAGAACAGATTACAGGGAGGAGAATGGCCTAAGCGAGGCCATGGGAAGAGAATGCGTAAAAGAAGGGCAGGGGGAGGGTCAATCTAAATTCAAGATATTGTGAATAAGACTTATGTAAATCTACTTTTTTTAATAATGGCACATCTAGAAGCTGTAGACTGTTACTAGAAATTTTTCAGTGCCTGGGATGGGATACTGCCCAGTGAGTTGTTGGCCAAGGAGGTCCCGGTAGCCTCCAAAACATTAAAGGCTTTTGCCAAAGCCCTTTGTTTCCCTTAAGAAACAGATAGTAAGTCCCTGTTGCTGAAGACATCTCTTGCCTGAGAGGCAAGGTCACTCAGCTGGTGCTGAGCAGAAAACCTTCTCCCTGTAGACCAGCCAACTGAAAGCTGGAAAAAGCATGCAGCTGTAGGGGAGACAGAAGTCATCAGCAGTGAAAACAGTGGACACTGAATATTCAAGTTTGGCCATACAGGCCCAATGACTGAACGGGCGCAATAGTGGCATGTCTACTCTTGGGGTAACCAACTGCTCCATAATTGGACTGAAGGCCCTCTCTACGGGAGGGAATACATGCCTGGTACTGAAAAACCTAAGCAAAAGTCTATGGCAGGTGAGGTCATGAGCCTTAGGGGTATAAAGCCTGCTCTTGTCTGACTAAATGTATATATTATTCCCACCAAGTTGCCCTGGGGGCACTACACTTAATGTTCATGTTCACATATTAATGCTACTCTCACTTCTGGTTAGAGAAGCTTCTCTTTTCAGATGGCGATGACCACTGGGATGACCCAAAAGGCAACATAGTGCTGAGAAGAAGGGATAGAGGAGTGCCCAGCACTGAAACACCTCTGTCACACCCTCCAAGGCTCAGGGACCATTGCAGAAGAGGGGCGGATAGAATGGGAGAGCCAAAGGAAGGGTATGACTTCTTACAATGCAACTGCCCAGACAGAAATTGGCCTCAATATCCATGACCTTGCAGTGCCTAGCAATACCTTCACAAGACCCTCAAAATAGAAGAAAAAGATGATGACATCAAATTAAAAGAGAGGCTAATGGAGAGAGGGAGGGGATATGATGGAGATTGGAGTTCTAAAGTGGAATGGGGGAGGGGAGGGAAATATCATATGTTTTTTTGTATGTAAGTATAGAAGGTGTCAATAAAAAATAATTTAAAATTGTTAAGCCTAAAAATAATAAATAAATAAATAACATAGACTAGTTGGGAAGAATTCAGTGGAGGGGAAAGCTAGGAAGGGGAAAGGGAGGATGATAGAATGGGATTATGACCATCACATATTGTCTATATTTATTGAAGTTGTCAATAAGTTTTTTTAAAAAGTCTAAGCCGGGCATGGTAGAGCACACCTTTAATCCCAGCACTCAGGAGGCAGAGGTAGGAGGATCGCCATGAGTTCGAGGCCACCCTGAGACTACAGAGTGAATTCCAGGTCAGCCTGGACTAGAGCGAGACCCTACCTCAAAAAAACCAAAAAAAAAAAAAAAAAAGTCTAGGCCCAGGCATGATGATGCATGCCTTTAATACCAGTACATGGAAGGCAGAGGTAAGTGGATCACTGTGAGTTCAAGACCAGCCTGAGACTACAGAGTGAATTACAGGTCAGCCTGAGCTAGACCAAGACCCTATCTCAAAAAAAAAAAAAAAAAGAAAAGAAAAAGAAAAAGAAAAGAAAAGAAAAGAAAAGAAAAGAAAAGAAAAAAAGAAAAGAAAAAAGTCTAGGCCCAGATGGATTCCTTGGTGAAATTTACTTTTAAGGTACTAACACTAATGCTTTTCAAACTCTTCCATAAATTAGGAAAAGAGGGAACACTACTGAACTCCATTATGAGGCCAGAATTACCCTGATACCAAAACCTGATAAAGATACACACATTTAAAAAAATAACAGACCAATCCCCCTCTTGAATAAAGATGCAGAAATTCTCAAGAAAGTATTTGCAAACAGAATACAGGAACAAATGAGAAAAGGTCACTTACCATGATCCAGCTGATTTTATTCTGGAGATGCAAAGATACTTCAACATATGCAAATTCCAAATCTTTCTACATTCCTTCCACAAATCAGTTTAATCAAATGACTAAGAATAGTCAGGCTTATTGCTGCAATGACCCCACTCCTGGTATCAATTTTCAATGTCATGTCATTTACATTCTTATTACTGGGACAAAGTACCCAATAAGGTTGAGGGAGAAAAGGATTTATTTCATCTTACCTTTCCAGAGGGTAGAATCAGTCATGGCAGAAAAAGTATGGCAGGAGTAGAAAGCCAGCATCACATCTTCACAACAGCAGAAGAGAAGTAGAAAGACAAAGAGGGCTGTAAGCTGACCTGGACTGTAACCCCTCAAGGGCCACCCTCAGTGACACTTCCCCTAGCAAGGTTCAAGCTCCTATGGTTTCCACAACCTTTCCAAACACAGCCTCTGCTGTAGACCATTCCACATTGCTGGGATGTACATCCAAAGTACACAGTTTATGGAGGAAGGGTTTTATTTCAAGCTGACAAATCCAGGGCAACTCACATCAAATGGTTGGAAAATCTGGCTCCCTTCCATAAATCTAAGCAGAGAGATACTTCCAAACATCCAGCAGACACCAAAAGCAACAAGCATAAACTGGCAGCAAACAGCAGAGACATACCAGAGCTCAGACTGAGCTGCATACCTTTTTGGAAAGTAGATCCACCTCCAAACACACCTTAGGGCTGGACCCCAGGATCCACCACCCAATGACACCTCTTCCAGCCAGGAAGCGGGAAACAAGTTTTTAAATTTTTATCTATATATCTGAGAGAGAGAAAAAAGAGGTAGATAAAGAAAGAATGGCATGCCAGGGTTTCCAACTGTTGTAAATGAACTCCAGACATATGTGCCACCTTGTGCATCTGACTTTCATGGGTCCTGGGGATTTGAAATCGAGTCCTTTGGCTTTGTAGACAAGTGCCTTAACTGCTAAACCATCTCTCCAGCCCTGGAAACAAGCTTTTATAAAACACTTGAGTCTATGGGGGACATACATTCACATTGTCACATTCAGCCCCTGGCCTCATGACCATCTCACATTGCAAATTTTTTTATATTTTATTTATTTATGAGAGAGAGAGAGAGAGAATGGGTTGCCAGGGCCTCTAGCCACAGCAAATAAATTCCAGATGCATGTGCCCTCTTGTGCATCTGGCTTCACATGGGTACTGGGGAACTGAATCCAGTACCTTAGCCTTTGCAGGCAAGTGCCTTAACTGCTGAGCCATCTCTCCAGCCCCCTCACATTGCTGAATAATTAAAGAAGTTGTCAATAAAAAATAAAAATAAATAAAAGTAAAAACAAAAAAATGAGATTCTATGGGGGCACTTTACATTCAAGCCATCACATGGTGCATTCTTCTTTCCAGGTCCTTGTCTAACCATCTGAAGAATGGAATAGACACACAGTGGAGGATGAACAGATTTATTTACATGGGAAAACTCTACTTCAGGTGGCCAAAGGTTTGCCAACCAGGAGGGCAAATGCAGTTACAGCTAATTCTTCGGTGATAGCAGGCTTGCCAACCAATAAGGCACAAGTATTACAGTTCTAATTCTTGGTGGTGTGGATAGCCGATCCATAGGACACTCTTATAGTTACCATTGCACTGCTAAAACAAAACACCAGACCAAAAGCTTCACATGGGAGAAAAGGATTTATTTTGGCTTATAGTCTTAAGGGGAAGCTTCACAGTGGCAAAGTGGAAAAGATGGGAGAGGCTGGACATCACCTCTTTGCTGTAACAGGCAGAAAACAGCAACAAGATAGTGAGCCAAGCTCTGGCAAGAGGAAGCTGGCTATAACACCTCAAAGCCCACACCCAGGAACACACCTCCTCTTACAAGGCTCCACTTCCAAAACTTCCACCAGCTGGGACAAAACATGGAAAGCACATGAGTTTATGGGGACATCTGATTCAAACCACCACAGATATGAAAGTGTTACAGCTTTGAATTCTTGACAGGCTTTGGGACAGCAGTAAAGGCAGCAGGCTCAGGAGCTGGAAGCTGCCAAGGCATCAGGTCCCACCGAGTCTTCAGGGTAGGAGCAAGTCCAGGAACTGAAGACAAATGCAGAAACTGGCTCAAAGTAGAAGGATGTCTGGACCAAAACCAGCTCCTGACCTCAGGGAAGGAACAAGTTCAGTACCCAGCACAAGTGGCTCCAGGGGCTTCAGGTCTGGCAGCCCAAGCCCAAGGAGGCTTCAGAAGCCAGATCCAATTGGCTGGCCCCCAAGGCAGGCTTCTCTTTGGAGTCCAGTGGATCTATATACACTGGAGATATAAACAAAGGTGGGCCCTGAATTGGTGTGTGTAAATAAGGAATATACAAATAAGGTGAAAATCATGGGGACCAAGCAGAAGAGACCATAAGCTCAGCCTCTCTCTCTTGTTACCATGGCCACCGCCAAGCAGAAAGTAGCAGCAACCAGCTTTCAAAAAGATGGTGGAGATGGAGATGCAATGTTTTCTGCTGGTACATCTACCCACTCCAGGGAAGGATCCTTGATTAGGAAGTGGTACTCTGGTGTCAAAATGAGGCTACACAGCCAGCCATACAGTTTGTGGTTTGTGCCTGAGGTCTCTAATCTCAGCTTAGGGGGCAGTCTCTTCCTTTCCTGTCTTATCAGTACCAGCTTGGGCACCATTTGTGTTAACTTTTCCTGAGAGACATGAACAAACATGTATTCATCCCAGATAGGAAACCTATGCAAGACCAAAGTAACTATTCCACTTAAGTCTAGCTTAGTGAGCCAGTGGTTTACTGGGGTTTCTTACAGGAGTATAGGTGAGAGGTTACTTACAGGAGCATTGATTACTCAAAGGTGGCTGTATCATCAAAAAGTCCAGCCCAGAATGGAGTAGGACTCATGAAAGCTGCCTCCCTGGAGCTCCCTGCACAATTTGCTGGCAGCTTGGCTGGTCAGTCTCTCCTCTCCCGAGCAATTGATCATGCTTGTATAGTCTTGTGGAGGGGCTGGTGAACCCTAAGGTTCAGGAGCTTCCTGAGATTTGTGAGTGTGTTGCTTATGTTTTGAGTCTCATGAGCCTTAGCCCCTCCAGAACTGAATGTTTTCATTCAGAGGGCATTGCTATACAACACTGTCACATATAACAGGACGAAATCATGCCTGGGAATCAAATATATCAAAGGCAGGATAGCTGTTATGTCTGATAAGGAAGAGGAACAAATGTGGGAGAAAAGACACAGAGGCGTTCCTGACACTTAGGTTTTACTTCTTCAAAAAAAAGAAAAGAAAAGAAAAGAAAAGCCTTGGGGGCAGGGGAGGGAAATATCATGCACTTTTTGTATGTAAGTATAGAACTTGTCAATAAAAAAAAATTTTTTTAAAGAAAGCCAAGATAAGTATGGTAAAAATGTTAATATTAACACAGCTGCATAATGGCTGTGCATTTGCATGTCTGTATGGTTTTCTATAAAACCTAAAACATTTCATCTTTTTAGAATAATACCTATATTCACATAAAAAGTTCTTTCTCATAATGTGGCAGTCCCTTCTCTCACATGCTTCAGAAGGTACATACACTGAGCCAGCATTTACTATTAGTCAAATTTATCATACCTACTCTCTTGTCTCCTGTCTCCCTTGTTTTCAGGCTCTTATCTTCCCATGTGATTGGCCACTGGTGAGATCTGACTTGAGTTTAGAGGAGGGAATGAGCCCTGTCCCCAGGCATGCAGCTCAGGCCACCTGCTCCATCCCTAATGTCAGAGGCAGATGAGTGATAATAAAGGATCCCTTCATTCCCCTTGCCACTCTCCACAGGAGCTTACCTCCTTCCACTGGTGATGTTTCTCAGCAGCCCAGAGGACTATGGTTTAAGGAAGGACTCAGGCACAATCTGAATCTCTGTACATAATCAATAGATAGTAATTTCTGTCTCAGGGTGCTGGGAAGGGCAGCTCCTTTGTGATTGTGGGACCTGTTTGTTTTTGCCAAATACAGAATGATCTCTAGTATGAACTGCCACCAGACAAGCCAAGGGCACAGAAGTGCTGGGTAGCCCAGGCTGGCCTTGAACTCATTATGTAGCTGAGTCTGGCTTTGAATTCTTGATCCTTCTGCCTCTACCTCCTGAGTGCTAGAATTACAGGCCAAGCCTGGCTTCAGCCCAAGCTCTTTCTCAGGAAAACTAACTCTGCTTTAAGCTAAAAACTCTACGGAGATTAACCTGATCTTAAACTCCACTTATGAAAGGTCAGAAATAGCTCCACTTTCTATTTCACTCTTAAATAAAATTGTGTAGTGTTCCTTGCAATGAAGCATTAGCAAATTTGTTGTGATGACAGCATCAAGACTCACAATGTTCTATAAAATTAGATTTCCCAGGAAAACCTTGGCCTGAGCCCTTCAGCTTCCAAGAGACTGTGCCTTATGACCCAATGGCATTGGAAGTTGACAAGTGAAGTAAATCTACTCCTCCACTCTGCACTCTGCACTCTGCAGACCCTACAGTGCTTTCTAACTCCCCCAGGAGAAAACTCAAACCACTTCCTCACTTAGATGGCGCTTGCTGGTGAGGCCTCACTTACACCAGGTTCATGTTGTTCATCACTGTATCTGCAGTTCCCAGCAGAGCACCAAAGGCAAGAGAACAGAGGACCTCTGCTCTTCCCCAACCCAATCTCCCTGTAGCCTCTTAACCTTCTGCTGCAAATAGAATGTTTTCAGAACTCTTCGAAATCCTCCAGAGGAAACTATTTGTTCGAGAGAGGAGAAGCAGGGAGATGCCACACCCATCCACAGTAAGCTGGAGAAAGTCAAGGAGAGTGGAGACATGAATAAGCCACAAGTGGGATGATGATGGAGACATTCAGCCAGACTGAGTTCTAGAGGACTTGCCCCTCCTTTTGTTCTCCTGTACACTTGTCCCTCAACCAATCAGCAGGAGTCCTGCCCAAATAGGACAATCTTAAGTGATTTGACACATCCTGGCAAAGGGCAAGGGAACCATTTCTAGTACATAATTTGTATCAGTTATAACAATACTGGGCTAAAGAGATGGTTCAGTGGTTAAAGATGCTTCTAAAACCAGCTGGTCTGGGTTTAGTTCCCCAATGCCCATATAAGGCCAGATGTTAGATGTAATGTTTGTGTCTGGAGTTCGTTTGCAGTGGCAAAAGGCCCTGGTGCACCCACACTCTCTTCTCTCAAATAAATTTAAAATAATAAATAATAATAATTTTTTAAAAGAAGAATGCCTGGGACTACAGAGTGAGTTCCAGGTCAGCATGGGCTAGAGTGAAATCTTACCTCAAAAACATCAACAAAAGTGTAACAATACTGACAGGGCTGTTACTTCACGCCAGGTAATTTATTACATACAATTCAATGACCTTGTCATTGGGATGAATTAGTTTAACGTAACGATTCTTTACCAAGAAACCACAAAGATCTTTATAAATAAGGTTATGGCAAATTCCTACCTAAAACCTAACAACTTTCCATGACCCTCCAAATGACATCCATCCATTTTGTTGACTGTGGTATCCAAGGCCTGTGCCACCTGGTCCTGCCCATCTTCCTCCCCATTTCTCACTCTATCCTCTTCCTGCTCAGTGTGCTCCAGCTCCATCCCCATTGTCCTTTCTCTACCTCAAACTCCCTCCCTCAAGGAAGCTGAAACAGATGGGGCTTATACAGCCACAGCCTTGAGTGTACTTCACAGGGCTCGGGAATGGCTGGGATCTTCAGAGAGTAAGACCTTAAAAGTGACTTGTGCTAGGAGGGGGCTTCCCTGGCAGTACTAAAGGTTATCCTGGAGACCAGATAGGTAAGCCAATCTGGGCAGAACTGACCCTACACAGAATCTTCACTGCTACTTACAGGATAGGACCCATCCCTGTTGGTAAAGGAGCAGTAAGAGGTTCGAGTACAGGAAGCTGAGACGTAGATTCCGTGAGAAGCAACACCAATCAAGTGATCAAAACACAGCCCAGGGCCTGGAGAGATGGCTTAGCGATTAAGCGCTTGCATGTGAAGCCTAAGGACCCTGGTTCAATTCCCCAGGACCCACGTATGCCAGATGCATAAGGTGGCACATGCATCTGGAGTTCGTTTGCAGTGGCTGGAGGTCCTGGTGCACCCATTCTCTCTCTGCCTCTTTCTTACTCTGTCTGTTGCTCTCAAGTAAATAAATAAAAAATAAACAAAAAATTTTTAAAACCACAGCCCAAACTTTTACAATTATAGAATTTTCTATGGTAAAAAAGCATTATTTCTACTAGAGAAATAGAGGCTCAATGGTAGAGTGCCTGCCAGGGTATGAGACACCCCCCCAAAAAAAAAGCCTCCACTGATTACTTAGCACTTGAGATTGAAGTGATGGGATTCTGTACTCAGCAAGTAAGCTAGTTCAACAAAATCTCATGTAAAATATGTTAGAGTTGAAAGCCTGAGGTGGAGGCACACAGCTTCTAGACAGACAGCTCATACCTATTTGTGAAGGTTCGATGGGAAGCAGTTGCCAAGCTAGTGTGATTATGAAGAGCAAGGCTAAAGACAAGGTCTCTGAGGCCCTGAACTCTTCATGGGACACAACCCAACCATGATGGCACAGGCGGGTCTGTCTTCAACAAAACGACTTGCTCAAGGAGCGGCTAGAGCTGCAGCCCTTTATGATGGAGAATGATGAAAGGGACTCACCTCTCTCGAGCACTCATCTGCTAAAAGCACTACCAGTGTTAGTGATTTTTTTTTTTTTTTTTTTTCAAGGCAGGGTCTCGCTCTAGCCAAGGCTGACCTGGAATTTGCTATATAGTCTCAGGATGGCCTCAAATGTGGCGATCCTCCTACCTCTGCCTCCTGAGTGCTAGGGTTAAAGGCGTGTGCCACCATGGCCCAGGCTAGTGATATTTGTAAGTTCTGACTGTAAGCACTCCTTCTGATGTTCATGTTCCTGTACATAAGATATCAGGGGATGGGACATGTGACTGCAGAATTAGCAGCTAATGGGTTTCTCCTTGCTACCATGGACACCTTTAAGCAAAAAGACTGTCAACCAAAGAACTAGCCAGACGACCTTTAAGCCAGTACCAGCTGAAAAGAATGCTTCATGAATGCCTTGAGGAAATGATGTAGCTGAATAGCCTGGCTCCCGAAGGCACAGCCTCAGCCACTGCTGTGTGAGACAACGGCACCAGACATTCTGCTATCACAAACCTTGGTGAACTACAGATGACTCTACAACCATTTCCACCTGGACCAATGGAGGAGCACCATCCTCTCTGGTAGTCTACCAGAAAGGCTACTGTGATTATTGCTGAGAGGCACAGCTGTGATTGGTTCAAAATACAAGCATCAATCTGACTGGTGCTAAGGGGTAAGACTATGATTGGTCCAAAATACAAATTTCAGCCAGACATGGTGGCTCATGCCTGTAATACTAGCACTTGAGAAGCTGAGACAAGACTGCTGTGGATTTGAGGCCTGTCTGGGCTATACAGTAAGGCCCTGTCTCAAAAACGAAACAGGAAAACAACTTCAAGGTCTGGAACTGGTACAAAGAGACAAGGCTGCAACTGATATGAAGTCAATGGTTGTCTATGATCCAAACATCCCTTCTTGGGCTGCACAAGTGGACTATGCAGACCCGATGAGTTGGCTCAAGACACTCTTGTACTGCCCCCTGGTGCTGTTAGGACTGATACTGTCTTTTCTTGCCTGCTTTCAGTAGTACGGGCTGAACTGGTAAGGGAAGAAAGCAGCGGTGCAGGCAATGAGCAGCAGGCCAGCTAGAAAAGAAGTAAGGCAGCCAGCCATTTGCCAGCTAAAGCAGCCACTGAGTGGGACAAGGGGACTCAGTCCTGTAATCCTAGCATTTGGGAGGATGAAGCAGGACTGCCACATTTGAGGCCAAACTGGATTGCAGTAAGTTCATCTCAAAAAAAGATGCAACAACTGAACAGTGCAAGAGCTGCCAGACCAGGAGGAAGGGAAGCAGAAGAAATTCATGTGGAGGGTGAAGAGCTGAGGCTGAAGGACAATAGGCTGTTAGCTATGAGGAGCTGGAGAAGAGAACCTACAGACCTGAACCAAGAAATATAGCAATGGCTGGGTGAGGAGCTTGACCCTCAGTGGAATGACTAATATGTAATATGTTCATACATTCACAACAAAATATATTACATAAAAAAGCTTGGCCAACACAAGAGCTGTGTCACATTTAGGGCTAAGGATCCTAACACCACAGGACTGTAAGAGAACTACTAGATGGTACCACCTGCCACTCTTCCCATCTGCCACTCTTCCCACCTGCCTACTGCTGCCACATGCTACTGCCAAGCACCAGGAAAAAAAAAAAAAAAGCAAGCTGCTGGAGACCAATGCTTATAGAGCTTGGCCTTGCCTATCCATGATTTCTATCTGTGTAGACTCATTGGAACCCCCAAACCAACTGATTGGTAACATGATCACCGACCTTTCGTAGCCTTGTAGTTCAGCTGCTCTGTCAAAATCACACCTCAATGTAGAGTACCCTGCAGGCTATAGGTATTGTCAATTGGCAAAACCCTGGAGGTGGGAAAGGTGGCTATGAGTTGGAAATCAACTGATTTGTGACAGTTCAATCCTACCAGATCACGTAAACATACTAGATACATCCATCCCCAGCTGGTAGTGCGAAATGTGCCATTGCAGAAAAAGGCAAATACTATACAATTACTCCTTTCTTCCCCTCCTTTGTTTTGGAGTCAGTCCAGTTATTAAACACTAAGACTCGCATGCATGGTGTACACCTCTAATCCTAGCATTGAGAAAATGGAGGTAGGAGGATCATGAGTTTTGAGGCTAGCTTGGACTACACAGCAAGACCCTGACTCAAAAAATACAAGGGCGGGCTGGAGAGATGGCTTAGCGGTTAAGGCGCCCACCTCCTAAGCCTAAGAATGCTGATTCCAATCTCCAGGTCCCACATTTAGCCAGATGCAAAGTGACGCAAGGGCGCAATGCCACACTTGACCACAAGGGGGCGCACGCATCTGGATTTCATTCACAGCAGCTGAGAGACTGCTGGTACACCCATCGTCTTCCTCTCCCTCTCTCTGTCTCTCTGTCTCTCTCTCCAATAAAAAAAAAAAAATACAAGGGCTATGGCCTGGTATGGTGGCATACACCTTTAATCCCAGCACTTGGGAGGCTGAGGTAGGAGGATCGCTGTGAGTTCGAGGCCACCCTGAGACTACATAGTGAAATCCAGGTCAACCTGGGCTATGGTGAGACCCTACACCGAAAAACAAAAATAAATAAATAAATGAATACAAGGGCTGGGGAAGTAGTCCCGTGGTACAACATATGCTTAGCACGCACAAAGTCCTGGTTCAATCTCCAGCACCACAAGAAGTTACTCCATATATTAAATACACTTTTCTGGCATTCTTTTCAACCCATGCTCAATGACCACCTGCCTTTGGACTTCGTAAGATCCTCCTGACCTTACACTGCCCTTACTTGCAGAGACAAGCTTCTTCAAATGCACTAGTGTTCTCCAGCTCCACTTCAGCTTCCTTCACTCCTCATAACAAATCCCTCATCTCCATACTAAAAGCCTGCAAGTGGTTTTCACAGCATTTCAGACAAAATTCCAACAAAACTAAGAGCCAATTAGGATACTCCTCCTCCACCAGGGACACCGGTCTTCATGCTCATGGCCTGACATTCCCTAGAGGATAGCTTTCCTAGAATGAGCGCCTTCCTGAATGCTGGGACAAGTACCCATTCTGCTTTCTGACACTTTCCTAATCATGTAGCTTTCATGATTACAGTTGACTTCTATAATAGCCAACATACTGGTCTGTTACAAGACTCTAATGGAAGGTCTCATTTCTATACTTACAGCGATTGGCAGAGAGACAATATCCACACAAGCTGTCATAGAGTGACTTCAAGAATTCTCGTTTCCCCCCATCCCTTTATCACATGAGTTATCCTCTTTAACCTCCTTGCTAAATCAATGTATAGCATCTTCAACACCTCCTGCAATAGGGAAATCATTTTTTACATATGTATGTGGTATGCCTTTGAGTGAGTGAGTTGGGCAGATGCATGTGCATATATGTCTGTGGAGACCAGAGATTGTCGGGTCTTTCTCAGTTGCACTGAGCCTTGTATTTTGAGACAGGGTCATACACTGAGTTTGCTAGATTAGTTAGCCAGCAAGCCCTAGCCCTAGGGACCATCTTGCCTCTACAGCACTGGGATGACATGGGTGCTGTGAATCTGAACTCGGGTCCTCAGGCTGGTATGTCCAGCACTTACCCAGCCTGGGAAGTCACAACAGGGACTCATGTGGACACTTCACACTAAATCCCAGTGGAAGGAGCTTACAGCTCAGTCTGTCCTTAGAGAACTGAGAAGACAAGGTCCTGCTGTGGCCTCGTGGGCATCGCTAACTTCCAAATTGTCACAAGTCTCAGAAACCAGTGAAAGATAGAACACTGATGAGGTAAACTGCCAGAAGTGGGTGTGTAAAGGAAAGCCCTGTACTCAGATCAGGAGATGTGCTGTTAACTGTCACCCATGGTAGGCACATTTAACCAAATATGGAAGCAAGAGCTGAGGCTGAAATCCTAACCAGATGTAGTCTTATCAATGTTAATTCATCCTTTAGTGTCCCATGGGTACTGGTTCTAGAATTTCTTCAAATTCCCACATCTCAAGATACTCAAGTACCTTAATAATGTAGCATTTGCATAAAACCAACATACTTCTTCCTGCATATTTCAGGTCATCTCCAGCTTACTGATGCTAAGTAGTCATTATCCCGAACCATTTGTAAAAACGAGAAAAGTCAACATGTCTATGACACATGCATTTTTTCAAATATTTTCTGTCCATGATTACAAGGCTAACGATAAACATTTGGTCTTACAGAAAATAGCTTTTTGAGGCACTAGGAAAATGGCTCAGTGGTTAAAGGCACTTGCTTGCAAAATCTGCCTGCCCAGGGTTTGATTCCCCAGTTACCTGTGTAAATCCAGAAACACATGTGACACAGGTGTCTGGAGTTTATCTGTAGTGGCAAGAGGCCCTGGTGCACCCATTCTCATTCTAAGTAAATATAAATATTTTTAAAGGGGGTAGGGCTGGAGAGATTGCTCAGTAGTTAAGATGCTTGCCTACAAATCCTAGGGACCCAGGTTCAGTTCCCCAGTACGCATGTAAAGCCAGATGCACAAAGTGGTGCATGTGTCTGGAATTCTTTGCAGTGGCAAGAGGCCATGGTGTGCCTGTTCTTTCTTTCTCTCTCTCTCTGTCTCCTTGCTTGCAAAAATAAATGAAAATATTTAATCCTCCTACGTTGATGGAAATATGGAAGATAGAAACAGGAAAAATTCCCTAAAACTTGGAAGGTCATGGTAAGCAGAGCAAGGAACAGCAAAGCGAGAGTCCAGAATGAGAAACCCTGCCTCAAATAAGGTGGACAAGTGAGGACGTGTCCTCTGATCACCACACATGTTGTGGCACGCACATACCCACATACACATGAACATGCACACACATAAATAAGATATTTAAAAACAATAAAATTAGAAATTATCAGGAAGAAGGGATTCAGTGGAGGGGAGATATGGAAGGGGAAAAGGGAGGATGGTAGGAAGCAATTATGATCATGATATATTTTTTGTATTTATGAAGTTGTCAATAAGAAAGTTTTGAAAAAAAAAAAAACCCTAATTAACACAGCTGGAACTTCTGTAGAACTAGTTTGTATCTTCATGTTTTATCTTTATAATTGCCATGTTGTCAAAAAGGGGAACCTACTACAACTGTTTTTTGTTCTAATTCTAGGAGGGTCCAAGAAAAAGAAAGAAGAGACAAATGACTTTATTAAAGACGAGTTAATGCTAAGTGGGTGTACACAAAAGGAAGCGGCACAGAGAAGTCAGGTTTGTCAGCAGAGCTGACAATGCTCAAGGCTTCACTCAGTACTCAGAATCCATGTATCACACTGCTCCATGGTTCACTTCTTCACAGGTCGTTTCCTTCAAAGGACTCTGAAGGCCAAAGAGAGGATCCTTCTGGCTACTGACCAATAGCCCTTATGGTCTTCCCTCAGCCAAGGCCCACAGGCTACAACCTATTTTCCAGGCTCCTCAGGAAGCTCAAGCAGTCTCCTTCGCATTGCATTGCCATGCTCCCTGCTCCTGGACCTCTTCTCTGCATACTGTAAGGAAAAAGGGAGAGAAGAAACAGCTAGTGATATCTCTACTGGTACATTTAAGCTAAATAATAAATGCCTTTACTGTCAAAACTCTGGTCTTTTGTTTCACTGAATATGAAACTGGAGACAGTGACCTCAGAGAACATCTAGCGCAAGCTTATTCAATACTGAACAGCATTTATTCTAACAGGTGCTGAACCAATTTCCTCCCAATAGAAGAATGGAGCCAACACTTCAGATGGAGTTATAGCCCTGTTCTCCAGCAGTACACAGCCCAGGCTCTCTAACCCCTGAGCATGTCTAATTATCAGGGACTGATTAATTGCTGGACAGCTCTAATTATTCCAAAGATTCACAGTGAGCCAAAAAGTACTTTGCTCTTGCCTACCTTAATCTTCAAATAACCAGTGGCAGGTGAACACTCATTACTCTTTTTAGGCCAAGCATTACTGGTTTCTTCAACTGTTCTATTGACTAATATCTTTAAATGACTTAATTCTTAAGGCACTGTTCTTTAAAATTTCAGAACTAGAATTTACACAGTGGGAGATGTTGTCTGACTATTGTAGGGTCTAGTGGACCTAGTTCTCTTACTGGCCATATACTGTAGTTCTCTAAATATTAAAGAATAAATAGCTCTAGGCATTCATCTCATTACTCATGTAGAGCATCATGACCAGTAACTTCCTGGGTTTCTTCAGCAGCAGTCACCACATCCAATTCTCCACATATCTTAAGGTCCTTGAAACCCTTGCTTCTAAGTGCCTTGGAGGTTTTCAGTCAAAGTATGTTGATCTGGCCAAGAGGTTATAAGTGACAGGACACACAAAACAAGCACTTTGATTTCCTCAAATGCTTATTAGCCTGAGTTCAAAACAGAAAACCTAGGATATATGTGTTTTAGCATGTATACATTTGCATAATTAAAATACACGTACATACTTAGGACATATGTTTTAAAGGTAAATGAATATTTTCTCCTAGGTACAGGGGGCAAAAAAGAGTAAAATGAAACAAAAACTGAGTTTACATAAACAATGGAACATCAAAAACTTTCAGGAGCCAGAGCGTGGGACAGACACAGATGAAAGATTAATGATAGCCAAACAAGGACTTCAGTAGAGCCCCTCCCCATTCCTGAGGATACTAGTATTCACCAATGAATTATTTTACTCTTGTGGACCAGTAACCTCAAACTTGAGGAGGCAGGCTAGACAAACCTTGAATTTTCAATCAAGACACTTTCAAATCAAAGATTCTGAATGAGGGATTCTACAAATCTTTTAAAATGGTAATTTTTCAAACCATTTTTTTTGTTTGTGTTGTTTTGTTTTTGATCAAAAAGCTACCCCCCAAGCCTGGCGTGGTGGCGCACATCTTTAATCCCAGCACTCAGGAGGAAGAGATAGGAGGATCACCGAGAGATCGAGGCCACCCTGAGACTACATAGTTAATTCCAGGTCAGCCTGGACCAGAGCGAGACCCTACCTTGACAAAAAAAAAAAAAAGCTACCCCCAGGTAACCAGGCATGATGGCGCATGCCTTTAATCCCAGCACTTGGAAGGCAGAGGTAGGAGGATCACCATGACTTCGAGGCCAGCCTGAGATTACATAGTTAATTCCAGGTAAGCCTGGGCTAGAGTAAGGCCCTACCTCAAAAAAAAAAAAAAAAAGAGCTACCCCCAGGACTGGAGAAATGGCTTAATAGTTAAGGCACTTGCTTACAGGCCAAAGGACCCAGGCTCAATACCCTAATATCCATGTAAGCCAAATGTACAAAGTAGCACATGCGTCTAGAGTTCGTTTGCAGCAGCTGAAGGTCCTTGCATGTCCATTCTCTCTCCCCACCCCTTCTCTTTCTCTCAAATAAATAAACAAAAATAAATTTAAGGAGACTCTTAACTTAAAAAAAAAGACAAAAATAACTTTTAAAAAGCTACCCCTAGGCTGGGCATAATCACTCAGGGGACTGTGTCCAAAGGATTGTCCAAAGGACTGTGAGTCTGAGGCTAGTCTGGGCTATCAAGACCTTGTGTCAAAAACCCAAAGCAGGGTATGACTTAAGGGGATGGTACTGTAATATATGTAAATAGAACAACAGATTACTGGGAGTAGAAAGGCCTAGGTGAAGTCAGGGGAAGAGACTGAGTAAAGGAAGGGTGGGGGGTGGATTAATCAAACTCTAAGAGGGTAGGAATAAGTCATATGGAAACCTACCTTTTGGATAATGGTACATCCAGAAGCCATAGATTGTCAGCAGAAAATTTTCAGTGCCAGGAATTGGGATACCTTCCAGTGAGCTGTTGGCTAGGGAGGTCCCTGATAACCCCAAAACATTACAGGTCACTGGCAAAGCTCTTGGTTTCCCACCAGGAATAGATGGTTAGACCCTACTGCTGAAGACTCCACATGCTTGGGCTGCTAGGTCACTGAGAAATCAAGCTGGAGATGAGCTGAAAACCTCCTCTGTGTAGACCAGCTGACAGAAAGTTGGGAAAAGCTACACTGCAAGCAGCTCTATGGGAGAGAGAGGTCATCAGCGTGATAAACAACAGTGGACACTGCAAGCCTTAAGTTTGGCCAGCCAGGCCAAATGAGCCATTCGGTGCAATCGTGGCAGGTCTGTTATGGGGGAAACCAACCGCTCTCTACTTGGACTGGAGGCCTGCTCCATGGGAGGGAATACAAGCCTGATATTGAAAAACTATGACAGGGAAAGTTATGCACCCTAGGGGTGTAACACCTGCTGGTGTCTGCCTAAATGCATATATTATGCTCACCAAACTGCTGTGCATGGTAAGCACTTTGCTTAATGTTCATACCCATATATTAATGCTACTCTCACTTTTGCTTAGAGAAGCTTCTCTTTTCAGATGGCAGTGACCTCTGGAATGACTCAAAAGGCACCATAGTGCTGAGAAGTGACAGAGGAGTGCTCAACACTGAAACATCCCTATCACACCTTCCAAGGCTCAGGGTCCATTGTGGAAGAGGGCGGAAAGAATTTAAGAGCCAAACAATGGGGAGAGCTGCTTACAATATACTCTTCCAGACACAAAATGGCCTGGATGTCCATGACCTCGCAATTTCTGATACTACCTACACAAAACCATTATAATAGGAGGAAAAGATAATGACATCAAAATAAAAGAGAGACAGATTGAGAGGGGGAGGGGATATGATGGAGAGTGGAGTTGTGAAGCGGAAATATCATGGTTTATTGTCTATAATTATGGAAGCTGTCAATAATAATAAAAATTTAAAAGTTAAAAAAACAAAAACCAGGCTGGAGAGATGGCTTAGCAGTTAAGGCACTTGCCTGCAAGGCCTAAAGACTCATGTTCAACTCTCCAGATCCCACATAAGCAGATGCACAAAGTGACACAAAAGTAGAAGGTTGCACACGCGCACAAAGGAGGTGCACACGTCTGGAGATCGACTACAGTAGTTAGAGGCCCTGGCATGCCAATTCTCATTCTCTCTCTCTTTCTCTTGCATTTAAAAACAAAAGGGGGCTGAAGAGATGGCTTAGGGGTTAAGGCGTTTGCCTGCAAAGCCAAAGGATCCTGGTTCGATTCTCCAGGACCCATGTAAGCCAGATGCACAAGGGGCACATGCATCTGGAGTTTGTTTGCAGTGGCTGGAAGCCTTGGTGTCCCCCCCACCGCCTATTCTGTATCTCCCTCTCAAATAAATAAAATAAAAATAAAATATTTTTTTAAAAAAATTTTTAAGTTATAGAGCAAGGCTGGAAAGATGGCTTAGTGGTTAATGTGTTTGCCTACAAATCCAAAGGACCTCGGTTTAAATCCCCAGGGTCCAGATAAGCCAGATGCACAAGGTGGCACGTGAATTTGGAGTTTGTTTGTAGTGCCTGGAGGCCCTGGCGCACCCATTCTCTCTCTCTCATATATATATATTTGGTTTTTCGAGGTAGGATCTCACTCTAGCCCACGCTGACCTGGAATTCACTATGTAGTCTCAGGGTGGCCTCAAACTCACAGTGATCCTCCTACCTCTGCCTCCCGAGTGCTGGGATTAAAGGTGTGCGCCACCACACCCTGCTCTATATTTGAGAGAGAATGGGCGCGCCTCCAGCCACTGCAAACAAACTCCAAGCGCATGTGCCCCCTTACACAGCTGGCTTACATGGGTCCTGGAGAATCGAACTGAGATCCTTTGGCTTTGCAGGCAAATGCCTTAACCCCTAAGCCATCTCTCCAACCCTCAAATATTTTTTAAAAAAACGTTATAGAGCAGATTAAACTATATGAAGATAACTCATAAGTCAAGATAGTCCTTGACTAAAAAGAACAGAAAAAAAATGAACATGAAATCACTCATAAACTCTATCAAAATACACAGGGTGAATAAAAGGAAAACAAACAGAACAATTAACAGGACAAAGGCTGGTGCAAAAAGTAGTAACAGGGCTGGAGAGATGGCTTAGTGGTTAAGGCACTTGCCTGCAAAGCCTAAGGACACAGGTTCAACTCCCCAAAACCAACATAAGCCTGATGCACAAGGTCATGCATGCACACAAGGTGGTGCATGCATCTGGAGTTTGTATGCAGTGGCTAGAGCCCTGGCATGCCTATTCTCTTTCTTTCTCTCTCTCTCTCTCTCTCTCTCATAAATAAATTTAAAAAATATTTAAAAGTAATAACAGCAAATAAAAGAATGAAAGCAGCAGAGAAAGGTTCAGGATGAAATGGCCAAACCTTCAGTTACAGTGGCATGAAGTATGGAGATGCCAAATGAAAGATGGTAGGAAGACAGCCTCTGAAATCACTGTTGAGAACAGAGGAAACAATGGAGAGCTGCAGATTCAGGATTAGAGGATGAAAGACCAGACCGAATGACAATCATAAACTAGACAATGAAAGGACATAAAATGACATAGAGAACTTGGAGAAAACATGAAATGTATGAAAACAAGCTCAGACAGAATAAGCAAAATATCTACAATTGTTTACCAAGTGGTCACCACCAGTGCTCAGGAAGAGCTGGGAATAGTTTATCTGAAGTTCTACTCACCAAAACAATGGTGAAATTACTGCACTACAGACGAATAACAAATCTAAAATAGGTAAAAAGCTGCATAACTGAACACAAGGGCAAAAGAGAAAAATACTGTTTCAGACAGAACAGTGTGGGCCTCATTTTCCCATAAAATTCTCAAAACAGCCTTAGGTTTAGTTTTTCTCTACATATGAAGGAAAAACATTTTTCAAAAATCATCTTAGCTTGGCTGTGAAGCCTAAGGACCCAGGTTCAACTTCTCAGAACCCATATAAGCCAGACACGCAAGGTAACACATGTGCACAAGGTGACGCATGTGTACCAGGTGATGGATGTGCATGAGGTGATGCACGCGTCTGGAGTTCAATTGCAGTGGCCAGAGGCCCTAGCATGCCAGGTCTCTCTCTCTCTCTCATAAAAATAAAATTAATTTTTTTAAATACTACTATACACATCTATGCTCACAAAGAAAACTTAACTCTTAACAGAATAAACAGTTGTGATGGCCTGTGTCTGCAAACCCAACACTCAGAAAAGTGAGACAGGAAAATCTTGAGTTCAAAACCAGAATGGAGTACCAAAAAATAATAACTTTAATTATCTACTCCTTAATACAGAACTCCAGAAATTCTTCAAGCAATATATTTAGTATCATATTAAAGATATTCCAAGAAGAAAACTTCCCAGAGTGGAAAAATATACAACTGAAGCAAGACAGATGCTGGAAAGCTTCAGTATTATATTTCAATCTGAGACTAATTAGGAGGAAAAGTTCAAAGACATGGACAATGAGAATTGGAATACAGATGCTTAGTTCTATATATATATTTCTTCTTTTTACATATTACATATTTTTAAGTTTTTTTAAATATATTTTATTTATTTATTTGAGAAAGAGGAGCCAGAGAGAGAAAGAGAGAATGGTGTGCTAGGGCCTCCAGCTACTGCAAACTCTCCAGATGCATGCGCCCCCTTGTGCATCTGGCTTACGTGGGTCCTGGAGAGTTGAACCAGGATCCTTTGGCTTTGCAGGCAAACGCCTTAACCACTAAGCCATCCTTCCAGCCCCCTTATTACATATTTTCTAATATATCTGATGTATAAAACATAAATGGAAGCCGGACGTGGTGGCGCACGCCTTTAATCCCAATACTCGGGAGGCAGAGGTAGGAGGATCACCGAGAGTTCGAGGCCACCCTGAGACCACATAGTGAATTCCAGGTCAGCCTGGGCTAGAGCAAGACCCTACCTCAAAAAAAAAATTGAATTAAATTGATCTTTCACAATTGGTTAGTAGTAACTGAAAAAATAAAAAATAACAAATAATTGACAGTTTGGCTCTCTATCCATGACCAAGTTCTAGCCTAAAACCAGGGTAGAAGAAGATCATCTTTCTAAACACATCAAATTAGATCCCTGTGACTTATATACACTATGAAGAAACCCAAAACACACTTTAAAAGCTGAAAAGAGGGCTGGAGAAAATGGCTAACCTACCTTTTGGATAATGGTACATCCAGAAGCCATAGATTGTCAGCAGAAAATTTTCAGTGCCAGGAATTGGGATACCTTCCAGTGAGCTGTTGGCTAGGGAGGTCCCTGATAACCCCAAAACATTATAGGTCACTGGCAAAGCTCTTGGTTTCCCACCAGGAATAGATGGTTAGACCCTACTGCTGAAGACTCCACATGCTTGGGCTGCTAGGTCACTGAGAAATCAAGCTGGAGATGAGCTGAAAACCTCCTCTGTGTAGACCAGCTGACAGAAAGTTGGGAAAAGCTACACTGCAAGCAGCTCTATGGGAGAGAGAGAAGTCATCAGCGTGATAAACAACAGTGGACACTGCAAGCCTTAAGTTTGGCCAGCCAGGCCAAATGAGCCATTCGGTGCAATCGTGGCAGGTCTGTTATGGGGGAAACCAACCGCTCTCTACTTGGACTGGAGGCCTGCTCCATGGGAGGGAATACAAGCCTGATATTGAAAAACTATGACAGGGAAAGTTATGCGCCCTAGGGGTGTAACACCTGCTGGTGTCTGCCTAAATGCATATATTATGCTCACCAAACTGCTGTGCATGGTAAGCACTTTGCTTAATGTTCATACCCATATATTAATGCTACTCTCACTTTTGCTTAGAGAAGCTTCTCTTTTCAGATGGCAGTGACCTCTGGAATGACTCAAAAGGCACCATAGTGCTGAGAAGTGACAGAGGAGTGCTCAACACTGAAACATCCCTATCACACCTTCCAAGGCTCAGGGTCCATTGTGGAAGAGGTAGTGGAAAGAATTTAAGAGCCAAACAATGGGAGAGCTGCTTACAATATACTCTTTCCAGACACAAAATGGCCTGGATGTCCATGACCTCGCAATTTCTGATACTACCTACACGAAACCATTATAATAGGAGGAAAAGATAATGACATCAAAATAAAAGAGAGACAGATTGAGAGGGGGAGGGGATATGATGGAGAGTGGAGTTGTGAAGGGGAAATATCATGGTTTATTGTCTATAATTATGGAAGCTGTCAATAATAATAAAAATTTAAAAGTTAAAAAAACAAAAACCAGGCTGGAGAGATGGCTTAGCAGTTAAGGCACTTGCCTGCAAGGCCTAAAGACTCATGTTCAACTCACTGCCATCTGAAGCTGTCAATAATAATAAAAATTTAAAAGTTAAAAAAACAAAAACCAGGCTGGAGAGATGGCTTAGCAGTTAAGGCACTTGCCTGCAAGGCCTAAAGACTCATGTTCAACTCTCCAGATCCCACATAAGCAGATGCACAAAGTGACACAAAAGTAGAAGGTTGCACACGCGCACAAAGGAGGTGCACACGTCTGGAGATCGACTACAGTAGTTAGAGGCCCTGGCATGCCAATTCTCATTCTCTCTCTCTTTCTCTTGCATTTAAAAACAAAAGGGGGCTGAAGAGATGGCTTAGGGGTTAAGGCGTTTGCCTGCAAAGCCAAAGGATCCTGGTTCGATTCTCCAGGACCCATGTAAGCCAGATGCACAAGGGACACATGCATCTGGAGTTTGTTTTGCAGTGGCTGGAAGCCTTGGTGTCCCCACCGCTATTCTGTATCTCCCTCTCAAATAAATAAAATAAAAATAAAAATATTTTTAAAAAAATTTTTAAGTTATAGAGCAAGGCTGGAAAGATGGCTTAGTGGTTAATGTGTTTGCCTACAAATCCAAAGGACCTCGTTTTAAATCCCAGGGTCCAGATAAGCCAGATGCACAAGGTGGCACGAATTTGGAGTTTGTTTGTAGTGCCTGGAGGCCCTGGCGCACCCATTCTCTCTCTCTCATATATATATATTTTGGTTTTTCGAGTAGGATCTCACTCTAGCCCACGCTGACCTGGAATTCACTATGTAGTCTCAGGGTGGCCTCAAACTCACAGTGATCCTCCTACCTCTGCCTCCCGAGTGCTGGGATTAAAGGTGTGCGCCACCACACCCTGCTCTATATTTGAGAGAGAATGGGCGCCTCCAGCCACTGCAAACAAACTCAAGCGTGTGCCCCCCTTACGCAGCTGGCTTACATGGGTCCTGGAGAATCGAACTGGGATCCTTTGGCTTTGCAGGCAAATGCCTTAACCCCTAAGCCATCTCTCCAACCCTCAAATATTTTTTTAAAAAAAGTTATAGAGCAGATTAAACTATATGAAGATAACTCATAAGTCAAGATAGTCCTTGACTAAAAAGAACAGAAAAAAAATGAACATGAAGTCACTCATAAACTCTATCAAAATACACAGGGTGAATAAAAGGAAAACAAACAGAACAATTAACAGGACAAAGGCTGGTGCAAAAAGTAGTAACAGGGCTGGAGAAATGGCTTAGTGGTTAAGGCACTTGCCTGCAAAGCCTAAGGACACAGGTTCAACTCCCCAAAACCAACATAAGCCTGATGCACAAGGTCATGCATGCACACAAGGTGGTGCATGCATCTGGAGTTTGTATGCAGTGGCTAGAGCCCTGGCATGCCTATTCTCTTTTTTTCTCTCCCTCTCTCTCTCTCTCATAAATAAATTTTAAAAATATTTAAAAGTAATAACAGCAAATAAAAGAATGAAAGCAGCAGAGAAAGGTTCAGGATGAAATGGCCAAACCTTCAGTTACAGTGGCATGAAGTATGGAGATGCCAAATGAAAGATGGTAGGAAGACAGCCTCTGAAATCACTGTTGAGAACAGAGGAAACAAAGGAGAGCTGCAGATTCAGGATTAGAGGATGAAAGACCAGACCGAATGACAATCATAAACTAGACAATGAAAGGACATAAAATGACATAGAGAACTTGGAGAAAACATGAAATGTATGAAAAACAAGCTCAGACAGAATAAGCAAAATATCTACAATTGTTTACAAGTGGTCACCACCAGTGCTCAGGAAGAGCTGGGAATAGTTTGTCTGAAGTTCTACTCACCAAAACAATGGTGAAATTACTGCACTACAGACTAATAACAAATCTAAAATAGGTAAAAAGCTGCATAACTGAACACAAGGGCAAAAGAGAAAAATACTGTTTCAGACAGAACAGTGTGGGCCTCATTTTCCCATAAAATTCTCAAAACAGCCTTAGGTTTAGTTTTCTCTACATATGAAGGAAAAACATTTTTCAAAAATCATCTTAGCTTGGCTGTGAAGCCTAAGGACCCAGGTTCAACTTCTCAGAACCCATATAAGCCAGACACGCAAGGTAACACATGTGCACAAGGTGACGCATGTGTACCAGGTGATGGATGTGCATGAGGTGATGCACGTCTGGAGTTCAATTGCAGTGGCCAGAGGCCCTAGCATGCCAGGTCTCTCTCTCATAAAAATAAAATTAATTTTTTTAAATACTACTATACACATCTATGCTCACAAAGAAAACTTAACTCTTAACAGAATAAACAGTTGTGATGGCCTGTGTCTGCAAACCCAACACTCAGAAAAGTGAGACAGGAAAATCTTGAGTTCAAAACCAGAATGGAGTACCAAAAAATAATAACTTTAATTATCTACTCCTTAATACAGAACTCCAGAAATTCTTCAAGCAATATGTTTAGTATCATATTAAAGATATTCCAAGAAGAAAACTTCCCAGAGTGGAAAAATATACAACTGAAGCAAGACAGATGCTGGAAAGCTTCAGTATTATATTTCAATCTGAGACTAATTAGGGGGAAAAGTTCAAAGACATGGACAATGAGAATTGGAATACAGATGCTTAGTTCTATATATATATTTCTTCTTTTTACATATTACATATTTTTAAGATTTTTTAAATATATTTTATTTATTTATTTGAGAAAGAGGAGCCAGAGAGAGAAAGAGAGAATGGGTGTGCTAGGGCCTCCAGCTACTGCAAACGAACTCCAGATGCATGCGCCCCCTTGTGCATCTGGCTTACGTGGGTCCTGGAGAGTTGAACCGGGATCCTTTGGCTTTGCAGGCAAACACCTTAACCACTAAGCCATCCTTCCAGCCCCCTTATTATATATTTTTTAATATATCTGATGTATAAAACATAAATGGAAGCCGGACGTGGTGGCGCACGCCTTTAATCCCAATACTCGGGAGGCAGAGGTAGGAGGATCACCGAGAGTTCGAGGCCACCCTGAGACCACATAGTGAATTCCAGGTCAGCCTGGGCCAGAGCAAGACCCTACCTCAAAAAAAAAAAAAAAAAACATAAATTGAATTAAATTGATCTTTCACAATTGATTAGCAGTAACTGAAAAAATAAAAAATAACAAATAATTGACAGTTTGGCTCTCTATCCATGACCAAGTTCTAGCCTAAAACCAGGGTAGAAGAAGATCATCTTTCTAAACACATCAAATTAGATCCCTGTGACTTATACACACTATGAAGAAACCCAAAACACACTTTAAAAGCTGAAAAGAGGGCTGGAGAAAATGGCTTAGCAGTTAAAGCATTTGCCTGCAAAGCCAAATGACCCCAGTTCAATTCCCCAGGACCCACGTAAGACAGATGCACAAGGAAGCACATGTATCTGGAGTTCCTTTGCAGTGGCCCTAGCACACCCATTCTCTCTCTCTCATTCTCTCTCTCTCACTCTCTCTCTACCCCTTTTT
The DNA here is from genome assembly GCA_036365145.1 of Orientallactaga sibirica. Lineage (NCBI taxonomy): Eukaryota > Metazoa > Chordata > Mammalia > Rodentia > Dipodidae > Orientallactaga > Orientallactaga sibirica. The sequence goes on along the minus strand of JAEOAD010000017.1, from coordinate 31,844,743 downwards.
TTTTCTCTCTCTCTCTCTCAAATAAAATATATATTAGAAAGCTGAAAAGAGCCCAAGTTTAGCCTTCTAACTTTACTGAAGGAAACTGAGGCCCTAAGAATTTAGTCACCTAAATCAGCATATCACTGACATAAGTCAGCCTTGTGGACCACAGACTTAATTTCTTAAATCTTAAGATTCATTAACCTTGAATATTCCAATGAAAGCAAAGACATTTTCACTATTTTTATGCATGGCAAAAATGTTCTAAATGTTCTAAAACTATCCCCAAAAGAAGCTTTTAGTACTCTTCATTTTAGAGGGAAGGTCTAAAGTTGATTTTCTCTATTAGACTAAAATTGTAGAATATATTAATAATGGAAACAATATATAATATCCAAAATGTTATATTTTATTGTTTGATCACTTCTAACCCATGACACTTTTCTTACCTCATTCTTCAAGCATTTTCTCATCTCCCGATCAAGATCGTTGCAGTAACCAAAAAATTTCAGAATGTTGTGCTAGAGGGGAGAAAAGTAAAACATTTCATCCCATAATATGCTAACATCTCTGATATACAAAATTAAAAAAAATATTCCTATGGGAACAAGGCTTACTGTGTCACTTTCTTCATAAGCAAATAAGAGTTACACATATAAAACATGAACAGGCATAGTGTACAAAGGGGAAATAAAGGCTCTGCAGGCAAAACAAAATTAAAAAGAACTTTTCCTTGACATAAGAAAAGGCCTCCTGCCAGGTGTGGTGGTTACATGCCTTTAATCTCAGCCCTTGGGAGGCTTAGGAGAGTGGCTGTTAGTTCGAGGTCAACCTGAGACTACATAGTGAATTCCAGGTCAGCCTGGGCTAAAAAGAGAACCTACCTCAAAAAACTTTAAAAAAAAAGGCCTCCTAACCCATTAAGACCTTTTATGGAGGGTCAAAATGCATAGAAATTTACTCATCTAATACTACTTTAAGACTTTAAGAGCATGTTAAAAATCACAGCACAGCCCACTTCCATTCTAGAGAGTATGGTCACAGTGACGTGGATGAAGAGTCACTTTACTGGTAAACACTGTCCATTAGACCTACTTTCTCATTTGCATCCATTACAAATATCACCAAAATATAACAGACACATATAGGATTATTAGGTGACCTGCACCGACTATATAAATATGCCACTAATGCATAATAGAAGAAAATCTATGTCTGAAGTTCAAAGTCTGCTTGGTTGAAAAAAAAAAAAAAAAAAAAAAATCTCATGGTTTCAAGTCCTATGACTATCATCATGGCAAAAACCAGAGTGCTGTGAGGCAGGTTAAGATGAAGCCTGAAGTTAAGGACCTGAGCTTTAGCAGAGCCATAATTAGTGTTTGCACATCACAGTTTTAGGGGTGGGTCAGATGGCATACTGATCTACTATAATAATACACCGTAAATGCTGAACTTGTAGTTGTAATAAGCACATTTTCCCTTCGCTTTCCAATTATGGCTTTCATGGAAACCAAACAACACATAATTAGTAAGCTATGCTACATGCTATTCTCTTTCCCATTTTCCTACTTCACTGTACTTCTAAAAGCATCTTCCAGATTGAATAAATGATCAGTTTTTCTGACAAACAATTAAATAGTCTAGGATTTCCTACTTGTTACCTAGTAGTCTTTATACTGAACAACTTGATTCTCAAGACCTTTCCAGGAGATGCACAAAGTCAAAAGTGTTCCTAATAATTCCAAACCCTTCTTCGTGTTACTGACTCTCATCTTCTCACAAAAGTACAATAGTTTTCCAGAGACTATATGGAGTAAAATCACACAAGAAGCCAAGTATAGTGGCCCACAGCTGTACTCCCAAGCACTTGGGAGGCTGAAGCAGGATCAGATGAGAGTAAGACAAGCTCTGAGACTGAAAGAGCAAGTACCATGAAGTTAGATATACCCACTGTGAGGTACGTGACTGTGCCACGAGAATTTCAGGTGCAGAGGAAATGGCCCTCAGGCTGAAGAACCTAAGGAGTGATACACTCTGAATTAGAAAACAATAAGTGGAGAAGGAAGGAATGCTCTGCTTTAGCAATATGCTATGGTCTGAAAGGGACAAGGGCTCATGTGTTCTGAATACTTGGTCCCTAGCTGGTAGCACTGTTTAAGGAGGATGTGGGATCTCTGGGGCAGGAGGCATAGCAGGAGGTGGGTAACTGGAGGACTGGAGATAAGCCTGTTAGTGCTACAGTCAGCCCACACTTCCAGCTTGAGTGCTCTGCTTCCTGATCTGCCATGCTACAAGCTCCTGACGCCATGCCTTCCCCATCATGACAGACTGTGAACTGAATCCATGAGACAACATAAACCATAGACTGCTCCTTGAAATTGCTGCTGACAGGTATTTTGTCACAGCATCAAGAAAGGAAAAGGCAAGGAACTTCCGGGTAAGATGGCAGCATAGGAGGCACACCAAAACCAGCCTAGCAAGGGATTTAAGCAAAACCACAGCAAAATACACTCTTCATCAGAAAAGTGAATGTGTATATGTTTTTACTAGCCATAGCAGAGAAGCAGGAGAGACCAAGATCCACCAGAAAGGAGGAAAACAACCAGGCCAAACGAGCCAACAGGTGCAATAGTGGCATGTCTGTTATGTGGGAAACCAACTGCTCTCTAATTGGACTGGAGACCTGCTCTATGGGAATACATGCCTGGTACTGAAAACCTAATCAAAAGCATATGGTAGGGGAGGTCATGAGCATTAGGAGTGTAATGCCTGCTCTTGTCTAGCTAAATGCATATATTTTGTTCACCAAACTGCCCTGTACGCACTTTACTTAATATCCATACCCATATATTAATGCTACTCTCACTTGTGGTTAGAGAAGCTTCTCTTTCCAGATGGCAGTGACCACTGGTATGACCCAAAAGGCACCATAGTGCTGAGAAGACATGTTGGACAAATGTTCAGCACTAAAACATCTCTATCACACCTTCCAAGGCTCAGGGTTCATTGCGGAAGAGGTGGCAGAAAGAAGGTAAGAGCAAAAGGAAAGGTAGGACTGCTTACAATGCAATCACTCAGACAGAAATTGGCCTTGGTATACATGACCTCGCAGTGCCTAGCATTACCTTCACAAGACCTTCATAATAGGAGCAAACGATGATGACATCAAGTTAAAAGAGACAGTAATGGGGGGGATATGATGGAGTGTAGATTTGTGAAGGGGAAAGTGGGGGAGGGGAGGGAATTATCATGGTTTATTTTCTGTAAGTACGGAAGCAGTCAATAAGAAAGGAAAAGGCAAGAATAAAAGCTTAGGGATGGAGAAATGGCTTAGTGGTTAAGGCACTTGCCTACAAAGCCTAAGGGCCCAGGTTTGATTCCCCAGACCTCACATAAGCCAGATGCACATGGTGGTGCATGCATCTGGAGTTTGTTTGTAGTGGCTAAAGGTCCTGATGCCTCCATTCTCTCCCTCCCTCCACACTAATAAATAATTTTTTTTTTAATTTGAGAGAGAATGGGCATGCCAGGGCCTCCAGCAGCTGTAATTTAACTCCGTATGTTGTACCACCTGTGCATCTAGCTTCCCTGGGTACTGGGAAACTGAATACAGGTCCTTTGGCTTTGCAGGCAAACACCTTAACTGCTAAGCCATCTCTCCAGCCCTAAAATATTTTTTTTTAAAGAATAAAAGCTTTACAAAGAGAAAGGTTCCACTCACCATAGAAAAGAACATGCAGCAAAGAGGGTGGATTGTGGGAGCTACATCTGAACAATTTTGTGAAGGCCTTGAAGCAAGACATTTAGAATCTGTTCTACAGGAAAAGGGAGGCAAGGAAGCAATGATCAACTTTTTTTTATGGGGTAGGGTCTCACTCTATCCCAGGATGACTTGGAATTCACTATGCAGTCTCAAGATTGCCTCCAACCCAGGTCAATCCTCCTTGAAAGACCAAGACATGACAGTTAGGAGCCAGATAGAAGTCATTTACAGGTGGTTCCAATCAAGCATTTCAGGCCTGTTCTATGATGGGGGCACCTGCCAAAAAGAATGAAGAGTCTCAGCACAGCGGATGGACAAAATTCCATGGGTGTTCCCATGAGAGGTGGGTCAGGTTGGGGAATTAAATAGCTTTTAAAAAGAGAGGGCCGGGCGTGGTGGTGCACGCCTTTAATCCCAGCACTCCAGAGGCAGAGGTGGGAGGATCACCAAGAGTTCAAGGCCACCCTGAGACTACATAGTTAATTCCAGGTCAGCCTGGACCAGAGTGAGACCCTACCTCGCAAAACCGAAAAAAAAAAAAAAAAAAGAGAGAGGTTGCCTGGGTATGTTTATCTGTGGAACTGTTAAGTGCACTGCAGAGTTGAGATAAGCAGACCTGGTGTTCAGAAAAAAAACCCGAGCCAGAGATAGAGATTTGAGATTTGTTATAAGAGTTGGTAAGTTTTAGGGAGGTATGGCCAGAGAAGAAGGCATAAGAGCAGAGGGAAGAATGTCAAGAGAGGGAAGAGTAGTCAGGGAAAGTAAAGAAAATCAGGGAGGGGAAAGCATGATGGCAGCCCGTGGAAACATGTTTTCACAAGGAACGGAATGCTACTGGGATAAGCAAAACACTGAAATGCCCATTAAGTTTAATGATGCAGTCACCAATGACCTTGGCAATGTGGGCACTCTAGGGAGATTACAAAGCAAGCTGAAAGGAGGAGACAGTGAGAATTCCTTCAACAGTTTGCTCTGAAAGAGAAGCAAATGGGCTTCTAGAAGCCCAGATTGCTGGAAGGACTTTTGTGTGTTCATATTCTCAGGATGAGAAAAAATGTGGGCATGTAAAAATGCTAATATGACAATTTCAATAGGAAAAACATGATGATAAGAAAATGCTGGATAAACAGTTATTGCTGAGTTTACTTCTGAATGGTGAAGAAAAAGGTAGTTTCTTTTTGCTTTACACTTTCTTAGGGTTTTTCACACTACCTACAATAACATGTATTACTCAAATACTGCTTTTATAAACCAGAAAAAAAATACATTAAGGACATCCAAGTAGCTTTGAGGAAAAGAGCTGTTTAAAATTCTGTATTTGAACTGCAGATAATCTGAGTCTTGCTGATAAATATAGGCAAAATTGGCCAGTGGATCAGAGGCAACCTGTAGGTACTAGCTATGGAAATGGCATGTGGCTACAAAGACCACAGAATCACAAAACCCAGGAAGAATGATAAAAGCGCAGCAAGTTAGGGATCTGTGGAGATAAAACAATGCTGGACTTCAAGAGGATTGGACAGCACTGGAGAATTCCAGCACAGAAAGGGGTATTCACAATGATGGCCTCATAACAGAAAAAGAACTACACCAAAGAAGGCTAGAAGCTAGATAACTACATCTATTCATTCTATCAATTAAACAACTGACTTCTTACAGGACTTGTACTTAGTATCCTTGGAGAATGCAGCAAATGGTAAGTTTGAGCTCTAGCAAAAAGCAATTTTACAATAATACATACATGCTGTATTCCGATGCAAGGCCAAACAAAACTGAATGCTACTGTGAGGAGCCCTGACTGTTGGCTGTCCTTGTAAGTTCCAGACCAACAGTGGAAAAGCAGTAGATGGCCAGAATCCCACGTGGAGCTTGCAGCCCAATCTGCAGTAGCCCAGTCCACAGTGGCCCTGAGCCACCAGGTATGCCTATCAGCAGCAATAGAGACTAAACAAGGAGACTTTCCAACTTCATGAGTCTCCTCGTAGCAGCCCAGAAATCTAAAAAAATGTCTGCTGAGCTACTGAAAGGGGAACACTGTGAGCAACTACAGGCTTCCTGAACTCACCCATCCCCCAACCATCAGAACCACGAACTGCCATCATTCAGCTCCCAGCAGCAGGGCATCTAACACAGTGGAATCAAGCTCAAACTCCACACCACACCACCAGCAGCTCCTCCAGCACAACTGAGCCCAGCGTATCCAGCACATCTAAGCTGAGCTCAAGCTCCACAGCACAACACCAGCAGCACATCCAGCACAGCTGAGCCAAGTTTAAACTCCACAGCTCAGGGAAGAAGGTGGGCACTCAGCATTGGTAATTTTGGAAGCCACACCAAAAGGTAATAAGGCCAACTGAAAAAAAAAAAAAAGGTACATAGGCCTGCATTGGAAGTGCTAATCTCTCTTTCCAGGTCAGGGCAGATTATGGGTTAGATATTTGTGGTTGGCTTTACCATTTTCAAATAAGCTGAACATGGGGTGTTAAATATTGCTGCCTTTAATACTTTTAGATTTATAGGGCCTTTATTTTTTATTTTGTCATTAGTGGGGTCAGGGTCTGATCCAGATCCAGGCTGACCTGGAACTCAGTTCAGAACAAAATCCTCTACCTCCTAGCTAACAGGATTAATGTATACAGCAACACACATCCTTAGAGATTTTGACCTTATAAGACTGTTTGTTTTAATTACCTCACTTGTATACTCTGTGCTCATTTTAATTGAATGTATATTTTACTCAGTTGAAGTTTAGAACTTGCCAGTAAATTGTTCCACCACTCCACTACAATACTTGCTTACCAAGCAAATTCAACACCTAGGATTACTTCTGAGGTTGGATTTGGGTACAAGTGCTACACTTGGCACTTTAAACTCAAATCCTGAAAGTATACAAAAGTGGATCACCACATCTAAGAACATTGCAGATAAATAGAAAACATAAGCATCAAACCAATCCAGGATGCAAAAGTCATTACATTATAATACAAGAAACACAAAGAATCAATACAATGCAATCCCACCAAAAATTACAAATCCATCAGAATTGTTCACCAATGAGACTATTTTAGATGAAATTCCTGACAAAGAGGTCAAAAGAATGATGGTATCTATACTCAAAGAACTGAAAGAAGAAATGAAAGGAATCTGAGAGGAAAACAAAGGAATTAAAGAAGAAAACAAACTCTTGAAAGAGAATACAGAAAAACAGCTTAATGAAATAAAAAGGTCATTACAGGGCATGAATAAGGAAATAGAAATACTGAAGAAAAACCAGGCTGAAATCCTAGCTCTGAAGAACATAGTCAATGAAATAAAAAAACTGTGGAAAGTCTCACCAGTAGAATGGATGAAGGAGAGGACAGAATATCTAAACTAGAAGACCAGACGGCCGACCTATCACAGTCCAACAAAGAGAAAGACAAGCTAATAGAAAGGTATGAATGGGAATTCCAAGACATCCACGACACTATGAAAAGTTCAAATATAAGAATTCAAGGTATAGCAGAAGGGGAAGAATTTCAATCCAGAGGCTTAGTAGGTGTTTTCCACAAAATCATAGAAGAAAATTTTCCCAAAATTGGGAAAGAAATGCCAATGCAGATACAAGAAGCATTTAGAACACCAAACAGACAAAACCTAGAAAGATCCTCTTCTAGCCATGTTATAATTAAACTACTAAACATGCAAACCAAAGAAAATGTATTGAAAGCAATTAGAGCGAAAAAGCAAGTGATCTTCAAAGGGAAACCCATCAGGATCACAGAAGATTACTCAACACAAACTTTAAAAGCCAGAAGGGCTTGTATGGTGTATTTCAAGTTCTGAAAGATAAAGCAAGATTACTTTATCCTGCAAAGCTATCTATCCAAATTGATGGAGAAATAAGGATATTCCACAACAAAAACAGGCTAAAGGAATTTATGGCAACTAAACCAGCGCTACAGAAAAGACTTGAAGGAATCATTCATGCTGAAGAGAAAGCAAAATACACACAGCAGGAAATAGGAAAAAAATAAACCATACTCAAATAACAGTTAAAACAAGTGAGTAATATGAAAACAGGAAGAATTACAAAACAAGAAGAATGGTGCGAATAAATACATATGTGAGTGAGTGAGTCAGTCAGGGAGGGAGCGAGTGAGTGAGTGAGTGAGTCAGTGGCGCTGAGTCAGAGTCAGAGAGTGAGCGTCAGTGAGTGTTCAAAGGTCTGTGAGTCAGTGAGTGAGTGGTGAGTGAGGAAGCAGTGTGAGTGAGTGAGTGTGGGTGAGTGAGTCAGTGAGTCTGTGGGTCAGTGAGTGAGTGAGTCAGTCAGTGAGTGAGTGAGGTCAGTGAGTGAGTGAGTGAGTGAGTCAGTGAGTCAGTCAGTGAGTCAGTCAGTCAAAAGATTGTTTAAAGGGTCAGAAGATTGTTCAAGGTTCCTGAATAAACTGCTGAAAGAAGAGTCCGAGTGTTGCGTCTTCCTTGCTGGTCGAGGCGGTCGCGACAAATGGTGGCCCGTACGGGGAACTCAGAACTTGAAGGACAGCTAGCTGGTAAGTTCCAGAGGAGGTGAGAGAAGAGAGACGATAAGGTCCCATAGCAAAAACATCTAAAAGAAAAAGTAAGGTTCCTAAATAAACTGTTAAAAGAAGAGTCCGAAGAGGGACTCAAAACTTTCTAGTCAGTCAGGGCAATGCACTGGTAAGTTCCCAGGTAAAAAAATTTTTTTTAGGGAGGTGAGAGAAGAGCGCGACAAAACATCTAAAAGATTTTGCTTCTTCTGTTGAAAAAGAGGGAGGGAGAAAGTTCCCAGTCAGTAAGGTGGGAAGTTCCCAGGTGACAAAAAAGGTGGGAATCCGTGGGGGATTTTGCTCCTCTCGGTAGAAAAAGAGGGAGCAGAAGAGTTCATGTGTAGCGAACCAAAAGTAAAAGTTTTAAAAGAATTTTTTGCAAAATTAGCCATGGGCGCTTCTCACTCGCACCCAATTTTTTGGCTCTGAATGAGCTGCTTCGTTCAAAAAACTTAAAAGATAAAGGGGAGTACCCTGGAGAGGTTCCTGGAGGAATGTGATGCCATAGCCCCTTGGTTTGCGCGCTCTAGACAATCCCTTCATGGGAAAAATTGGGCGATTTTGCAGCAGACCAAGGCACGCTTAAGGGCGGGGTAAAATCGATCTGGAGGTTAATGAGGAACTGCCTCGAGGAAAAAAGGTCGAAATAGGCAAACAATGAAAAAGAGGCAAAAACAAAGAACAACTTATATCCAACACTTGAGCTAGAAGATTCAGAGTCTACGGATTCTAAAGAAGAGCTGCAGGCTCTCATAAAACAAATGAAAAGATCAAAATTATGCTAAGTGCAGACAATATTAAACTTCGAGGCTTGTCTTATGAGCTTTCTAAGGGGAAGGAAAGACTACAGAGGACTTTGTTGGAACTGGGCTACTGGCATAAGGGATGGCTACGTTCTGCTATCCAGGCCCAGAAAGTTTGATCAAGGTTAAATTTGTAATGGACTAATGTGCTTGGCTGAAGATATCGGACTGAGATTTTAAGATTTTAAGTTGAAAAACCTCAAGCAAGTTAAAAACAGAGGCACTGAGACGGTTTTAGGTTACTGAAGCTGCTATTGTCAACGCATTAGCAATCTTAAGGAAGGTGGAAGAAAGGTGGCCTGACTTGATTTACATTAAAACAATGGAGAGGATGCCTGAGGAAAGACTGTAAAAAATACAAATTCTTGGAAAGAGCTGACTGGAGAAGAAACCTGCTTTTCAAGACTATATTGAACTTGAACTGCAGAAGTTTGATGACTGCTGATGGTGGTTGAGTTTGCATTGTTTTAGTTTCTCCTTGTGAATGTTGTTAAAAGACCTTGGATTATGGGGACGTATGAACATCATTGGAATTGATAAAAACTATGGGGACCTTTAAATTTGCATGAATGCATTACATTTTACATCATATACGGTTATCAGTTTACGGGGGCCAAGGGCAGAATGTGGTGGTTTGATTCAGGTGTCCCCCATAAACTTCAAGTGTTCTGAATGCTAGGTTCCCAGCTGATGGCAATTTGGGAATTAACACCTCCTGGAGGCAGTATTGTTGGGGGCGGGCTTATGGGTATTATAACCAGTTTCCCCTTGCCAGTGTTTTGACCAATGCTAACCTCGCAGCCGCCGTGGCTCAGTTAACTCAAAATATATAAATTATACTGCAAATTTATCCAGATTTTTGTCTAGTTTTCTATTACAGAATTGGTCGCTTGAATTTAAAGATACCTTAAAAGAACTGAGACTGGCTGTAGTTAATGTGAATTCTACCCACATGGACCTCTCTTTCACATCTGGATTGTCATCTTGGCTGATCTCCGCTATGAATCATCTGAAGGAATGGGCGGTTTTGGGTGCTCTTTAGCAGGCCTTCTGTTACTGGTCTCTTTGGTTTGCTTGTGGTGTCTATGTAAAATCAGGGTCACACAATAACGGGATGCAGCTATGATCATTCAAGCCTTTACTGCCATAGAGGCTGCACAGTCCCCCTAAGTCTGGCTGGCTACAACTAAAAGTTAATCTTCTTCCTGCTCAGGTTGCGAGGCTAAGCACTGCACTCTGGGTTAGCCCTAAAAATCCAGAGAAGAGCATATTTGATTGTATGCGGGTTGATGCCCCAGATCCCGCCTCTAAAAAAAAAACATCAGGGTTGCAAAAATATACATCATCAAAAATCAGACCTCTACTCTTACCTATGGCTTATTTTAAAACATAAAAGGGGGAACTGTAGAGAGCTGCGAGGTGCCGCGCCTTAAAGATGGCGCTGGCTTCCGCCTTCCGCCTTCCCGATGGCGAGTGCTCTCCTGGATAAACAAGTCCTTATTTGGCTTGGGCCGTGATCTAGGCTTGCTTCCGCATATGTGGACCTATCTGCATTCACCACGTGGCTTACCAGGGTTGGCTGTTCAAAGGCTTCTTAAGCTTTGGGAGGTGCGGCAGGCAGTGAGTCAGTCAGTCAGGGAGCGAGTGAGTGAGTGAGTGAGTGAGTGAGTGAGTGAGTGAGTGAGTCAGTGAGTGAGTGAGTGAGTGAGTGAGTGAGTGAGTCAGTCAGTGAGTGAGCAGTGAGTCTGTGGGTCAGTGAGTGAGTGAGTCAGTGAGTCGGTCAGTGAGTGAGTGAGTGAGTCAGTCAGTCAGTCAGTGAGTCAGTCAGTCAAAAGATTGTTTAAGGGGTCAGAAGATTGTTCAAGGTTCCTGAATAAACTGCTGAAAGAAGAGCGATGACCCAAAAGGCAACATAGTGCTGAGAAGAAGGGATGGAGGAGTGCCCAGCACTGAAACATCTCTTTCACACCCTCCAAGGCTCAGGGCCTGTTGCAGAAGAGAGGGCGGATAGAATGGAAGAGGCAAAGGAAGGGTATGACTCCTTACAATGCAACTGTCCCGACAGAAATTGGCCTTGATATCCATGACCTTGCAGTGCCTAGCAATACCTTCGCAAGACCCTCATAATAGAAGAAAAAGATGATGACATAAAAGTAAAAGAGAGACTAATGGAGAGGAGGGGATATGACGGAGATTGGAATTCTAAAGGGGAATGGGGGGAGTGGAAGGAAATATCATGCGGTTTTTTGTATGTAAGTATAGAAGTTGTCAATAAAAAAAAATTTTTTTAATGTAAGAACTAGCTGGGTGTGGTGGCACATTTCTTTAATCCCAGTACCTGGGAGGCAGAGCAAGGAGGATTACTGTGAGTTGAGGCCAGCCTTGGACTACAGAGTGAATTCCAGGTCAGCAGGAGCTACAGTGAGATCCTACTTCGAAAAACAAAAAGAGCAAGAACTATACAACAGATATGATCAAGAGATGGTCATTCCTCTTCTGCCTCCCACCAATCCCCCAGAAGGTAATGAAATCTCATTAGTCTCACCTTTACCTTGTTTCTTTTATACAAATGAGCTCCAATATGTTTTGCTATCACCTCCTCCTTTTTAAAATAAATACTAAAAACTATAAATTTTTTTTTGCAATTTTTTTCACGAAATATATCCTAAAAGTCATTCCATGAGCAAATTTCTCTTTTTGCCAGCACTAAGGAGGCAAACGTAGGAGGATCACTGTGAGTTTGAACCAGCCTGAGACTACAGAGTTCCAGGTCAGCTTTGCCAAAGAGAGACCCTACCTCAGGGGAAAAAATTTTTACTTTTGCCTATGGGGGAGGAGGGGAACTGGAGATTGAGACAAGTCCTCTACCACTGAGCTCCATCTCCAGCTTCTTTAACATAGTACACAGCAGTCCACTAGAAGACTCTCGGTGGCCAAACCAGGAACAGCCTGAGCAATGAAATAAAGAATTGGATGCTGTAAGTTCGAAACCACCCTGAGACTACATAGTGAATTCCAGGTCAGCCTGGGTTGGAGTGAAACCCTACCTCAAGAAAACAAAAACAAAGCAAGATTATAACCCTATATATATATATATACAAATACACACACACACACACACACACACACACACCCTGATATGGACCTATGGTGATATGAGTGGGAAGAAGTCTCTCGAACATTTCCCAAAAAATCTTATGTAGACCCTGCACCATCAAAGAGCAAGAGCTGAACACCCTAGTCCTTATATGTGGGCTGTACAGTGACTTCCAAAGAAAGGAAGAAGAGAATAGCTATCAACTAGAGAAATCTGACAAATCTACCTCCATAAAAAATCAACGTCAGTGTGAAATATTGTCAACACTATGCAGGTAGCCGCAATAGTGTGTGATAAAATGGTGCTTACCTATGGCCTTCCTTTCATGAATATAGCCATGAGTAAAACAAACTCAAATCAAGGAGCATCCTACAAAATACTTAACCATTAATTCTTAAACAAGGTGTTTCCCTACCCCACACCCTCCACATTCCATGGAGCTTTGACTTTTGTGGTTGGTTGGTTTTATATAATGCTGGGGATTGTATCTAAGGCCTAACCTATGCTGGGCACTCTATCACAGAGTTATATCCCTAGACTTTTTACTTTTTTTAATTATTATTTTGAGACTGGGTCTAAGTTACCCAAGATGGCCTTGAACTTGTGATCCTTTTTCATCAAAAAAGAAACTATGACAACTAAGAGGAGCCTTAGATCATAAAAACTGTGCAATGTGGTAAAGTGTATCTTGAGTGGAATTCTCTAACACAGCAGGAACATTAAGCAAACATCTAAACTGAATAAATCTGAATAAAGTATAGATGTCAAGTAATGATAAATATGTTAATATTGGTTCTTTAATTTCAGCAAATGTACTTAACATGTTGTTAAGAAACAGAAGGTAAGGGGCATATGGGAACTCTGTCATACCTTCAGAAATTTTCTATAAATCTAAACACAGTTTTTAAAATTCGCGGAAGAGGGGGCGGAAAGATTGTTAGAGCCATGAGTTGGGTCATTATGCACAGAGTCATTGCCTCTCCCGCAGAACTGATGGCTACCCCCATAAGGGAAGACCTACATTATCCATGGGGGGAGGACAGGGAGAAGGCTAACAATGGTACCATCGTGGCTGTATATATATTATGTACATAATGAATAATAAAAAAAAGTAAAAATTTTTAAAAGTGAAGCCTGTCTAAAAATCTGCTGCACAAGATTCCCTTATGTGAACATAGTAGAGGTAACTGAACCACTCCATGCTAGGAAATGCTATTCCTTATAAACAATGCTGCAATTAATGTTAACATGTATGTACTTTCAACTTGAGAATTATATTATGATAAACTAGAAGTGGGACAACTGATGGAACGTACACACTGCAGCTTAACTAGACACACCAAAACTTCTGTCTATAAAAGATAAATAGCTGGGTCAGTTGGTAGCTCTGTTTTCATCTTTTACAGGAGCCTCTATGTTGATTTCCATAGTGGTTGTATAAATTTGTACTCCCACCAGCAGTGAATGAGAGTTCTCCTTAACCCTACCCATTCTTGGCAACATTTACCGTCATTTAATTTTTAATTATTGCCATCCTTTAAGGAGCAAGGTGAAATCTCATATTTTATTTTAATTTGCATTTCACTGATACTTAAAGAGCTTGAACTTTTGCTTAAGTTAGTATTAGCCATTTGTATTTCTTCACTGAGATTTCCTATTCAGTTCTCTGGCCTATGTTTTGAGTGGATCGTTTAATTTTTTTATTGACAATTTCCATATTTACAGACAATACACCATGATAATTCCCTCCCCTCCCCACTTTCTCCTTCAAAATACACTCTCTGTCATATCCTCTCCATTTCTCCATTAGTCTGGAGAGGGACAGAGTATCTAAACTAGAAGACCAGGTGTCAGACCTAATACAGTCCAACAAAGAGAAAGACAAACTAATACAAAGGTATGAATGGGAATTCCAAGACATGCGGGACACTATGAAAAGATCAAACATAAGAATTCAAGGTATAGCAGAAGGGGAATAATTTCAATCCAGAGGCTTAGTAGGTGTTTTCCACAAAATCATAGAAGAAAAATTTCCCCAAATTGGGAAAGAAATGGCAGTGCAGATACAAGAAGCTTTTAGAACACCAAACAGACAAAACCTAGAAAGATCCTCTTCTCGCCATGTTATAATTAAACTACTAAACACGCAAACCAAAAAAAAATATATTGAAAGCAGTTAGAGAGAAAAAGCAAGTAACCTTCAAAGGGAAACCCATCAGGATCACAGCAGATTACTCAACACAAACTTTAAAAGCCAGAAGGGCCTGGAGTGATATATTCCAAGTTCTGAAAGATAAAAACTGTCAACTAAGATTACTTTATCCTGCAAAGCTATCTATCCAAATTGATGGAAAAATAAGGATATTCCACACCAAAAAAAGGCTAAAGGAATTTATGGCAACTAAACCAGCTCTACAGAAAATACTTGCAGAAATCATTCATGCTGAAGAGAAAGCAAAACACACACAGCAGGAAATAGGAAAAAAATAAACCATACTCAAATAACAGTTAAAACAAGTGAGTAAAGTGAAAACAGGAAGAACTACAAAACAAGAAGAATGGTGAGAGAAAATACATATCTTTCAATAATAACTCTTAATATCAATGACCTCAATGCCCCAACCAAAAGACACAGATTTACAGACTAGATTAAAAAGCAGGATCCAAGCTGGGTGTGGTGGCGCACGCCTTTAATCCCAGCACTCGGGAGGCAGAGGTAGGAGGATCGCCATGAGTTCGAGGCCACCCTGAGACTACATAGTTAATTCCAGGTCAGCCTGGGCCAGAGTGAGACCCTACATTGAAAAAAAAAAAAAAAAAAAAAAAGGATCCTACCATCTGTTGCCTCCAGGAAATTCACCTCTCAATAAAAGATAGAAACCTTCTTAGGGTGAAAGGTTGGAACAAGGTATTTCAAGCAAATGGGGTAGACTTACACAATGGAGTTATATTCAGCAGTAAAGAAAAATGAAATTTGTAGGGAAATGGATGGATCTGGAAAGGATTATACTAAGTGAGGTAACCCAGGCTCAGAAAGCCAAACGTCACATGTTCTCTCTCATATGTGGATCCTAGCTACAAATGTATAGACTTGTGTGTGAACTGGAATCAAAAATCGGTACCAAAAACCAGTAAGCTGGTAAAAGGCTATAAGGGAGGGAAGAGAAGGAAGGACTTAAGTGTATGGTATTGCACATATGTAAGCAGAAGAACAGATGACAGGGAGGGGAATGGCCTAAGAGAGGCCATGGGAAGAAAATGCATAAAAGAAGGGCACGGGGAGGGTCAATCAAAATTCAAGATAGTATGAATAACTCTCATGTAAACCTACTTTTTTGAATAATGGCACATCCAGAAGTTATAGACTGTTACTAGAAAATTTTCAGTGCCTGGGATGGGATACCTTCCAGCGAGTGGTTGGCCAAGGAGGTCCCAGTAGCCTCCAAAACATAAAAGGCTATTGCCAAGGCCCTTGGTTTCCCTTGAGAAACAGATGGTAAGACCCTGTTGCTGAAGACATCTCTTGCCTGAGAGGCAAGGTCACTGAGAAAGCAAGCTGATGCTGAGCAGAAAACCTTCTCCCTGTAGACCAGCCAACTGAAAGCTGGAAAAAGCTGCACTGCATGCAGCCATATGGGAGACAGAAGTCATCAGCAGTGAAAACAGTGGACACTGGAAAATTCAAATTTGGCCATAAAGGCCCAATGACTGAACGGGTGCAATAGTGACATGTCTGCTCTTGGGGTAACCAACTGCTCCATAATTGAACTAAAAGCCCTCTCTATGAGAGGGAATACATGCCTGGTACTGAAAAAACTAAGCAAAAGTCTATGGCAGGTGAGGTCATGAGCATTAGGGGTATAAAGCCTGCTCTAGTCTGGCTAAATGTATATATTATTCCCACCACAATGCCCTGAAAGCACTACACTTAATGTTCATATTCACATATTAATGCTACTCTCACTTGTGGTTAGAGAAGCTTCTCTTTTCAGATGGCGATGACCACTGGGATGACCCAAAAGGCAACATAGTGCTGAGAAGAAGGGATGGAGGAGTGCCCAGCACTGAAACATCTCTTTCACACCCTCCAAGGCTCAGGGCCTGTTGCAGAAGAGAGGGCGGATAGAATGGAAGAGGCAAAGGAAGGGTATGACTCCTTACAATGCAACTGTCCCGACAGAAATTGGCCTTGATATCCATGACCTTGCAGTGCCTAGCAATACCTTCGCAAGACCCTCATAATAGAAGAAAAAGATGATGACATAAAAGTAAAGGAGAGACTAATGGAGAGGAGGGGATATGACGGAGATTGGAATTCTAAAGGGGAATGGGGGGAGTGGAAGGAAATATCATGCGTTTTTTTGTATGTAAGTATAGAAGTTGTCAATAAAAAAAAATTTTTTTAATGTAAGAACTAGCTGGGTGTGGTGGCACATTTCTTTAATCCCAGTACCTGGGAGGCAGAGCAAGGAGGATTACTGTGAGTTGAGGCCAGCCTTGGACTACAGAGTGAATTCCAGGTCAGCAGGAGCTACAGTGAGATCCTACTTCGAAAAACAAAAAGAGCAAGAACTATACAACAGATATGATCAAGAGATGGTCATTCCTCTTCTGCCTCCCACCAATCCCCCAGAAGGTAATGAATCTCATTAGTCTCACCTTTACCTTGTTTCTTTTTATACAAATGAGCTCCAATATGTTTTGCTATCACCTCCTCCTTTTTTAAAATAAATACTAAAAAACTATAAATTTTTTTTTGCAATTTTTTTTCACGAAATATATCCTAAAAGTCATTCCATGAGCAAATTTCTCTTTTTGCCAGCACTAAGGAGGCAAACGTAGGAGGATCACTGTGAGTTTGAACCAGCCTGAGACTACAGAGTTCCAGGTCAGCTTTGCCTAAAGAGAGACCCTACCTCAGGGGGAAAAAAATTTTTACTTTTTGCCTATGGGGGGAGGAGGGGAACTGGAGATTGAGACAAGTCCTCTACCACTGAGCTCCATCTCCAGCTTCTCTTTAACATAGTACACAGCAGTCCACTAGAAGACTCTCGGTGGCCAAACCAGGAACAGCCTGAGCAATGAAATAAAGAATTGGATGCTGTAAGTTCGAAACCACCCTGAGACTACATAGTGAATTCCAGGTCAGCCTGGGTTGGAGTGAAACCCTACCTCAAGAAAACAAAAACAAAGCAAGATTATAACCCCAGATATATATATATATATATATATATATACAAATACACACACACACACACACACACACACACACACACACTGATATGGGCCTATGGTGATATAAGTGGGAAGAAGTCTCTCGAACATTTCCCAAAAAATCTTATGTAGACCCTGCACCATCAAAGAGCAAGAGCTGAACACCCTAGTCCTTATATGTGGGCTGTACAGTGACTTCCAAAGAAAGGAAGAAGAGAATAGCTATCAACTAGAGAAATCTGACAAATCTACCTCCATAAAAAATCAACGTCAGTGTGAAATATTGTCAACACTATGCAGGTAGCCGCAATAGTGTGTGATAAAATGGTGCTTACCTCTGGCCTTCCTTTCATGAATATAGCCATGAGTAAAACAAACTCAAATCAAGGAGCATCCTACAAAATACTTAACCATTAATTCTTAAACAAGGTGTTTCCCCACCCCACACCCTCCACATTCCATGGAGCTTTGACTTTTGTGGTTGGTTGGTTTTATATAATGCTGGGGATTGTATCTAAGGCCTAACCTATGCTGGGCACTCTATCACAGAGTTATATCCCTAGACTTTTACTTTTTTAATTATTATTTTGAGACTGGGTCTAAGTTACCCAAGATGGCCTTGAACTTGTGATCCTTTTTCATCAAAAAGAAACTATGACAACTAAGAGGAGCCTTAGATCATAAAAACTGTGCAATGTGGTAAAGTGTATCTTGAGTGGAATTCTCTAACACAGCAGGAACATTAAGCAAACATCTAAACTGAATAAATCTGAATAAAGTATAGATGTCAAGTAATGATAAATATGTTAATATTGGTTCTTTAATTTCAGCAAATGTACTTAACATGTTGTTAAGAGACAGAAGGTAAGGGGCATATGGGAACTCTGTCCTACCTTCAGAAATTTTCTATAAATCTAAACACAGTTTTTAAAATTCGCAGAAGAGGGGGCGGAAAGATTGTTAGAGCCATGAGTTGGGTCATTATGCACAGAGTCATTGCCTCTCCGCAGAGAACTGATGGCTACCCCATAAGGGAAGACCTACATTATCCATGGGGGGAGGACAGGGAGAAGGCTAACAATGGTACCATCATGGCTGTATATATATTATGTACATAATGAATAATAAAAAAAGTAAAAATTTTTAAAAGTGAAGCCTGTCTAAAAATCTGCTGCACAAGATTCCCTTATGTGAACATAGTAGAGGTAACTGAATCACTCCATGCTAGGAAATGCTATTCCTTATAAACAATGCTGCAATTAATGTTAATATGTATGTACTTTCAACTTGAGAATTATATTATGATAAACTAGAAGTGGGACAACTGATGGAACGTACACACTGCAGCTTAACTAGACACTGCCAAACTTCTGTCTATAAAAGATAAATAGCTGGGTCAGTTGGTAGCTCTGTTTTCATCTTTTACAGGAGCCTCTATGTTGATTTCCATAGTGGTTGTATAAATTTGTACTCCCACCAGCAGTGAATGAGAGTTCTCCTTAACCCTACCCATTCTTGGCAACATTTACCGTCATTTAATTTTTTAATTATTGCCATCCTTTAAGGAGCAAGGTGAAATCTCATATTTTATTTTAATTTGCATTTCACTGATACTTAAAGAGCTTGAACTTTTGCTTAAGTTAGTATTAGCCATTTGTATTTCTTCCACTGAGATTTCCCTATTCAGTTCTCTGGCCTATGTTTTGAGTGGATCGTTTAATTTTTTTTTATTGACAATTTCCATATTTACAGACAATAAACCATGATAATTCCCTCCCCTCCCCCACTTTCTCCTTCAAAATACACTCTCTGTCATATCCTCTCCATTTCTCCATTAGTCTCTCCTTTATTTTGATGCCATCATCTTTTCCTCCTATTATAAGGTCTTATGAAGGTAGTGCTAGGCGTGGTGGCGCATGCCTTTAATCCCAGCACTTAGGAGGTAGAGGTAGGGGGATCGCCGTGAGTTCAAGGCCACCCTGAGACTACATAGTTAATTCCAGGTCAGCCTGGACCAGAGTGAAACCCTACCTCAAAAAACCTAAAAAAAAAAAAAAAAAAAAAAAAAAAAGGTACCACACCATAAATACATGAACGTCCCTTCTTCCAGAGCCTTGCAAACAGATTGTATTGTCATACTGTTTAATCTTGCCAAGCTGAGGCTGAGGGAAAGGAAGGATATTTGAATGTCTATGTGTATGTGTAAAATATATGAAATTGAGCATTTTTTTTCAGATTCTTAAAGCTCATTTCTTCCTGCTTTGTAAATTGATGTTTCTGCTCAATTTTTTTTCCTCATCTCCCTTTAACTTTCAGTGATCATGCACTTATTAGGGTTACTACCACTTTACCTTTATTATGTTACTGTCTCACAACTGAGGATTTTTTGGGAGAGGCGTCCTTATGTTACATGGGGGTTTTAATTGTTTGTGGGTTGTTTGTTGTTGTTTGAAGTGCTAGGAATTAAATCCAGGGCCTAACACTGAACTATATCACCAAACCTCTTTCTACTTTTTTAATTTGGAGAGCAGATTTAAGATACCCAGGATGGTCTTGAACTTGTGATCTTTCTGCCTCAGCCTCTCCAAGTAGCTGGGATCACAGGCTTGCACTATTAGGCCCAGCTCCATGGCTTTTATAAAAGGCAGTATAATTTATCAATTTTGTCAATTCATCAATTTTATTGATTGTGGAATTTTAAGTTAGTTATGCAGTCTTTCTTCACATTTAGGTTATGTAGGGATGTCTTCTTAGTATTTGGGTGCCATCATTTGACATTTAACTTTCTGTTCTACTAGAAGCTGACTTTTATACATATGGCATTAATTTTTAACTAATTTAACTTTTTCCAAATGACTATATAATTGTCCTGGTGCTATTTATTTATTTAAAACCCCATTTCAAATCTTCTGTTCTGGCCAGGATGGAGTAAGTGGTAAATAAGTAACCTACCAATAACTAGAAATCTAAACAAAATACATGAACTCTTTTCAGACACTGAGACAACAGACGATGCAGGACTGCCCTATCTGAGAAGGAAACAAAACAAGATGAGTTCTATGTTCACCCAACTTTCTACCAAGATCCAACTTCCAGAAAGAGAACCCAGGTAAATAATGGAGACCTCTGTGAGCTGAGGAGTCAGATATCACAGTTCAGGGAGGTTGATTCTGTAGGTACCCCAATGCAGAAAAAAAGCCCCAGTAATCAATATGAGACTGTTGTCTGAAACTCTACAAGTCCATGGTAACTACAAAGATCTACAGTAGCTACAAACCTGAAATCTGCAGAGCTCACAGTGATAAAAGTCCATGGAGTTCTTACAAACCAAAGGACAGATTTCACTGAACACTTAGTATCAGTGAAGAATCCAGAAGAATTATGATTCCTGGCTGGGTTACATGAACCCTAGAATAAAGGCTATCCTAGACATGCCCTAAAAACACTTAACAACATGCCTAAAGGACTGAACATTTCCATAAGTAAATAAACTGCCCACCAACACAAAAGGTAAAAAACACATGAGGTCAACAATGGTCAGCATCAAATGAAAAACTAATGAACATTTTTATATAAAAATCAACAGACCAATTCTAAAATTACTATAGAAATGAAAAGGTTCTAGAATAGTCAAAAACAACTTTTAAAGAAGACAAGGCTGAAGTATGTATGCAGGATGGTTTTGAGACAATCAATACACAAAGGCAATTAATAGTAAAGACTGTGTGGTGCTGGGCTTAAGAACAGACATGAATCAGTGAGACTACAGAGCCCAGAAATAGATCCACCACACATGGGTCAAATAATTTCTGAGAAAGTGACAAAGGTAACTCAAGGAGAAAAGGACGGTCTCTTCAATAAATGGTAGTGAGACACCTAGATATCTGTAAGAAAAGACATGAACCTAAACTCATACCTCACACCAGACTCCAAACTTAACCTGAACTGAATCAGAGACCTTACTATAAAAGCAAGGCTACATGGCACTAGTAGAAAAAAACAAAGGAAAACCTTTGTGACTGCTGAACTACACAAAAACTCTTGGAACACAAAAGGATGAAACATTAAAAAAAAAAAAAAAAAAAAAAATAAAAGTATGAGCCGGGTGTGGTGGTGCACGCCTTTAATACCAACACTCGGGAGGCAGAGGTAGGAGGACTGCTATGAGTTCCAGGCCACCCTGAGAATACAGAGTGGCTGGGCGTGGTGACTCACACCTTTAATGCCAGCACTTGGAAGGCAGGGATAGGTGAATCACTGTGAGTCCAGGCAACCCTGAGACTGAGACTACAAAGTGAATTCCAGGTCAGCCTGGATTACAGTGAAACCCTTTCTCAATAAAAAAAAAAAAAAAAAAAAAAAAAAGAATACAAAGTGAATTCCAGGTCAGCCTAGGCTAGAGTAAGACCCTACCTCAAAAACAAAAACAAAAACAAAAAAGTGCAGGGCGTGGTGGCGCACACCTTTAATCCCAGCACTCAGGAGGTAGAGGTAGGAGGATCACCATGAGTTTGAGGTCACCCTGAGACTACAGAGTGAATTCCAGATCAGCCTGAGCTAGAGTGAGACCCTACCTCGAAAAATCAAAAAAAAAAAAAAAAAAAAAAAAAAAAAAAAAAGATAAATGTGACTTTACTTTGCTTCCCTCTAAATACACTTTTAAGGAATGTAAAAGAGCTGAGCATGGTGGAACATGCCTTTTAATCCCAGGCAGAGATAGGAGGCTCTCTGTGAGTTTGAGGCCAGCCTGAGACTACAGAGTGAGTTCCAGGTTACTCTGGGTTACAGTGAGACACTACCTCAAAAAAAAAAAAAAAAAAAAAAGAAAGGAAAAAGAAGTATAAAAGATGCCACAGATTTAAAGAGAATGTCTACAAATTATCAAACTTATATGTCAAGTGATAAAGAATTCTTATAACAGCTCTCAGGAGGCAGAGGTATGAGGAGCGCCGTGAGTTCGAGGCCAATCTGAGACTACATAGTGAATTCCAGGTCAGCCTGGACTAGAGCAAGACCCTACCTCAAAAACAAACAAACAAACAAAAAGAATTCTTATGAAGTTGATCATAACACAGACAACACAGTTTTTAAACACGGACAACAGATTTTGTATGAGTGGCCAAGAAGCATATGACAGGATGCTCAAAGACATTAGCCATCAAAGAAACAATCTAAAACCAGAAGGAGACACTACTGTGTCTTCGTAGGCTGGCTAGTGTAAAGTATTTACAGCATCAAGTGCTAGGAATAACAGAATGCTGGTGGGACTACCAAGAGTACACAATGGAAAAAAAACACCACACAATCTAGTCATTCTACTCCAGGTATTTATCCAAGATAATGAAAAGATGTCCACACAAATGCTTCAACATAAAAGTTCATAGCAGCTTTATTCAAAACAGTACAACTACAAACAACCTAAATGTCCATTAATAGATAAATAAGCTACAAAACACTCATACAATGAAATATGGCTCAGAATTTAAAATGTATGAAAACTAATCACATAAAATAGCATGCATGAGACTCAAAACAAGTGAAAACTGTGGAACAATACACAAGAATATATATATATATATATATATATATATATATATATATATATATATATATAATATACAATACATTAATAACATTCTAGACTAGCAAAAGCCATCAACATTGTCAGAAAATAGTCCAGCAGATGCTTGAGCCAGAGGTCAGGAATGAGGAGTGACTACACAGGGGCACTAGGCAACACTGAGGTGATAGAAACACTGTATATCTTTAATTTCTTTTTTTATACTTTTACTTTTTATTTTTGCATATTTGAAAACGGATGCACGCACCCCCTTGTGCATCTGGCTTTACGTGGCCTGGAGAAGCTAGCCACTCCATAGGCAAGCATTTAACCGCTAAACCATCTCTCCAGCCCAATTTCTTTTTTTATACTTTTACTTTTTTATTTGAGGGGGGTTGCATAAGGGCCTCTAGCCACTGCAAACAAACTCCAAACATTGTATATCGTGACTGTAATGATGCTGGTGTGCATGCTTCAATTTGCCAAAACTCACTTAACTGCACACTTAAAATGGATATGTTTATTGTACATAAATTATTTATCAATGAAGCTTTTTTAAAGTTTATCTTTAGTTCTAGGGATTTGAGATATTTCTTATTCTTTTTTTTTTTTTTTTTTTTTTTTTCGAGGTAGGGTCTCACTCTGGTCCAGGCTGACCTGGAATTAACTATGTAGTCTCAGGGTGGCCTTGAACTCTCAGTGATCCTCCTACCTCTGCCTCCAGAGTGCTGGGATTAAAGGCGTGCGCCACCACGCCCAGCTGGATTTGAGATATTTCTATATGACATCCTTTTGAAAGGAACTATAATGTTTAATTTCATTCAAGCTTCAGAGTTGTTGACCAAATGTCAATATACAAATAATATAGAACAAAGAATATTTAAAGGCAGAGATCAGGCTAGAGAGATGGATTAGAGGTTAAGGCACTTGCCTGCAAAGCCAAAGGGCCCAGGTTCAATTCCACAGTACCCATGTTAAGCCAGATATACAGGTGACACATGAGTCTGGAGTTTGTTTGTAGTGGATAGAGGCCCTGGCATACCCATCTTCTCCCTCTCTCTCTCTCGTTCTCTCTCTCTCTCAAATATATAAATAATTTAAATTTAATTAAAAAAATTTAAACCAGAGATAAAAAATACTATTGACCTACATAGGGAATATGAAAAGATGTTATCTTTATTTATTTTCATCTAGCATTAGCAACATATTTCTAAAGGATTAAATTAGCAAAATCCCCAATGAAAAGATGAGTTGTTACTCTACAAAGTCCCTTTCTCTCCTTTGCCTCTTTCCATTAGCAGATCCTCTCTTCAGTCTTTGCTTGTAAATTACCATATAGTGTCGAAATGGGCTGTACTAATGCAAAAATCACTACATGTTGCTTAAAAAAAAGCATTTTATAATTTTGCTTCAAAAAAATTTATGAGGGTGTTCCAATTATGTGGTCTGCCTTATTTTCCAGTTGAGTAAATAAGAAGATGGCTCTCAATTTCTTTTTCCCTTCTTAAAATGTTTTATTGACAACTTCAATAATTATAGACAAGAAACCGTAACAATTCTCTCACTTCCCCCATTTTCCCCTTCACAAATCCACTCTCCATCATATCCCCAACACCCTCTAAATTAGTCCCTCTTATTTTGATATCAACATCTTTTGCTCCTATAATGAGAGTCTTGTTTAGGTAATACAAGGCATTGAGAGGTCATGAATATCCAGGCCATTCTGTGTCTGGAAGAGGCATCGTAAGAGTCCTACCCTTCCTTTGGCCCTTACATTCTTTCTGCACCTCTTCTGCAATGGACCCTGAGCCTTGGAAGGTGTGATAGACATGTTTCAGTGCTGAGCACTCCTTTGTCACTTCTCAGCACCATGGTGCCTTTGAAGTCATTCCAGAGGTTACTGCCATCTGAAAAGAGAAGCTTCTCTAACCAAAAGACAGAGTAGCATTAACATATGGGTAGGAACATTAAGAGAAGTGCTTACCAAGCAGTTTGGTGAGCATAATATATACATTTAGGCAGATACCAGCAGGTGTTACACACCTAGGGCTTATGACTTCCCCTGTCATAGGTTTTCAGTACCAGGCATGTATTCCCTCTCATAGAATGGGCTTCCAAACCAATCAGAGAGGGGTTGGTTTCCCCCATAACGAACATGTCACTATTGCATCTGTTGACTCATTTGGCCTGACTGTTTGTGCTTAAGACTTGCAGTGTCCACTGTTGCTTATCTCCACTAATGATTAACTGTCCCATAGGGCTGCAAGCAGCCTAGTTTTTCCAGCTTTCTGTCCACATGGAGAAGGCTTTCAGCTCAGCTCCAGCTTGATTTCTCAGTAACCTAGCAGCCCAAGCATGTGGACTCTTCATCAACAGGATCTTACCATCTCCTAGCGGGAAACCAAGAACTTTGGCAATGGCCTATAATGTTTTCAAGGCATCAGGGACATCCCTGGCCAACTCACTGGAAGGTATCCCATCCCTGGCACTGAAATTTTTCTAGTAACAATCTATGGCTTCTGGATACACCATTGTCCAAAAAGCTAGGTTTCCAGCTGGCTTATTCATATCATATTAAATTTTTCTTAACTTTTCCCCCACACTTACTTTAATCAGTCTAATCATTCTCTTCACATGACCTCCCCTAGCCCAATCCACACCCAGGAACCTGTTCATCTACTTACATATATACAATACCATCCCCTTATGTCCTCCCTTCTCATCCCTCCTTTATGGCCACTTTCTAGCTTACTGGTCTCTGCTACCAAGTTTTATTCCAACTCACATACAAGTTCAAACATTTGTAGCTAGGACCCACATATGAGAGAGAATACATGGTGCTTGGCTTTCTGGGCTTGGGTTACCTCACTAAGTATAATCCTTTCCAAGTCCACCCATTTCCCTGCAAACTTCATAATTTTGTTTTTCTTTAATGCTGAATAGAACTTCATTGTATGCTGGTTCCATTTCTGAGCTTTTGTGAATAGAGCAGCAATAAACAAGGATGTGTAAGTATCTCTAAGGTAGTGCAATAAGTCCTTAGGATATATGCCTAGGGGTGCTATTACTGGGTCATATGGTATATCTATTTTCAGGTCTCTCAGAACCTCAACAGATTTCCACAATGGTTGTACCAGATTACATTCCCAGCAACAGTGTAGAAGGGTTCCTCTTTTCCAAAATCTTCCCTAGGATTTATGGTCATTTGATTTCTTCATGATAGCCATTCTGACAGGAGTGAGATGGAATCTCAAAGTAGTTTTAACTTTCATTTCCCTGATGGCTAAGGATGTAGAATGCTTTTAGATGTTTATACGTCATTTGTATTTCTTCTTTGAAAACTCTGTTTAGTTCCATAGCCCACTTTTTAATTGGGTTGTTTGATATCTCATTATTTCGCTTTTTGAGTTATTTGTATATCCTGGGTATTAATCCTCTGTCAGATGTATAGCTGGCAAAGATTTTCTCCCATTCTGTAGGTGGCCTCTTTGCTCTATTCACAGTGTCCTTTGCTTTTCAAAAGCTTTGTAATTTCATGAGGTCCCAGCAGTTGATTAATGGTTTGATTTCCTGAGCAACTGGGGTTATATTCAGAAAGTTGTTGCCTATCCCAAAATGTTGAAGGGTTTTTCCTACTTTTTCCTCTAGCAGTTTCATTGTTTCCAGTCAGATATTAAGGTCTTTACTCCATTTGGACTTAATTCTTGTGCACAGGGAGAGATAAGGATCTATTTTCATCCTTCTACATATAGATATCCAGTTTTCTCAGCACAATTTGTTGAAGAGGCTGTCTTTTCTCCAATGAGTATTTCTGGCATTTTTGTCGAAGATCAAGTGGCTGTAGCTGCCCAGACTTACATCTGGGTCCTCTATTCAATTACATTGATCTATGTGTGTCTGTTTTGGTGCCAGTACCATGCTGTTTTTATTACAATAGCTCTATAATAAAAGTTAAATTCAAGTATAGTGATACCACCAGCCTAATTTTTGTTTCTCAAGTTGTTTTGACTATTCGAGGTTTTTGGTGCTTCCAAATGAATTTTAGAATTGTTTTTCTACTTCCATGCAGAATGTCATTGGAATTTTGATGGGGATTGCACCAAATGTGAAGATTGTTTAAAGATTAACATGCTCACAATATTGATCCTTCCAATCCAAGAACATTTCCTAATGTCTTCTGCAAAATCTCACTTGGGTGGTTTAAAGTTTTTTCATTGTAGAGATCCTTCACTTCCTTGGTTAGATTTATTCCAAGGTACTTTTTTTATTTGACAGAGAGAGAGGAAGAGAGAGAGAGAGAGTAGGCACACAAGGGCCTCCAGCCACTGCAAACGAAATCCAGACATGTGCACCCCCTTGTGCATCTGGCTAACGAGGGTCCTGGGGAATCAAACCTGGGTGCTTTGGATTTGCAGGCAAATGCCTTAACCACTAAGCCATCCCTCCAGTCCCCAAGGTACTTTTTTTTTGGGGCAATTGGGAATAGGAGTGATACCCTGATTTTATCCTTAGCATGTTTGTTCTTAGTATATAGAAAAGCTACTGATTTCTGTGTGTTTATTTTGTATCCTACTACATTGCTAAAAGTGTTTATCAGCTTTAAGAGTTTGCTGGTAGAGTCTTTAGGGTCCTTTTTCTATAGAATCATATCGTCTGCAAATTATGATAATTTGATCTCTTCCTTTCCAATTTGAATCCATTTTATGCATGTCTCATGCCTTATTGCTACAGCTAAGACTTCCAGAACTATATTAAATAAATGAGGTGACAGTGAACACACTTCTCTTGTTCCTCATTTTAGTGGGAAAGTATCAAGTTTTACCCCATTTACTTTATGTTGGTTGTAGGTTTGTCATAAATAGCCACTATTATGTTGAGATATGTTCCTCCTATTACTAGTTCCTATAGGACTTTTATCTTAAAGGGAAGGTGGATTTTGATACATGACCTTTCTGCATCTATTGAGATGATTATGTGATATTTGTCCTTCAGTCCATTTACATAGTGTATTACATTTATCGATTTGCATATGGTAAACCATCCCTGCATCTTTGGGGAAAAGCCTACTTGGTCAGGGTGAATGATCTTTTTGATGTATTTTGGTACTCTGTTTGCCAATATCTTGTTGAAAATTTTCGCATCTATGTTCATGGTGGAAATTGGTCTGTAGTTTTTGTTCCATCTTTGTCTGGTTTTGTTTTCAGTGTGATGCTGGCTTTACTTGTTATAGGTCTATCTAACTTGTTAATCTCATCTTGATTTAATTTTTTTATGCAATATAAATCAAGGAAATCATCCATTTCTTTCAGATTTTCAAACTTAGTGGATTATATGCTCTTAAAGTATATGCTTATGATTTTCTGAATTTCTTTCATCTCTATTGTAATGGAGCCTTTTTTATCTCTAATTTTATTGCTTTCTGTCTCTTCTCTCTTTTGGTCAGATTTGCTAAGGGTTTAGCAATCTTGTTTATCCATTCAAAGAACAAACTCTTTGTTTCATTCTTTGGATTTTTTTTTGTTTGTTTGTTTCTATCTCATTAATTTCTGCCCTAATCTTTTTTATTTCTTCCCATCTACTGATTTCTGGTTTGCCTTGTTCTTCTTTTTCCCAAGGCTGTAAGATGAGGCATAAGTTGTTTACTTATGACCTAATTTCTTACTATAGGTACTTAAAACTATCAATTTCCCCCTTAAGACTGCCTTCACTGTGTCCCAAAGGTTTTGGTATATTGTGTTCTCATTATCATTTGATTCTATGATTTTTTTTACTTCCCTCTTGATTTCTTCATTGACCCATTCATCACTTAGTAGTGTATTGTTTAGTTTCCATGGTTTTGTATATGCTCTATAGCTTTTCTTGCTGTTGATTTGGAGTTTAATCCCATTGTAATCAGATAAAGTGTGTAGCAGACAGATTCAGGCTCACTGAGATGAACTTCCAGACCAGGAAAAGTTATGGAGGAAGGAAGTTAAGGGGAAGTTCCATAATGGTAGAAGAAGCTGGCCTGCTCTTATAGGACCAGAAAAAGAGAGTCCATCTAGGTACACTTTGTATATCTTTAGATTTAAATCTCAACCACATCATCACACCTTAAGATCCACCCAGTGACACTGTCTCCAGCCAGGTAGATGCAGATGCAAACTATAAACTAATACAGCACGGAATATATTGGGGGACATCTATTCAAACTACCATATTTTATCCCTGGCCCCCAATAGATTTATAACCATCACACATTGTAAATTGTGTTTAGTCCAATTTTAAAGGTTTCCATAGTCTTTACTAACTTGATAGTTTTAAACAAGTTATAAACTTTTAATATATAAAGACACAGAGTAAACATTTTTAACTGGTATAAGGCATAGCAAGGAGAAGCTAGAACAATGTAAATTTAGCCACCATCAGCAATCATCAAACTTTTGTAGTTTAAGTTTAATATAATTAGACACTGACAGTCTCCCTCCAGCTGGGCAGAGGAGCCATAGAAAATTTTCATCCCAGGCCAACAGTGTACTCATGGTAGCCCTTGTATAGTCTTGGGATATCTAAAACATCTTTAGGTCTCTATGTAAACCATGGTCCATCTTTTAAAGGCTCATTTTGCCTATCAGGGCATCACATCCTGTCTAATTTCACATTTTATCAGTAGCTCCTGGAACCGTGTGTAATTTATGATTACTTTATGTATTTTTTATGTTTCCAAAATTAATACCAGGTGTGTAGGACATAACCATATTTTTAATTTAAGGACAAAATAAATCATAGCCTTGAAAAGCAGGTTCCTTTTCCAGTCAACTCTTTCCAAAAGAGTTTGTACTTTTAACAGTCTTTTTTAGCCATCTCTATTGTTTTAATGTAAAGCAGTTGGGCCATTTTTTTTTTTAAGATTGTTAATGTAGTAACCTAAAATCAGTCTCAGTATCTGTGATTGTAACTTGTTTAAGGTTTTTTTAACTTAAAATCTTAAATCTTTCAGTCCAATATCTTTAGCTAAGCATATCAGTCCATTATAAATTTAATTATAATCAAACTCTGGGCCTGGGCAGCAGAAAGCAGTCATCCCTTATGCCAGTAGTCCAGTTTCAATAAAGTCCTCTGTAGTCTTTTCTTTCTTTTAGGAAGCTCATAAGCCAAGCCTTTAAGTTTAATATCATCTGTACTTAGTATTTTTAAATTATCATCAGAATAGTCCATAAAATTTGTCTTATCATTCCAGATGGCGTCTTTAGTTGTAAGCACTAAGTTTATGTCTGTTCCTCTAAAACAAAAGTTCTAAAAGACCAAAATCCACATGGTCAGGTTATTTTACCCCACTTCTGGTACCAACTTTTGTAGCAGACAGCTTCAGGCTGTCAGTGATGAGATGAACTTCCAGACCAGGCAAAGTTCTGGAGGAAGGAATATTTATTGAAGCCCCAGGGGAAGTTCCATAATGGTAGAAGAAGCTGGCCTGCTCTTATAGGACCAGAGAGAGAGGAGAGAGAAGCCAAAAGCCAGACAGCACAGCACACCTCAGGAACTCCAGCTAGACATACTTTGTATATCTTTAGATTTAAATTTCAAATCCATCATCACACCTTAAGATCCGCCCAGTGACATTGCCTCCAGCCAGGTGGATGCAGATGCAAACTATAAACTAATACAACATGGACTATATTGGGGGCCATCTATTCAAACTACCACAGAGTGGAAGGAATTATTTCAATTTTCCTGTATTTGTTAAGATTTGCTTTGTGTCCTAATATATGGTCTATTTTAGAAATGTTCCATGTGCCGGTGATGGGTATTCTACAGCATTTGAGTGAAATGTTCTATAGATATTTCTTAGGTCCATTTGTTATATGAATTCATTTAATCCAGATGTTTCTCTGTTTATTTTTTGCCAGGATGACCTGTCAATTGATGAGAGTGGGGTGTTGAAGTCACCCACTATAACTGTACTTGGAGTTATCTGTGACCTTAAGTCTAATAGTATTTGATAAAACTGGGAGCCCCCATGTTAGGTGCATATATGTTTAGGATTGTAATGTCCTCCTGTTGGAGTGTTCCTTTAATCAATATAAAATGACCTTCTTATCTCTGCTAACTAATGTTTGCTTGAAGTCTACCCTGTTGGATATTAGGATAGCAACATCTGCTTGTTTTTAGACCCATTTGTTTGAAATACTGTTTTCCACTCTTTTATCCTAAGATAATATCCATCTTTTATGGAAAGATGAGTTTCTTGCAGGCAACAAATAGAAGGATCATACCTTTTAACTCAGTCTGCAAGCGTGTGTCTTTTAGTTGGGGCACTGGAGCTGTTGATATTGAATTATTATTTAAAAGTGTGCAATTATTCTTGCCATTCTTCTTGTCTTGTATTTCTTCCTGTTTTTCTTTCACTCTTTTGTATTAACTATTATTTGAGTATGATTTATTTTTTCCTATTTTTCTCTTCAGTATGGAGGATCCCTTCAAGCATTTTCTATAGAGCTGGTTTAGTGGCCATCTATTCCTTCAGCCTGTTTTTGTTGTGGAATGTCCTTATTTCTCAATTTTGATGGATAGCTTTGCAGGATAAAGTAATCTTGGTTGACAGTTGTTACCTTTCAGAACTTGGACTACATTATTCCAAGCCCTTCTGGCTTTTAAAGTTTGTGTTGAGTACTCTGTTAGTATCCTTATGGGCTTGTCTTTATATGTGACTTGTTTAACTGCTTTCAATATATTTTCCTTGGTTTGTGTGTTTTGTAGTTTAATTATAATATGGCAGTGAGAAGTTCTTTCCTGATTTTGTCTGTTTGGTGTTCTAAAGGCTTCCTGTATCTGTATTGGCATCTCTTTCCCTATCTTGGGGAAGTTTTCTTCTATAATTTTGTTGAAAAAAACTACTATTTCACTGGAAATTCTTCTCCTTCTACTGTACCCTGAATTCTTATGTTTGATCTCTTCATAGTGTCCTGGATGTCTTGAAATTCTCATTCATACCTTCCTATTAGTTTGTCTTTCTCTTTGTTAGAATGTATTAGATCTGCCACCTGGTCTTCTAGTTTAGATTCTGTCCTCTACTTGATCCATTCTACTGGTGAGACTTTCTACAGAGTTTTCCATATGACTTACTCTGTTTTTCATTTCTAATATTTCTGATTGGTATTTTTTCATTATTTCTGCTTCATTACTCATGTCTTATATTGACAGCCTTATTTCATTAAGTTGATTTCCTGTTTTCTCTTGGGATTCCTTCAGGAGTTTGTTTTCTTCATTGATTTCTTTGATTTCTTCTTTTATTTCTTTGAATATAGATATAATCTTTTAAAAAATTCTTTGTCATGCATTTCATCTAAATCAGTCTCACTTGAGGACATTTCTAATGGATTTATAATTTTTTGTGAAATTATATTGTCTTTTTTGTGTTTCTTGTATTATAATGCAGAGATTTTTACATCTTGAGTTAATTTGATGCTTGGGTTTTCTAATTATCTGCTGTATTCTTAGATGTGTACATCAGACATTATATATCTTCAGGGGAGGAGCCTAAGGTGCCAGGTGTGGCTCTTATATTAATCCCAGAGTAACAGCAGAAGTGACCCTATGTGTTGAGTTTGCCTGCTATAGAAGTATTCTAGTATTTTGAGTGGAGCAAATTACTGGCAAATTCTAATATTCAACTGACCAATATACACATTCCATCAAAACCATCAGGGAGTATTTATTCAAGAGTGGTGAGGGCTGGAGAGATGGCTTAGCGGTTAAATGCTTGCCTATGAAGCCTAAGGACCCCAGTTTGAGGCTTGATTCTCCAGGACCCACGTAAGCCAGATGCACAAGGGGGAGCATGCATCTGGAGTTCGTTTGCAGTGGCTGGAGGCCCTGGTGCACCCATTCATTCTCTCTCTCTCTCTCTCTCTCTCCCTGCCTATTTCTGTATCTCTCTCTCAAATAAATAAATAATAAAATATTTTAAAAAACAAATAAAGAAATAAAAAATATATATTTAAAAAAGAAAGAGTGGTGATTAAAGCAAAAACAACAACAACAACAATAATAATAATAATACTCTAATAAAGCCAAAATTCCTAAGGGTAAGTGTTGCCCCACACCCTGAATCCTGTCAAATGTGAGACTGAGATTTCTGGTCTGAAGATGATTCCAGGTCAGTTTGGAATAATGATGGAAGGAAAAGACAAAGACCCTATAAATCAAGAAATGTCAAAGGCAACACCCTGACATGGAAAGTGAGATTAGCACTTCCAGTGCAGGCCTACATACCTGGCTTTGTGCAAGTAGGCCCTGTTACCTTTTCAGATGGTTTCCAATATCAGCTATGCTGATTACCCACCTTGGTCCCCTCTGTTGTTCTGTGAACTCAGTTAGCTGCTTGGGTTACTGGATCTGGTGTTCTGATTGGCTGTGCTAGATGGTGTGTGACTAAGGGGTGATCCTCCAATGGTTCCCAGTCCTGGTGGTTGGGAGGAAAGGAGGCTGTGCAGGCTATCTGGAGTTGTACAGGAGCTGCTCAGCCAGCTCTGTTTGTGTTTTCCTTCAGCAGCTGCTCAGCTGGTCCCTCCATCTTCTCCATCAGGTTTCTTGACTTTGCTAGGAGGTTGGTGTGAGTGGAAAATCCCTTCACCTCACTTCTCCTGCCACTCAGGCAGAGTCAGATGGCCGTGCAGCCTGGCACCTCGGGAGGAGTTGATACTGGCTGGTTCCTTGCTTGCTAGAAGCTCTGGGTCTCTCTTGCTTCTCTGATGAGGTTGATAATTCGTTATACACCTTCACTTTTCAAAAGAAGGATGTATTTTGCTATTTTTCTGCTTATTTCCCCTCTACCCCCTTAGGCTGCTTTGGCCTGGCTACTCTACTGCCATCTTACCCAGAAGTCTCTCAATTTCTTGGTCTAAATATATGGTAAAAACAGTTTGCCTAAAGTAGAGTGTCATCAACATTCTTTGAATCAAAATCAATTTCTGCCTGCACTGAATAGAAGTATGACTTACTACCTTACCTTTGGTATTTAAATTTTACTCATCTAACAGTGGTCACTATGATCAAATTTGATACGTCTGACTGGAGAGGTGACTTGGCACTTAAGGTACTTTCCTGTGAAGCCTAAGACCCAGGTTCGATTCCCCCGGACCCATTCACATAAGGCAGATGCACAAGGTGGCGCATGCATTTGGAGTTTGTTTGTAGTGGCTTAGAAGCTCTGGTGTGCCCATTCTGTTTCACTCTCTCTCCCCACCCCTGTTTCTCTCTCTAATAAACAAGTTAAATGAAATTTAAAAATTTTTTTAAAGGCCAGGCGTTGTGGTGCACGCCTTTAATCCCAGCACTCAGGAGGCAGAGGTAGGAGGATCACCGTGAGTTTGAAGCCACCTCAGACTACACAGTGAATTCCAGGTCAGCCTGAGCTAGAGTGAGATCCTTCCTCAGAAAAACCAAAAAAAAAAAAAAAAAAAAAAATTTAAAGAATTCTTTAAAAAAAATTGACAAATCTCTGGTGTATGAGCATCATGAGGTAAACAGAGCACTATGCCAAGTTAAAAAGAAGAAGAAAAAAACACAAAAGCTTCTTAAACTGTAAGAATGAGGCAAATAGCTGGGCGTGGTGGTGCATACCTTTAATCCCAGCACTCAGGAGGCAGAGGTAGGAGGATCCCTGTGAGTTCAAGGCCACTGTGAGATTACATAGTGAATTCCAGGTCAGCCTGGGCTAGAGTGAGACCTTATCTAGAAAAACCAAAAAAAAAGAATGAGTCAAATATATGAAAATCATAGCTAGATATTAAATAGCTGCAAAATATCAGCTTGATTTGATATACTGATAATATGGGCTTATTTTATGTTTTGGTTTTAGCCAGGGGATTTTGCCACTATCATAAAAGCTTAAATAAATCCATCAAATGAGAAAAATCATAAATTAAATTTAGCTAGCATGTACTTACATAAAATGTTTGAATTAGCATAAAACAAAAAATGTTAAACATCAAAGAGCAGATGATCTTAGAATAATCCCAGTAGGAGCAGAAGCATTAGAACTAACATAATTGTTCTCACATTCTATCCCTAGGAAAGGGAAAGCATTGCCTTGGAAGAACATGGATTCCAACCTTCAGGATTTCAGAAGTGCCCTAACTCACTGATCATAAAATTAGGTGGCGGGGCTGGGGGCAGGGGGTGCTGGGGGGGAAGGGGTAGACTCACATACTTCAATCACTAATCTTCAGTACGCATGGACTCATTATTAGACACCACCATTCCCCTTCCCTAAATACATCACATTAGCATTATACATAAGTTTCATCTGTGCTTCATGGACAGTTTTCTGAACTCTTACATTTTTGTGACATTCTTTAAGCAAGTTAATCAAGACGTTGCATTCTTCAGTGTGCAAGTGTGGCGATAAATCAGGATGCATCTTTAGGAGGTGGCGGTCACAGCAGTGCAACCTGTGAATACAAGAATGTCTTGAATATGCATGAGCATATTTGTGAATGCCACCTAAAAGTATTTTCAGTGCAACCCACAATGACCTTTACATGAGAGAATATGAACATTAACCAGCTGTGTAACCTTGGGAATTACTACACTTGAGCCTCAGTTTCCTTTCTAGTGATTTCGACATGTTTAGCATGTCATCACGAGAGTTTAGAGAACCTGCAGGTCCAGGAGGAGAAAAGCAGGAATCCTCAAGAGAGTCAATCCTGGAGTAAGTGCTCAAGCAAAAACAGCTGGCCTATATTAATTAGCCTGGCTTCAAATATTTTCCTCATATTTCTGAAATTGATTACTACTCATATAGTTCAGGTGAAATTCTACCAATTAAGAGAATTGGCTTATTCTTTTAAAATGTATCTCCCTTTAAAAGGGTTAAAGGGCCACTAGTCTTTCTTACTTCAGTGTGAATTAATATAAACAGCTTTCTTAAATCTGGCAAAGAAAACCTAGCTAAACAAAGAGTAAAACAAGAAGATGTGTATTTTTTCAAATTTTTTAATTTTTTTATTTTTATTTATTTATTTGAGTCGGGGAGTGAGGGAAGGAAAGAATGGGCACTCCAGGGCCTCTAGCCTCTGCAGATGAACTCCAAACATATGTGCCACTTTGTGCATCTGGCTTATATGGGTCCTGGGGAATTGAACCTGGGTCCTTTGGTTTTGCAGGCAAACACCTTAACTGCTAAGTCATCTCTCCAGTCCTATTTTTTTTCAAATTTAACAGATGCATTCATAAAGCTATTTATTACACTAAAAACAGAAAGCTAAAATCTCTGAAATTAAGTTTAATGATTCAATCACAAAATAGAAAATTAGCAGCTAAGCTAGGCATGGTGATGCATGCCTTTAGTCCCAGCACTCAGGAGGCTGAAGTAGGACAACCGTGAGCTGGAGCTAGTGTGCCTAGAGCTAGCAAAGTGAGTTCCAGATCAGCCTGGGCTGGCAGGGGCAGAGGGAAGCCAAGGTCAAAGGAAATGTGTTCTTCTAAAGTGTTTGCATGGTTATGTAGCAGTACTCAACTATTCTTTTTTATTTACCTATAGTTTCTAACTCATTATTATATCATCAAAATATTATTAAAATCAACTAATTGTTTTAATCTTTATAAAGTTTCCCAAAAGAGAACATAAGAACCATCTCAGATCCATTAAGAAGGTTAGTATGAAATGGCTTAGTGGTCAAGCTGTTTGCCTGCAAAACCAAAGGATCCTGGTTCAAGTCTCCAAGACCCACATAAGCCAGATGCAGAAGGAGCACATACATCTGGAGTTTGTTTGTAGTGGCTAGAGGCCCTGGTGTGCCCATTCTCTCTCTGTCTGCTTCTCTTCTCTCTATCATCTATCTATCTATCTATCTATCTATCTATCTATCTATCTATCTATCTCTATCTGCTTGCAAATAAATAAATAATAAAATTAAATTTAAAAAAATCCAGAAAATAACTAGTGTTAAGGAGGCTGAAGAGAAACTAAAACCCTTGTGCACTGTAAGTGGTAATGTAAAACAGTATAGCCACCATGGGAAGCAGGACAGTGGACTAGTAAAACATTAAAATGAGGTGGACAAGATGGGTGAGTGGTTAAAGGTGCTTGCCTGCAAAGCCTGATGGCCTGTGTTCAGGTCCCCAGTACCTACACAGCCAGATGCACAAAGTGGCAATTGTGCCTGGAATCCATTTAAGTGGCAGGAACATGTTCATTCTCACCCTCCCTCACCCTCCATATCTATCTATCTCTCTCTTTCTCTTTCTCTCTCTCTCTCTCTCTCTCTACTTGCAAATTATTTTAATTTAAAAATAAGCCAGACATGGTGAATCAAAACACCACACCGTGCAATATCATTTATATAAGGTACCTAGCCAAAATTATAGATTTAGAAAGTAGAATGGTGGCTGTAAGGGGCTGAGGGGAAGAATAGAAGGAGTTGTTTAATAGGTACAGTTTCCTATTCACAAGAAAAATAATTACCAAAGAGATGATGGTAATAGTTATATAACATGAAAGTATTAATATGCCTAAAAATAGCTACATGGTACTATAATTAGAGAAAAAAAGGGCAACAGGGCTGGAAAGATGGCTTACTGGTTAAGGTGTTTGCCTGCAAAGCCAAAGGATCCTGGTTTGATTCTCCAGGACCCACGTAAGCCAAATGCACAAGGGGGCGCATGCATCTGGAGTTCATTTACAGTGGCTGGATACCCTGGTGCACCCATTTTCTCCCTCCCTCTCTCTCTCCCTCCCTCCCTCCCTCCCCCTCCCTCTTTCTCTCAAAAAAATAAACAAAATATTTTTATAAAAGAAGCTGAAAAGGAGCCAGGCATGGTGGCACATGCCTTTAATCCCAGGACTCGGGAGGCAGAGGTAGGAGGATCACTGTGAGTTTGAGGCCACCCTGAAACTACATAGTGAATTCCAGGTGAGCCTGGGCTAGAGTGAAACCCTATCTTAAAAAATGAAGGAGGGGGAGAAAGAGGGGAGAAGGGAGAGGAGGAAAAGGAGGAAGAAGAACTAGCAGCAGCAGCAGCAGCTGAAAAGAGAGGCTGGAGATCGCTCAGTGGTTAAGACACTTGCCTGCTAAGCCTAATGACCCAGGTTCAATATCCCAGTACCCATGTAAAGCCAGATGCACAAAGTGTCATATGCATCTGAAGTTTATTTGCAGTGGCTGGAGGCCCTGGTGTACCCATTCTCTCGGTCTCTCTTCTCTCTCTCTTTGCTTGCAAATATTAAAAGCTAAAAAGTCAGACCTGGGGAGATGGCTCAGGAGTTAAAAGCATTTGCTTGCAAAACCCAGCCTGGGTTAATTCCTCAATAGCCACATAAAGCAGCATGCAAAGTGGCACGTGAATCTGTGATTCCAAGGTGCCTACAATGGGAGGCGGAGCCAAGAGGATCTAAAGCCAGCAAGTCTGACTTCATTTGTGACCTGAATAGACAGTGTGTTTGTTTGCAGTAGCAAGAGATCCTGTCTCAAAGAAGGTAGAGTACACATATACCTCAAAGTTGTCCTCTGACCTCTACACATGTGATATGGCACACATACCCAGATAGGTAGATAGGTAGATGGATAGATAGGTGCCAGATAGATAGATAGATAGATAGATAGATAGATAGATAGATAGATAGATAGATATGATAGATATGATAGATAGATAGATAGATAGATAGATAGATAGATAGATAGATGATAGATAGATAGATGATAGCTAGATAGATAGCTAAAAAAAAAAATTTAAAGAAAATTGAACAGTCACATTTTGGGTGCTAAGTATATAAGGACATCATCAACCACAATAAGGATGTCGATAGCTGTGTAGGAATGCAAGAAGAAGGCACAGCATCTCTCTACTGTTCAAATTGCTATGAACCTAAAATGCTCTACAAAACTAAGATCTACTAAAACAAAGACAAGCCACAAATCAGGAAAAGATATTTGCAAATCACCTAAAAAGAGATTTTTAGATTTGTAGTTAATACACAAAGAAGGCTTATCATTCAGTAAGACAATTTAATTTGTAAACCCCCAAAAGATAGGCCAAAGACTTGAACGATACTCTACCAAAGACACAGAAATAATTAAACACATGAAATGATGTTCTTTGAGGAAATACAGATTAAAATTAGGAGATACAGTAACACCTGCCAGAAGTTACACAGATACTCAATAGTGGAGTTACATCCAGATAAACCTATCACACAAGCTAAGAATATCCTACATCAAAAATACGTTTAAGCCGGGTGTGGTGGCGCACGCCTTTAATCCCAGCACTTGGGAGGCAGAGGTAGGAGGATCGCCTAGAGTTCGAGGCCACCCTGAGACTACATAGTGAATTCCAGGTCAGCCTGGACCAGAGTGACACCCTACCTCCAAAAAAAAAAAAAAAAAAAAAAAAGCTGGGCATGGTGGCACACGCCTTTAATCTCAGGAGGCTGAGGTAGAAGGATCCCTATGAGTTTGAGGCCAGCCTGAGACTACCTAGTGAATTCCAGGTCAGCCTGGGCTACAGCGAGACCCTACCTCAAAAAAAAAAAAAAATGAGCCGGGCGTGGTGGCGCACGCCTTTAATCCCAGCACTCGGGAGGCAGAGGTAGGAGGATCACCAAGAGTTCGAGGCCACCCTGAGACTACATAGTGAATTCCAGGTCAGCCTGAGCTAGAGTGAGACCTTACCTCAAAAAAAAAAAAAATGTTTGCTGGGCATGGTGGTGCACACCTTTAATCCCAGCACTTGGGAGGCAGAGATAGGATGATCATTGTGAGTTCAAGGCCACCTTGAGGCTACATAGTGAATTTCAGGTCAGCCTGGACTAGAGTGAAACCCTACCTCGAAAAACAAAAACAAAAAGTTGGGCTGGAGAGATGGCTTAGCGGTTAAGGCACATGCCTGTGAAGCCTAAGGACCCCAGTTCAATTCTCCAGGTCCCACATAAGCCAGATGCACATGGTGGCACATGCATCTGGAATTCATTTGCTAGAGGCCCTGGCACTCCCATCCCCTCTCTCTGTCTCCCTTTCTCTGTCTCAAATAAATAAATATAAATTTTTAAAAAAGTTTAATATTGTTCATCTACTGAGCATCACAGTTCACTTAGCTTAAACATGCTCAGAACACTTAGGTAGCCAACAGATGTACAAAATCATCTAACACAAAACCAGTTTTATAATGAAGTGACCGGTTATCTTAAATTATCTGTTGAATATTTTACTGAAAGTGAAAAACAGAATGGCTATATGGGTACTCACCATTAATGTACACAGCTGATAACACTCTGAGTCTGAAGAACGTTTAATGCACTGAACTAAAATTACCTGCTGGCTGATGGGAATGCTATAGTGACAAGGTTATCAACTTCTTTCTCTTCTGGTGAGACTTGAGAATAGCTTGTTGAAGATATGGAGGCAGTGACCCTTGTGTATGGATTGGCAGACACAGTGTTTTTCATGAAGATACTGAGTTTTGGGCTGGAGAGATGGCTTAGCAGTTAAGGCATTTGCCTGCAAAGCCAAAGGACCTCGGTTTGATTCCCCAGGACCCACATAAGCCAGTTGCACAAGGTGGCACATGTGGCTGGAGTTCGTCTGCAATGGCTGGAGGCCCTGGTGCACCCATTCTTTTTTTTTTTTAATTTTTTTTATTTATTTTTATTTATTTTTGGAGAGAGAGACAGAGATAGACAGAGGGAGAGAAAGACAGAGATGGGCGTGCCAGCAGTCTCTCAGCTGCTGTGAACAAAATCCAGATGCGTGCGCCCCCTTGTGGGCAAGTGCGGCATTGCGCCTTGCCTCACTTTGCATCTGGCTAAACGTGGGACCTGGAGATTGGAACCGCTGGACATTGGAACCAGCGTTCTTAGGCTTAGCAGGCAGGCGCCTTAGCCGCTAAGCCATCTCTCCAGCCCTGGTGCACCCATTCTTTCTCTCTTTCTCTCCCTCTCTTTCTCTCTTGCTTTCTAAATAAATAAATAAATAAATAAATAAATAAATAAATAAATAAATAAATAAAAAAAAATAAGCCAGTCACGGTGGTGAATGCCTTTAATACCAGCAGATGTAGGAGGATCACCATGAGTTCAAGGCCACCCTGAGACTACATAGTGAATTCCAGGTCAGCCTAAGCTAGAGTAAGACCCTACCTCAAAAAAACAAAATAAGGGCTGGAGAAATGGCTTAGCAGTTAAGGCGCATGCCTGAGAAGCCTAAGGATCCAGGTTCAATTCTCCAGGTCCCACATAAGCCAGATGTACATGGTAGCACATGCATCTGGAGTTCATTTGCAGAGGCTAGAGGCCCTGGCATGCCCATTCTTACTCACTCTGTCTCTCCCTCTCTGTCTCTAATAAATAAATTAAAAAATAAAATCTTAAAACAAAAACAAAATAAATAAATAAATAAAACTTTTTTTAAAAAAAAAGCCGGGCATGGGCTAGAGAGATGGCTTAGTGGTTAAGGCGTCTGCCTCCCTAGAACTGGTTCCAATCTCCAGCGGTTCCAATTTCCAGGTCCCACGTTTAGCCAGATGCAAAGTGACGCAAGGGCGCAATGCCACAATTGACCACAAGGGGGAGCACACATCTGGATTTTGTTCACAGCAGCTGAGAGACTGCTGGCGCACCCATCTCTGTCTGTCTCCCTCTCACTCTCTGTCTGTCTCTCTCTGTGTTTCTCTCCAAAAATAAATAAATAATAATAATAATAATAATAATAATAAAGCTGGGCATGGTAGCACATGCCTTTGATCCCAGCACTTGGGAGGCAGAAGTAGGAGGATTACCATGAGTTCAAGGCCACCCTGAGACTACATAGTAAATTCCAGGTCAGCCTGAGCTAGAGTGAGACCCTACCTCGACAAATACAAAAATAAATAAGATACTGAGGTTTGACTGTAGAGTAGGTTTCTTCTTTTCACTGTGTATTTCTCTATAGCAAGCAAGAGCATACTGTATCTGCCTGTCAGCTCTTGCAAACCTCTTGTAATTGTCATCTATGTCTTCTAACATCCACATGCCCTGGCTGAGAGTAGCAAATGTTTCTGCTGGTGTATTGTGAACTTTCTTTGTGCCTTGGGCTTAATTTCTTCCTCTGCTACAGTTTCTTTACTTCTTTCCTCACATGGTTCAATCTGTTACTCACTGGAAATCTCTTCGGCCTTAATGCTGACAATCTCATCAATATCCTCATCGATGTCCAAGTCTAACTGTTTCCCAAGGGCTAATATCTTCTTGGTTAGTATTTCATTAACAGTGCAATCTTTGGTAAAGCCCTTGAATGGACTCACATATGTCTTCAAAATGTTCTTCCAAATGCACTTCATGCACTGCTGTATGACTTCTCCCCAGGCTGCAATAATGCTTTGGATAGCATTTAGAATATTAAAACCTTTCCAAAAGTCTAGGAGTGTTTGACAAGACTGAGTAGCTGTAACAACCTATTTGGATGTTTGGCGTAAATAGTGTGCTTTGAACACAGCTCTTGCTCCTTGGTCCATTGGTTGAGTAAGTGTGGTTGTGTTCAGAGATAAATACAACACTTTTACATCAGGATGCATTTTGCCAATATGTTGTAGGTGTCTTGGAGCATCACCTAAGATCAGAAGAATCTTGAAAGAGGTGTTGTTTTGCCTATGTTACTCTCTTGCTTGTGAAATAAAACAGTTCAGAAACCAGTCTTCCAATAATGCTGATGTGATGGCTTGTGATGTGATGGCAATAATAAACAGGAAGTGTATATTTGCTCCCATTCTTGGCCCCTCCAGGTTTTTCCGAGTGGTAGATTAAAAAGGCTTTAATTTGGGCTGCAGAGACGGCTTAGCAATAAAGGCACTTGCCTGCAAAGCCTAAGAATTTAGGTTTTACTCCCCAGAACCCATATAAACCAGATGCACATGGTGGCACATGTGTCTAGTGTTCATTTGCAGTGGCTAGAGAGCCCATTCTCTTCCTCCCCCTCTCTCTGTCTCTAATAAATAAATAAAAATAATTAAAAAGATTTAAATTTGAACTCTGCCTCATTTCCTCCAAAAGCAGGGTTACATGGTTTCTGCATCCAGTTATTGTCTTAAGCTTTTGATGAAAGTATGCACACTCTGGCATACACTTCCAGAACAAGCTTGTTTCATCCACATTAAATATCTGTTCTGGTACATATTGCTCATATACAATTATCCTATGCAACTCTTCCTTAAAAGCCTCAGCACAGTCAATATCAGCAGTTGCTGCCTCACCACTGACTTTAATGGTATGAAAATTATGACACTTTTTGAAGTGTTGGGACCACCCATGACTTGCTGTAAACATCTGCATGTATGTAGGATCGGCATGCTCTTTCAGCATATCGAACAGACTTCTTGCCTTTGCCCGGATCATCAGCATGCTGAGTGGTGTGTGCTTCTGTTCCTGTTCCTCTATCCACTCAAAAGAAAGTTTTCCCTGTCATCAGTGGGCTCAGCTCTTTTCTTTGTGATGACAGTGGACTTTACTGATGCTGATGACTTCACTGCATCACTGATCCGCTTCTTATCCTTTAAGAGTCACTACGCTGGACTGTGAAAGTTCTGTCTCTCATGAGATGACCATTACTGGCTTGCCACCTTCATGCTGGGCAATTATTTTGAGTTTCATCTCAAGAGTAATGGCCTTTCTCTTCTTCTTTACACCAGAAGCAAGAAACACAGATGAGTGTTTTGCAGACATGATGGGATACAAAAGTACATGACCCAATATCCAAACAGCACTGGAAACAGAGTACATTGTACAGTTTGCCCTTGAAATTGTATCACCAGCCAGGGAAAAGATTAAAATTCAAAATGTGATGAAAGGTTTCTACTGAATGTGCATTGCTTTTGCATCATGTTAAAGTAGAAAAAACTGTAAGTCGAACCACCATTAAATCAGAGACTGTCTGTAGTCAAAAAGTCAATTAACCAGGGCTGGAGAGATGGCTTAGTGGTTAAGTGCTTGCCTGCGAAGCCTAAGGACCCCGGTTCAAGGCTCAACTCTCCAGGACCCACGTAAGCCAGATGCACAAGGGAGTGCATGCATCTGGAGTTCGTTGGCAGTGGCTGGAGACCCTGGCGTGCCCATTCTCTCTCTCTCTCTACCTGCCTATTTCTCTCTCTCTCTCTCTCTCAAATAAATAAAATAAACAAAAATTTTTTTTAAAGTCAAATAACCAAGCATTAGTTAGGATGTGAAGAAACTGGAACTCATGGATCGCTATGGGGATGTAAACTAGCAAAAAAAATTAAGAAATGATTTTGCAGTTTCTTAAGAGGTAAAACACAAACGTGAAATACAACACCGCAACTGCACTCCTAGAAACCTACTAAGCAGAAACAAAGACATCAATCCACCCCAAGAGGTGTATGTGAATACACACAGCGGCATTTCTCATAACAGACAATCCTGGAAACCACCCAATGTCTACCAACCTGGTATATATGAACAAAAAGTGGCTTAACTATGTAACAGAATACTGCTCACCAAGGAAAAGAAATATACTAGTAATGATACTGACGAGTCTCAAACCCCTCTGCTAGATGAGAGTAGCCAGATCAAAACCTGGTGTCACAACTCCACTTAGAATATCTAGAAAAAGTAAGTTTACAGAAACAAACAAACCAAAAAAAAATCACTGGCTATCTAGATCTGAAGGTGAGAATGGGGATTAATTTCCAAATGGACACAAAGGAATGTTTTTGGCTAATGAAAATGTTCTAAAACTGGGTTATAGTTAATAATTGATCAATTCTACAAACACTAAAATCACTGAGTACATTAAAATGACTATATTTTATGTCATGTAGGTTACACCTTAATAAAGCTGTTCTGGTTTTTT
The DNA here is from genome assembly GCA_036365145.1 of Orientallactaga sibirica. Classification (NCBI taxonomy): domain Eukaryota; kingdom Metazoa; phylum Chordata; class Mammalia; order Rodentia; family Dipodidae; genus Orientallactaga; species Orientallactaga sibirica. The sequence goes on along the minus strand of JAEOAD010000017.1, from coordinate 31,799,959 downwards.
TACTTGTTTTAAATTTTATTTATTTTTTGATTTAAATTAATATACAATTAATAGGTTTTATGATATTTTCACACATAATTTATTTTTGTTGATCCTTCCCCCATTCCCTTGCCCATCCCCTACTTTTCCATCCCCAGTCGCTCCCCGTCTGCTTTCATGTCACATGCATTTTATTTCCCTCTCTATTCCTCAAAGCCTCTTTTCCCTTCTCTCATGGTTCTCTTTCTAGTTTCATGACCTATGCCCACACCCCCACATATACCCATACTCCCCCCACACATATATTAAGCTAGGATCTGCATATGAGACAGACATGTGGTATTTGTCTTTTGAGTCTGGATTACCTATGAATATAATAATTTCCAGATCCACCCATTTTCCTGCAAATTTCATTCATCTGGTGTGTATTTGTACATCTTCATTATCCATCCATCTGTTGATGGACATCTAGGCTGATACAGTTTCCTGGTTATTGTAAATAGAGCTGCAATGAACATGAATGTATGGATTGTTTCAGGACATGAAATCTTTTAAAGAATATTCCAGGAGTGGCATAGCTAGGTGACACAGAGGTTCTATTTTAGCTTTTTGAGAGACCTTTATTCTGATTTCCATTCTGATTGCATCAGCTTTTACTCCCCACCTCCAGCAGTTTATAAAGATTCCCTCTAAGGTCCGGGGAACATTGCAAAAAAGCTGTCTGAAAGAATGTGAGAGGATGGGGAGGAGTGCTTTGGAATTCTGTCTTCTGGACACGAGGTGGCCACTGCATTCATTACTTCTACAGCAGCTGCACATCAACATGTTCATGGTTGACGGCAAAAAAAAAAAATGACATAAAAATGGAAGAGACCAGTTGGAAAGAAGGGGATAAGAGGAGGAGGGATGTGGAGGTGTAACGGGAAAATTAGGATTCTGGGGTGCTTCCTGGAACCCCAAGCCCTGCGTTCATATCTGCAAACTAACCAAAAAATTGGAATTCCAGATTCAAGAGAATGATTTTTAAAATACTACATTTTATTTAGATTTTACAAAGGAGTGTAGAAAGGGGAAGGCTGGGAGGTAAGGGGAGATAAAGTGGGGAGAAGAGAAGTACACCACGTGGAGCCCAAAAGCCCATGTGGGCCACATGTAGTCTAGGAGTCCACATGACCAGATAGGGATCTGGGGGAAAAGTGTGGAAAGAAAAAAGAAAATTCAAGGAGCTCCCACCATGTTGGGGGGCTGGAGGGGATAAAGAACCCATGTGGAGAGCAAGGGCTTAGGGGGCCCTCCCTGCTAGGCCTGGGCTGAGCCAACCCAGGCCCAGCCAAGGGAAAAACTCACCAACAGTTGGAAGTTCCCAAGTGATCAGAGAGCCAGAGAGCTGTTCTGTTTTTAAAGTTTTAAGAAATATAAATGTGTATATATATTTTTGAAAATTACAGATTGCCAACTCTACTCACAACAAACACTAAAAAAAAAAAAATTTTTTAAAGCTTCAGCTGCCGGGCATGGTGGCACACACCTTTATCCCAACACTCAGGAGGCAGAGGTAGGAGGATCACTGTGAGTTCAAGGCCAGCCTGAGACTACATACTGAATTCCAGGTCAGCCTGAGCTAGAGTGAGACCCTACCTCAGAAAACAAAACAAAAAAAAAGCTTCACCTAATAATTCCAATGGATTAAACCAGAGCTACTACTTCAGACAGCTATTTTAGCTACTCAACATTCCATTCTCTAGCTACCGGACACATACACACACATAACTCAGCCAAAGATCACAAACCATGTTGTTCTATCCAGTTAGGATTTGAAATGGAAAATGGAAATGCAGCCAAGTGCAAGCTCTATTTGTCTAGAACTAACTACAAGCCTTCAATGACACAAATTTATTACCTTAAGGAAAAATGAAGTTTGATATAGTTCAGCAATTTGTAAGTCATCAAATACTATATCAATATTATGTAACTACATCTATAGTATTACTTAGCTGGTTTTCACCTCATTTATTTTTTTTTCTAAACAAAGTCATACTAACAAAAATAGCAATGGTACTGGCATAAAAACAGACATATAGGGGACTGGAGAGATAGCTTAGCGGTTAAGACACTTGCCTATGAAGCAGGTTCGATCCCCAGGACCAACGTAAGCCAGATGATATACAAGGTGGCACATGCATCTGGAGATTGTGTGCAGTGTTGGAGGCCTTGGCTTGCCCATTCTCCCTCTCTCTCTCCCTCCCTCCCTCCCTCCCTCCCTCCCTCTCTCTCATTCATAAATAAATAAATAAATAAATAAATAAATAAATAAATAAATATTTTTAAAAACAGACATATAGACCAATGGAACAGAATTGAAGGTTCAGCCCAAGTTCAAGAAACCAAAGCTACTTGATCTCTGACAAAGAAGCCAACAATGTACACTGGAGAAAAGACATCATCTTCAACAAATGGTGCTGGACAGATTGCATAACTACATGTAGATAAAATGAAAGTAGACCCACTCCTCTCACCATGCACAAACATCAACTCCAAACGGATTAAACACCTCAATGTAAGACCTGAAACTCTCAAAGTGCTGGTTGAAAAAATAGGGGAAACTCCCTATGAGAAAAGACTTCCTGAACAATACTCCAGTAGCCCAGGAAATTAAACTATCACTCAACCATTGGGATCTCATGAAGCTAAAAAGCTTTTGTACAGACAAGCATACCATAATACAGCCAACAGACTACCTACAGAATGGAAGAAAATCTTCACCAGCTATACCACTGACAGAGGCCTAATATCTATAATCTACAAAGAACCAAAAATCTAAGCAATAAGAGGTGGCTAAACAGTTGAGGCACTAGCCTACGAAGCCTAAAGACCCAGGTTCAACTCCCCAGAAACCTTGTAAGCCAGATGCACAAGGTGGCACATGCATCTGGAATTCATTTGCAGTGGTTAGAGGCCCTGACATGCCCATTCTCCCCCCCCAATAAATAAATAAATAAATAAAATATTTTTAATTTTTTTCAGTATTTTATTTAAAAATAGGCTTTGTGGAGCTAGAGAGATGGCTCTGCAGCTAAAGACATTTGTTTGCAAAGCCTTACATCCCAGGGTTGAATTGTCCAATTCCCATGTAAAGCCAGATGCACAAGTGGTACATGCATCTGCAGTTTATCTACAGTGGCAAGAGACTCTATTATGCCCATTATCTGTCTGTCTCTCTCTCTCTCTTTCTCTCTCTCTCTCTCTCTCTCTCTGATATTTTCTTTTTCTTTCTTTCTTTCTTTCTTTCTTTCTTTCTTTTTTTTTTTTTTTGTTGTTGTTGTTGTTGTTTTGGTTTGGTTTTCAAGGCAGGGTCTCGTTCTAGGCCAGGCTGACCTGGAATTCACTATGTAGTCTCATGGTGGCCTCAAATTCATGGTGATTCTCCTACCTCTGCCTCCCAAATGCTAGGATTAAAGGCATGCACCACATGCCCAGCTCTTTGCAATATTTTTAAAAATAAAAATAGGCTTTGTATTAGATTTTGCCCAACTGTAAGCCAATGCAAGCATCCTGGGCATGTTGCAGAAGATCAGGCTAAGCACAGATATTCAAGTTAGTTATATGTATAACTGAGGCTTTCTTTTTCTGTAATGCTATGATTGAACGTAGGGCCCTGTGCTTATCAGAGAAGTTAAAGAAGCTCCACACTGAGCTTTCTCCCCAGCCCCTTCAATGAATTTTGACGTAATAGTATTTTCACCTTACAACAAGTTTATCTAGATATAATCCCACCAGAAGTCAAGTGTTTGTAATTGAGGAGGCATTTGACTATTAAAATACAGATACATTATACATAAAGGAACACATATAATAACACATATTATCCTCCACCACCACAAACATTTGCTTAAATATGTATATTACTATAGACCCATTTGGCATGAGGAGTAATGATATCCACATATGTATACTACTGCACACCTAACTGGCAGGGGGGAGTTGAGAAATATAATATCCAGGTATATATACTGCTGTACTGAGCAGGGAAGGGGTGAGAAATGGTGATATCCAGGTATGGATATGGTTGTAGACCCAGCTGCGGGAGTGAGAAATAATGATAATAAATGATGACATCCAGGTATACATACAACTGTAGACCCAGACGAGGAGTGAGAAATAATAGTATCCACATTTGGCACTCTTCTAATTTCTCAGCCTAGATGACTACCTCAAAGAAAGTAACAGCTTACTTTCCTTCTTCTTGGTAATAAGAATGCTGTAACTTAAGGTTCCAAACACTCCCCTTCATCTAATAAATTCCTTGCTGTGGTGGTTTGAATATAAAATGTGCCCTATAGCTCAGGTGCTTATGATTAAGCCTGATATCAAAACCCCAACTACTAGAGTCTTTGGGAAGTAGAGCCTTGCTGGAGGAGGTGTGTCACTGGGGCGTGCCTCAGGGTATATAGGCCCTCTTGCCGCAGCTAGCTCATGCTCAAGATCCTCCCTGCTGCTGTGGAGATGTGCCACCCAGCTGTCTGCTTCTGCCACACTTTCCACCATGATGAAACCTTTCAAACTTCCCTTCCATAAGCTGCTTCTGGTTCAGTGTTTTGTCCAAGAAAGAAAAAAACTGCCTTTACTTTACCACACCATGTGTTTTTAGATATTTGTTCTCTCCTCTCTCTATCTATGCTCCTTCTACCCAGTCTGTATTACCTGGTTTTGCCAAAATGTTGGTGTATATATACTATATAATCTTGGGTGAAATATATAAATCATGACTGGAAAAAAATTTCTTTATGTTCTCCAGAACATTTAAAGGCTAATACTTTCCAGTAAGTAATCATCTTCCCATTCTAATAATACTATTATAAGTCAAGCAACTTCTTACAAACTATGGAAAGTCTAAACAATACATTTCATATTCTTATTTTGTAAATGTCTTCAAAGCTATCAGGAGGTACCAACATTATTAGTTTAGAAAATAATTTACTGAACTATGCTCACCAAACTGCCCAGTAAGCACTTCTCTTAATGTCCACACCCATATTTTAATGCTACTCTCACTTCTGGTTAGAGAAGCTTCTCTTTTCAGATGGTGGCGACCTTGGGATGACTCAGAGAAGAGACAGAGAAGTGCTCAGCACTGAAACATCTCAAACCCACCTTCCAAGGCTCAGGGTCCATTGCGGAAAAGGGGACAGAAAGAATGTAAGAGCCAAAGGAAGAGTAGGACTCTTTACAACGTGCTCCTCCAGACACAAAATGGCCTGGATATCCATGACCTCATAGTGCCTGACATTATCTACACAAGACCATCATAATAGGAGGAAAAGATCATGACATCAAACTGAAAAGAGAGAATGATTGAGAGGGGGAGGGGATATGATGGAGAGTGAAGTTTCAAAGGGGAAAGTGGGGGAAGGGAGGAAAGTACTATGGGATATTGTCTACAATTAAAGAAATTGTCAATAAAAAATAAATAAATTAGAAAAAAAACAGCAATAACAAAAAAACAAAAATACAAACACCCAGGCCAAAAAATGTTATGAAATAAATCTTAGAACTCTTAAAAAAAAAAAAAAAGGGAAAGATTTTATTGAATGCTCACCATCTGTCAAGCCCAAGTTTTATAATCCAACAAATATACAAAATAAATATCCTAACTTCCAATTAAGATGGCAACATTGTAGCCATGCCAAAGCCTCCTGGAGAGGGAAATAAGCAGAAAAACAGAAAAATACACTATTCTACTGAAGTGAAGGTGTATAAGTTATTATTAACCACAGCAGAGAAGCAGGAGAGACTAAGATCTTCAAGACAGGAAGCCAGCCAGAATCCCACCAAGACCAGCAGCCTCGGTTCACACACCCACCAGCCCAGCAAGTGCACAGCTGCAGGAACAGAAAGTAGGTGGAGGGATTTTCCACTCACATCAGCCTCCTTGCAAACTTAAGAAACCTGAAGGAGAAGACAGAAGGGACCAGCTGAGCAGCTGCTGAAGGAGAATACATACAGGATTAGCTGCTGAAGGAAAACACAAATGGGACCAGCTGAGCAGTTCCAGTACAACTCCAGGCATCTTGCATAGCCTCCCATAACCCAAACATCAGTGCCATAAACCTCCAGAAAACTTACTCACCCCCAGCCACACAGCATCCAGCACAGCCTATCAGAACACTAGATCCACAGCACAATAGAGAAGGATCAAGGTGGGCACTCAGCAGTGGTGAGATTGGAAGCCATCCCAAAAGGTAACAGAGCATACTTACACAAAGGCGGGTACTGCAAGTGCTAATATCTCTTTCCATGGCAGGTCAGGTTATGTGTTACCTGTTCTTGGTTGTCTTTATCATTTTTAAATAAGCTGTGTTTTGGTGTTGACTATTGTTGACTGATGTTCCCTGATTCATGGGGCCTTTGTCTTTTTTTTCTGTCATTATTGGGAGCAGGGTCTGACTTGTCCCCAGGCTGACCTGGAACTCATTTCAGACCAGAAATCTCAACCTCCCAGTTAACAGGATTAAGGGTATGGGCAACATAGATCCTTAGGGACTTTGGCTTTATTAAATCATCTGTTTGTTTTAATCTCCACTACTGCATAAATACTCTGTGCTGGTTTGGATTTAATGTGTATACTGCTCAGTTGAATTTTAGAATTTGCCAGTAAATTGTTCCACCTAGTATACTTGAATAGCAGGGAAACTCAACACATAGGGTCATTTCTGCTGTTTTCTTGGAGTATATGAGCTACACTTGGCACCTTAAACTTCTACCCTGTCTTGAAGATATATAAAGTCAGATTTACATGGCTAAGAACATTGCATATAATTAGAAAACCCAAGCATCAAATTAACTCAAGCTGGAAAAATCTCTACATTGTAATACAAGAAACACAAAAAAATTGAGAGAAAACAATCTCACCAAAAACTATAAATCTATCAGAAATGACTTTCAGTGAGACTGTTTTAGAGGAAATGTCTGACAATGATTTTTAAAAATTGATTATATCTATACTCAAAGAAATCAAAGGAATCAAAAAAGAAAACAAAGTGCAAAAGGAGAACACAGGAAACCAACTTAATGAAATAAGACTTGAGTAAGGAAATAGAAATAATGAAAAAGACTAACCAGAAATATTAGAAATGAAAAACAATAAGTCAAATAGAAAACTCTGTGGAAAGTCTCACCAGTAGAATGGACCAAGAAGAGGACAGAATTGAAACTAGAAGACCAAGTAACAGCTCTAATACATTCCAACAAAGAGAAAGACAAACTAATAGGAAGGCATGAATGGGAACTTCAAGACATTTAGGACATGATAAAGAGATCAAACACAAAAATTCAGGGGATAGTAGGAGAAGAAGAAGAAATAGCAGGTATTTTCAACAAAATCATAGAAAACTTCCCCAAGAAGCCAGGCATGGTGGTGCACGCCTTTAATCCCAGCACTTGGGAGGCAGAGTAGGAGATCGCCGTGAGTCCGAGGCCACCCTGAGACTACATAGTGAATTCCAGGTCAGCCTGGACCAGAGTGAAACCCTACCTCAAAAAAAAAAAAAAAAATCACCCAACTAGGTAAAGTGATGCCAATGCAGATATAGGAAGCCTTTAAGATGCAAAATGGACAAAACCAGAACAGAACCTCTCACCATCATAGTATAATTAAACCATAAAACACACAAACCAAACATAATATATTGAAAGCAGTTACAGAGAAAAATCAAGTCATATACAAAGGCAAGCGCATCAGGGTAACAGCAGCTTGCTCAACACAAACCCACCTTTCTATAAAAGGCAGATATATCTATTTTAAGGTGAAAGGTTGGAAAACAGTGTTTCAAGTAAATGGGCCTAGAAAACAAGCAGGTGTCACTATCCTAATATCTGACAGGGTAGATTTCAAACAAACATTAGCTAGGAAAGATAAGAAGGTCACTTTATACTGATTAAAGGAACACTCTAATAGGAGGACATTACAATCCTAAATATATATGCACCTAAACATAGGGGTTCCCAATTTCATAAAACAAACAGTATTACAATTAAGGTCACAGATAACACCAAATACAATTATAGTAGATGACTTCAACACCCCACTCTTATCAATTGACAGGTCATCCTAGCAAAAAGTAAAAAGAGAAACACCTGGATTAAATGAATTCATAAAACAAATGGACCTAAGAATTATCTACAGAACATTTCACCCAAATGCTGCAGAATCCACATTCTTTTCAGCAGCACATGGAACTTTCTCTAAAATGGACGATATATTAGGATACAAAGTAAACCTTAACAAATACAGGAATATTGAAATAATTCCTTGCATTCTATCTGACACAATAGGATTAAGCTACAAATCAACACAAGAAAAGTTATAGAGCATACATAAAATCATGGAAACTAAACAGTACCCTACTAAATGATGAATGGGTCAATGAAGAAATCAAGAAAGAAATAAAAATTCAAAGCCGGGCGTGGTGGCGCACGCCTTTAATCCCAGCACTCGGGAGGCAGAGGTAGGAGGATCTCTGAGAGTTCAAGGCCACCCTGAGACTACATAGTTAATTCCAGGTCAGCCTGGACCAGAGTGAGACCCTACCTCGCAAAAACCAAAAAAAAAAAAGAAAAGAAAAATTCATAAAAATCAAATGATAATGAGAACACAACATACCAAAACATTTGGGACACAATGAAGGCAGTCCTAATAGGTAAATTTACATCTTTAAGTCCCTTTAGTAAGAAATTAGAAAGGTCACAAGTAAACAACTTCATGCCTCACCTTACAGCCTTGGAAAGATAAGAATAAGGCAAACCAAAAATCAGTATATGGGAAAAAATAATGAAGATTAGGGCAGAAATTAATGAAATAGAAACAAAAAGGACAATATAAAGAATCAACGAAACAAAGAGTTGATTCTTTGAAAGGATAAACAAGATTGATAATCCCTTAGAAAACATGACCAAAAGAAAGAGCAATATAAAATATAAAAAATAAAAACAAGGGCTCACTATGTAGCCCAGGCTGGCTTGAACTCTCAATACTCCTGCCTCAGCCACACAATGCTGAGATTATACCTGTGCACCAACACCATATATAACTAGCACCAGATACATTTCCCATGTTCAAAATAAGAGAGACTCATCTATACTGCAGAGGACAGCCTTCCTCCAAAAAAACAAAAGGCACATCTGCCTTCTCATTTTCTTTCTCACTGTATGAAATGTGGATTACAGTGAAGTGACCTGAAGATCAATAGCCAGGCATGGTAGCACATGCCTTTAATCCTAGTACTCAGGAGGATTGCCCTGAGACTATATAGAGAATTCCAGGTCAGCCTGGGCTAGAGTGAGACTCTACCTCAAAAAAGATTGATCATCAATTGCTGAAGCAGGCTGAGCAGTCATAAACTGTTTTATCTTTTATGGAAGCCTAAAGGTCCCCAGTTAGGGGAGTTGGAGAAAGGGGCTAAAAGGCGGCACTTCAGGACAAGAAAGCACTGGGAGCACCTGCCACAAATGGCAAGTAAAGAACCTACCCCAAAGATACAATTGAAGATGGGCCTTAGAAATACAGTTGTTTTTTATTATTATTATTATTATTATTATTATTATTATTATCATTATTATCATTATTAATAGTAGTATTTTTACAGAGAGAGAGAGAAAGACAGAGGGAAAGAGAGATAGAGAATTGGCGTGCCAGGACCTCAGCCACTGAAATTGAACTCCAGATGCTTGTGCAACCTAGTGGGCACATGCGACCTTGAACTTGCCTCACCTTTGTGCATCTGGCTAACATGGGATCTAGAGAGTCAAACATGGGTCCTTAGGTTTTGCAGGCAAGAACCTTAACCGCTGAGCCATCTCTCCAGCCCAAAAGTTTTGGGCTAGAAAGATGGCTCAGTGGTTAAGGGCACTTGATTGAAAGCCTGATAGCCTGGGTTTGATTCCACAGTACCCAGAAAACCCAGATGCACAAAGTGGTGCATGCATCTAGAGTTCATTTTCAGTGGCAGTGGCAGGAGGCCCTGGCATGCCCATACTCACTCTCCAGCCCATGATCCATTAATTCTTTTTTTTTTCTTTTCTTTTTTTTTTTTTTTTTTTTTTTTTTTTTTTCGAGGTAGGGTTTCGCTCTGGTCCAGGCTGACCTGGAATTAACTATGTAGTCTCAGCGTGACCTCGAACTCACAGCATTCAAAAGAATAATTACAAATATATTCAAAGAACTCAAAGAGGAAATCAAAGAACACACAGGAAACCAATTTAATAAAATAAAGAGGTCAATACAAGACATGTATAAGGAAATAGAAATAATAAATAAAAACCAGTCAGAAATACTAGCAATGAAGAACACTGTCAGTGAAATAAAAAACTCTGTAGAAAAATCTCTCCAGTAGAATGGATGAAGGAGAGAACAGAATATCTAAACTAGAAGACCAGGTGGCAGATCTAATACTGTCCAACAAAGAAAAAAGACAAACTAACAGGAAGGTATAAATGGAAATTTCAAGATATTCAGGACACTATGAAAAGATCAAACATAAGAATTCAGGGTATAGTAAAAGGCAGTCCTAAGAGGGAAATTTATAGCTTTAAGTGCCTATGTTAAATTAGAAAGGTTGCAGGTAAACAACTTAATGCTCCACCTTAAGGCCTTTGGAAAAAGAAGAACAAGGCAAACCAAAAACCAGTAGATGCAAAGAAACAATAAAGATTAGGACAGAAATTAATGAAATAGAAACCAAAAAACAATCCAAAGAATTAATAAAACAAAGAGTTGGTTCTTTGAAAGGATAAACAAGATTGATAAACCCTTAGTAAATCTGACCAAAAGAAAGAGAGAACAGACACAAATTAATAAAATCAGAGATGAAAAGGCACCATTACAACAGATACCAGAGAAATTAAAAAATATATAGGGGCATACTATAAGAACATATACTCCATTAAGTTTGAAAATCTGAAAGAAATGGATGATTTCCTTGATTTATATGACCTACCTAAATTAAATCAAGATGAGATTAACCACTTAAATAGACCTATAACAAGTATGGAGATCCAAGCAGTTTAAAAAATCTCCCGGCCAGGCATGGTGGTGCACGCCTTTAATACCAGCACTTGGGAGGCAGAGGTAGGAGGATCACTATGAGTTTGAGGCCACCTGAGACTAGGGGGAATTCCAGGTCAGCCTGAGCTAGAGTGAGACCCTACCTCGAAATACCAAAAAAAAAAAAAAAAAAAAAAAAAAAACTCCCAACTAAAAAAAGTCCAGGCCCAGATGAATTCACTGCTGAATTTTACTGGACCTTCATGGAAGAACTAACACCAATGCTTCTTAAACTTTTCCATAAAACAGAAGAGGAAGGAACCCGACCAAACTGCTTCTATGAAGCCAGCATCACCCTGATACCAAAACCAAACAAAGATAGAACAAAAAAGGAAAATTACAGACCAATCTCCCTCATGAACATAGATGTAAAAATTCTCAACAAAATATTGGCAAACAGAACACAAGAATATATCAGAAAGATTATTCACCCCAACCAAGTAGACTTTATCCCAGAGATGCAGGGATGGTTCAACATACGCAAATTGATAAATGTAATACGTGATATAAGTGGACTGAAGGACAAAAATCACATGATCATCTCATTAGATGCAGAAAAAGCATTTGACAAAATCCAACATCCCTTCATGATAAAAGTGCTACAGAGACTGGGAATAGAAGGAACATATCTCAACATAATAAAGGCTATTTATGACAAACCCACAGCCAACATAATACTAAATGGAGAAAAACTTGAAGCTTTTCCACTAAAATCAGGCACAAGACAATGGTGTCCGCTGTCCCCACTTTTATTTAATATAGTACTGGAAGTCTTAGCAATAGCAATAAGGCAAGAGACACACATAAAAGGGATACAAATTGGAAAGGAAGAGATCAACTTATCATTATTTGCAGATGATATGATTCTATACATAACAGACCCTAAAGACTCCACCAGCAAACTGGTAGAGCTGATAAACACCTATAGCCATGTAGCAGGATACAAAATAAACACACAGAAATCAGCAACCTTCCTATATGCTAACAACAAACACACAGAGGATGAAATCAGAGAATCACTCCCATTCACAATTGCATCAAAAAAAAAGTACCTTGGGATAAACCTAACCAAGGAAGTGAAGGATCTCTACAATGAGAACTTTAAAACACTCAAGCGAGAAATTGCAGAAGACACTAGGAAATGAAAAAAATATCCCTTGTTCTTAGATTGGAAGAATCAATATTATGAAAATGGAAATCCTACCAAAAGCAATAATCACATTTAATGCAATCCCCATCAAAATTCCAATAGCATTCTTTACAAAAATAGAAAAAACAATCCAAAAATTCATTTGGAATCACAAAAACAATTTTGAGCAGCAAAAAATAAGGCTGGTAGTATCACCATACCTGATTTTAACCTATATTGCAGAGCCATAGTAACAAAAACAGCATGGTACTGGCACAAACAGACATATAGATCAATGGAACAGAATAGAGGACCCTAATGTAAGTCCGGGTTGCTACAGCCACCTGATCTTTGACAAAAATGCCAATAATACTCATTGGAGAAAAGACAGCCTCTTCAACAAATGGTGCTGGGAAAACTGGATATGTATCTGTAGAAGGATGAAAATAGGTCCTTATCTCTCTCCGTGCACAAGAATCAAGTACAAATGGATCAAAGACCTTAATATCACACCTGAAACTCTGAAACTGCTAGAGGAAAAAGCAGAGAAAACCCTTCAATATATTGGTCTTGACAAAGACTTTCTGAATATAACCCCAATTGCTCAGGAAATAAAACCACAGATCAACTGCTGGGAAATTGCAACAAAGCTTTTGTACAGCAAAGGACATTTTGAATAGTGCAAAGAGGCAACCTACAGCATGGGAGAAAATCTTTGCCAGCTATACAGCTGACAGAGGGTTAATATCTAGGATATACAAAGAACTCAAAAAATTAAATAATAATAAATCAAACAACCAAATGAAAAAATGGGCTATGGAACTAAATAGAGAGCTCTCAGAAGAAGAAACACAGATGGCATATAACATCTAAAAAAATGTTCTACATCCCTAGTCATCAGGGAAATGCAGACAAAACTACGCTGAAATTCCATCTCACTCCTGTCAGATTGGCTAACATCAGGAAAACAAATGACTATAAATGCTGGCGAGGATGCGGAAAAAGAGGAACCCTTCTACACTGTTGGTGGGAATGCAATCTAGTCCAGCCATTGTGAAAATCAGTGTGGAGGTTCCTGAGACAGCTAAATATAGATCTACCATACGACCCAGCTATACCACTCCTAGGCATATATCCTAAGGACTCATATCATTATCTTAGAGATACTTGCTTGACCATGTTTATTGGCACTCTATTCACAATAGCTAGGAAATGGAACCAGCCTAGATGTCCCTCAACTGATGAGTGGATAATGAAGATGTGGCACATTTACACAATGGAAGTTTTACTCAGTGGTAAAGAAAAATGAAGTTATGAAATTTGCTGGAAAATGGATGGATCTGGAAAGGATTATACTTAGTGAGGTAACCCAGGCCCAGAAAGCCAAATGTCACATGTTCTCTCTCATAGGTGGATCCTAGCTACAAGTGATTGGACTTCTATGTGAGTAAAAATAAAACTCAGTAGCAGAAGCCAGTAAGCTAGAAAGGGGAGGTAAAGGGAATAGAAAGGGGGGGGGGGGCTTAATAGGATGGTATTGTATATATGTAAGTAGAAGAACAGATCAATGGGGTGAAAAGGCCTAAGTGAGGTCAGGGGAAGGGATTGAGTAATGGAAAGGTGGAGGGAGGACTAATCAAAATCTAAGAGGATATAAATAAGTTATATGGAAACCTACTTTTCTGGACAATGGAGCACTCAGAGGCTATAGATTGTTACTAGAAAATTTTCAGGGCCAGGGATGGGATACCTTCCAGTGAGTTGTTGGCCAGGAAGGTCACAGATATCCCCAAAACATTATAGGCCATTGCCGAGGCCCTTGGTTTCCCACCACGAATAGATGGTAAGACCTTATTGATGAAGACCCCACATACTTGGGCAGCAAGGTCACTGAGAAATTCTGCTGGAGCTGAGCTGAAAGCCTCCTCTATGTGGACCGACTGACAGGAAGTTGGAAAAAGCTATGCTACATTCAGTTCAATGGGAGAGAGAAAACACCAGTGAAGGTACTCAACAGTGAACACCGCAAGCTTTAAATTTGGCCAGCCAGGCCAAATGAGCCAACAGGTGCAATAGTGGCATGTCTGTTATGGGGGAAACAAACCACTCTCTAATTGGACTGGAGGCCCGCTCCATGGGAGGGAACACATCCCTGATACTGAAAACATACGACAGGAGTAGTCATGAGCCCTAGGGTTGTAATGTCTGCTGGTGTCTGTCTAAATGTATATACTATGCTCACCAAACTGCCCAGCACTCCTCTTAATGTTCACACCCATATATTAATGCTACTCTTACTTTTGGTTAGAGAAGCTTCACTTTTCAGATGGTGGGATGACTCAGAAGGCACCATGATGCTAAGAAGAAGGGACAGAGGAGAGCTTAGCACTGAAACATCTCAAACATACCTTCCAAGGATCAGGGTCCATTGTGGAAGAGAGGACAGAAAGAATGTAAGAGCCAAAGGAAGAGTAGGACTCCTTACAACGTGCTCCTCCAGACACAAAATGGCCTGGATATCCATGACCTCACAGTGCCTGACACTACCTACACAAGACCATCATAATAGGAGGAAAAGATCATGACATCAAACTGAAAAGAGAGACTGATTGAAAGGGGGAGGGGATATGATGGAGAGTGGAGTTTCAAAGGCAAAAGTGTGGGGGGGAGAGAAGTACCATGGGATATTATTGTCTATAATTAAGGAAGTTGTCAATAATAAATAAATAAATAAATAAATAAAAAAAAAAAAACATGGATACTAAAGGGTGAAATTTGCAAAAGTAAATGTCATCACCAAAGTTGTCCAACCACAAATCAGGCTGCTATATGTAACTTATTTTTTGTAATATGACCAAGAGACTGCTGCGTAAGTTAAGGATGTTATAAACTACACATTTCAGGACTGAGAGGTGGCCCAGGGATCAAAGTGTTTGCCTGCAAAGCCTAAAAATTTGATTCCCCAGTACCCATGTAAAGCCAGATGCACAAAGTGGCTCATGTGTCTGGAGTTTGTTTGCAGCAGCTAAGGCCCTTGTGCACCTATTCTCTCTGTCTCTTTTCTATCGCTCTCTGCTTACAAATAAATGAATAAAAATATTTTTTAAATACACACTTGCATTGAATGTTGCAAATTCAAGTTCACAAATTATTTTGTTACTTCCAGGAGGATCACGAGTTTGAGGCTAGTCTTGTCTCAAAAACCAAAACAGGCCTGGAGAGATGGCTCAATGGTTAAGGTGCTTACCTATGAAGTCTAAAGACCCAGGTTTGATTCCCTATACCAACGTAAGCCATATGCACAAGTGGCACATACGTCTGGTTTTCATTTGTACTAGCTAGAGGACCTGGCATACCCATTCTCTTTGTCTTGTCTCCGCTCACAAATTAATTAATTAATTAATTTAAAAACAAAATAAGGGCTAGAGATAGCTTAGTGATTAGACATTTGTCAGGGAAGCCTAATGACCCATGTTCGACTCTTCAGATCCCATGTAAGCCAGACACACAAGATGACACAAGGTCACACATGAGCACAAGATGGTGCACACATCTGGAATTCAACAGCAGTGGCTGGAGGCCCTGACATGCCAATTTTCTTTCTCTCTCTCTCTCATAAAAGGAAAAATATTTTTTTAAAAATTTGTAGCCAGGTATGATGGTGCACGCCTTTAATCCCAGCACTCGGGAGGCAGAGGTAGGAGGATCACCGTGAGTTCAAGGCTACCCTGAGACTACATAGTGAATTCCAGGTCAGCCTAGGCTAGAATGAGACCCTACCTTGGAAAAACCAAAAATAAATAAATAAGCAAATATAAAATTTGTAAATTGCCCATTCTAAAACCTTATTATAACTCAAAGTATCTATTTTACAAACCAAAAAGCATGTAAGCACAAAATTTCCATCCACCTGTGATGGTTAAGTTTGTGTCAACTTAATCTGTTTAGGAATTCACAGACATTCTTCATAAGTGGGTCTCTGAGGGTGCTTCTAGGAAGGATTAACTAAAGAAAGAATCCTTATTCCAGGGTGAGCCCTTCCCCTAGAGTGGGTGGCCCCTCTTGGAGGAGGGGGCTGTATCTAAAGAAGCTCTGAGAAGTAAAGTATCCCCTCCTCTCACCTGGCTGCCAGTGCTGCTTGCTGTTCACTGCTTGCTGCTTTCCATTGTGGACTGAAGACCAGCATGGGCTGAAGAGCAGTGTCTCTCCAGGACACCTCCAGGCCTTCAGTGCAGGATTGGGACTGCTGAGGCATCCAGTCTTGTCCACTGAGCAGCTACTGGGTTCCTTGACTCTTGGGCCTACAACCTGCTATTGTTGGACTGCCATAAACTAATCCAATAAATTCCCTTTTAATACAATTCATTCTATCAGTTCTGTTCCTCTTTAGAACCCTGACTAATACACCACCCATATGCTGAAATTTATAAATCATCAGAATAAACTTGTCACAATGACATACCTCCGCCCTCTGCCAACCCCACCTACTTTCTCAAATACACACACAAAGATACCAACAGGCCAAAGAAACTTATATAAATGCTCAGCTGTGAAAATCTGGTATTTTTAAATTATTTTTGGAGAGAGAGAGGGAGGGAGGGGAAAACAGAGATGGATGCGCCAGCAGTGTCTCAGCTGCTGAGAACGAAATCCAGATGTGTGAGCCCCCTTGTGGTCAAGTGCGACATTGTGCCCTTGCGTCATTTTGCATCTGGCTAAACTTGGGACCTGGAGATTGGAACCGCTGGAGATTGGAACCAGTGTTCTTAGGCTTAGGAGGCAGGGGCCTTAACCCCTAAGCCATCTCTCCAGCCCGAAAATGTGATATTTTGATAGCCAGCTAGCAAAGGCTCCTAACAAGCAAATTTTAACTTCTCCTGGGGTTTTGTTGGGATGATAAAAGGGTACTCTTAACAAAGATACAAAAAGTATAGTTAGCTGGGCGTGGTGGTGCACGCCTTTAATACCAGCACTCTGGAAGCAGAGGTAGGAGGATTGCCATGAGTTCGAGGCCACCCTGAGACTACATAGTGAATTCCAGGTCAGCCTGAGCTAAAGTGAGACCCCACCTCGAAAAACCAAAAAAAAAAAAAAAAAAAAAAAATAGTTAATATGTTTGCTCCTTACTCTACCACAACTCAGGTAAATGTTTCTTAATGGATATTTTATGACAGAAGATTTCAACCACCAGGTGGCACAATTTTAAGAAAATAAAGAAAACCCTAGTACAAAAGGATAAGCATGGCAACACGCTTGAGGATCTATGATCACAGAGGGAACCTTGTATTTTAATGCCACTTTGTTTATTTTTTAAAAAAAAAATATTTACCAGACATGGTGGTGCATACCTTTAATCCCAACACTTGGGAGGCAGAGGTAGAGCACCGAGACTATCTTGAGACTACATAGTGAATTCCAGGTCAGTCTGGACTAGTGCAAGACCCTACTTCGAAAAAAAATATTTTATTTATTTGAGGATGATAATGGATGCCCCAGGACCTCCTGATACTATAAGTGAACTCCAGAAGTGTTGCATATCTGGGTACTGGGAAAGTGAACCCAGGTAGGCAGGCTTTGCAATAAGCATCTTTAACCAAGCCCCCAACTTGGTTTTTCTCTAGAAAAATTTTGCTACTGTGTGGCTGTCCAGAAAAGAAACTTACACTAAAGTTGCACTTTGTGTGATTTTATCTTATTTTATTTATTTATTATTAGAAGCAGAGAGGGGAGAGAGAGAGAGTGAGAATGGGCACTCCAGGGCCTCTAGCCACTGCAAACGAACTCCGACGCATGTGCCACCATGTGCGTCTGGCTTACGTGGGACCTGGAGAATCGAACCAGGGTCCTTGGGCTTTGCAGGCATATGCCTTAACCGCTAAGCCATCTCTCCAGCCCTTTCTGTGATTTTAAAATAAGCAAAAACCACACCAACTCCAGGAAGTCTCTTTTGTTCAGCCTATGAAAAATCTATTCTCTAGAAAAAAAAAACTTCAAGCTAAAACTTAATGCTCTTTAAAATGCATCTTTTAAGCCAGACATGGTGGCACACACTTTTGATCCACCACTGTAAAAGGATCTCCAGGAGGTTGAGGGCCAGCCTGGGGCTACAGACACAAAGGATTGACAGTGCAGGCTTGTATATATGTAAAGTTTGTGAGGTTGTTTTGTTTTGAGACAGGGTCTCATGTAGCACAAGCAGGCTTTGTAGCCAAAGATCACTTTGTATGTGATTTGCACGTGTGTGGAGGCAGAGTTTAATATTGAGGGTCTTTCTCTTTTTAAAGACAGGGTCTTCCACTGAAGGTAGAGCTCACTGATTTAACCAGTGTAGCTAGCCAGAGGGATCCTCCTGTTCCCGTTGTCCCAGCGCTGGGATGACATAGTGAATTCCAAGTCAGCCTGAGCTAGAGCAAGACCTTACCTTGAAAACCAAAGAAAAACAAAAACAAACAAACAAAAAAAAAAAACCAGGCACAATCATCGTTAAAGCCCATAAAAGGGTTATGAAACTTTCCTTGCCAAGTGGATATCTTTGTGGATTCTCACACGAGAACCTTAATAACTTTTCATCATTAGTAATGCAAGTGACATTCACTTTTAGTATGCACTCTAAGGGACCCTATTTTCTATAAGCAAATCCCTACATACCCAACAGTAAAAACCGATTACTGAGTCCTCATTATATCACACACTAAGGACTTTGCAACTCTAGATGGATTATACCCATTTGACAGGAGACGCAGCGCGTCCAAGGTCACGGGGCTTTTGAGTGTCTTGACAGAAGTCAACAGCGAGTGACATCCAAAGACTAACCACCGACGTGTCCCCAGTAAACACCCAAGGGCTAACACGCTGGGGCGAACCCAGCCACCTGCCCAGCGCAGCAGCTGGGCGACTGGAGCATTGGCCGTGCGGGGATGCGGGCTGTAGAGCTGGGTCTTCCTGGTCCAGCCTCCCACGAGACCCGAAGGGACGCGGCCTCCACGCGCCCACAGCCTGGGGCCGCTCCTCAGAACCGCCGGACTCCAGAAACTCACCGACACGCCGCCACACCAGCGGGACTGAAGCCGAAGTCACCGCAAAAAGCCGCGACCTACGCGCTGCCGTCCGAGAGCGGCGAGCTGGCAGGTGCACCTAGCTGGAACTGCCCGGCGCCCTCCTGCATGACCCGCTTGAGCACTTGCGCGCATGCGTTACCCGGCCCGGACCGAACCACTCTCCGACGCTGCGGGGGAGAAAGATTCGCCCACTGCGCCACGTGGGAACGTCTAAACAGCAAAACGGACAGACAAGGAGAACTTCGTGACGAAGTTCATATTTGTTACCCTGCCTTCTCCCCTGAGAAGAGTGGCGTGGGGGATCCTGCTGGTTTCCCTTCGGTCGTTTCATCAACAGTGTCCCCTGCACCCATGGAGCAGTCCAAAGCCTGAGCCCGGTGGGCGGAGCTTGAGGCGGCGAGACCCGCCATTGGAGGCTTTGAAGGCGCCTCGGCGGGAAGATTTGCCGAGGAGACGGCCGGCGATGTGGGCTGGTGAGAGAGCTCTTGTTCTCGTGGGTTCGGGGGGAGGGTGGCGGAATCCTTGAGGAGGACAGGTTATGGCCTGAGGCAGGGTTGTTTCGAGCTGCAGCCGGTCTCTCGGCGCAGTTCTGGCGCTTGATCTCGGCCTGGGCTGAGGGGCCGTGTTTCTGAGAGGGCGGGGTGCCGGTCCGTGACGTCACGCCTGCCTTCATTGGGGCGGGGCTTGCTTGTCCTGGGAGGAGCGCTTCAACTTCGGGACCAGTGCATCCGGTTTGAGCAGAATCAGGGCCTCTTCTTCATTTTTGAAACATGGTCTCATGTAACCCAGGTTTACTTCGAGCTCATTATGTATCCCAGGATGACTTACAACTTCTAATCCTCCTGCCTCAACTCTTGAGTGCCGAGATGACATTTGTTACCACATCCCGTTTTTGTAGTGCTGGGATCGAACCCAAGGCTTCATACATGCTCAGCCAGTACTCTATCAGCCTTACTAAATCCTAGACCTTTTTTTTTTTTCTTAATCCTTTTTGCTCAAGCTCTTGATTACTCTTGATGTTCCTTGTGTGTCTACAGGAACTTTACTTAGAAGAAATCTTTTTGTCATAGGTTCATTCAACAGTTGCATCCTGAGCATCTTCTGTATGCCAGGCACTGTACTAAAGCCCATGGAAGTAGAAAGCAAATTAAAAGACTTTCACAGAAAAAAATGTTGATTCAAAAGTTTTCTAAGCCGGGCGTGGTGGCGCTCGCCTTTAATCCCAGCACTCGGGAGGCAGAGGTAGGAGGATCACTGTGAGTTCAAGGGCATCCTGAGACTACAGAGTGAATTTCAGGTCAGCCTGGGCTAGAGCGAGAGCCTACCTCAAAAAAAAAAAAAAAAAAAAAGTTTTCTAACTTTGTTGATAGGATTAAGTATGCTGTTTCTGCCTCTTCTGTAACATGGCATTCTGCAAACTACCCACAACTAAAGAGCATACATGCACACTCCCTCAGTTTAACTTGATGAGACCCAAGAATGTCATTTTGGAAGAATTCAAGTGACCTTAATGGGGAAAAAAAAATAACGGTTTGATGGTTCACCAAACTTGAACCTTAATCCTTCCCAGGTTATTTTCTCATGCACACTACTAAGTATTTATCAAGTGCCTATGAGATGGTTCTTGGACTGACTGAGCTTTTTTTGAAACCAGAGCATTATGATTAACAGCCAAAACTCTCAAGATGGATGCTGTAACAGCTGCCCTCTTGGGTTTAGGAGTTGTTCCTTCATGGATTCCATACCTGACTCTGAGATAGACAATTTTTAGGTGCCTCATTTGCCCGGTTCTGGTAGTATTTTGCCTCTTAACCTTAGCACTTCTCTCTTGCATTTGGCAGGGTAGCCACATTGCCACAGATTGACTTCTGAAAGTGGTAGGCCTTGTAGCCTCAGTGGCAGCACAATGTATGTGTCTCACTGTAATGCTTTCCAAAGAATGGCATTCCCTTCTTCATCTTCTGCCACAGAAACCAAAGAGCCTGACTGGACTTAATGACTTGCTTACTAGAGTTGTTAGGATCAGAAATTGGACCCCTGACAAGTTAGGTTTGACCATTGTCCTCTGGTACGCCAATTAAAGGCAAGTAATAGTGAAAAGGAGAGAAAGGAGCTTGATTCACTATGGCTACATTAGAAGAGGAACAAAGAGATGCAGTGGCAATCCCCCCCCCTACCCAAAGTCCAACTACAGGGTCCTGATATGAGGGTTGGGTTTAAAGAGAGGATACAAGGTCTGATAACTAGAGTCCTGGTTAAAATGTGGTCCCTGAGGTGTCATCATCTCTACTGTAGTCTCTCCTACAAGTGAGGTGACTTGACAAGCTGTCATAACTGCAGTCTTTTCCTGGGAGACCAGCTCCTTTGATTCGTACCAGGCTACCGACTTTTCCTTTACCCAGCTTGAGATTTCTAGGGATATCCTAATTTGGGGGCAGGAGGGGTCCATGGTCTCAATGCTCTGATAGCCAAAGAATGGGATACAAGTGTCTCCTTTGAATATGAATATCTTCCTTCCTGGTTACAATACTCCTGTAGACTTTAGAGGTATAGATATGAATAATACTAACTTGGTCCTTGCCCTGAACAGTTGTGGCTGTTGTTGACACATACAAAAACACAGCTCTCATCTCAAAAGGAATAAGAAAGATTCTGTTTATTCTGGAGTCAAATATGAGTGACCATGTCCCAGTAACACTAGCTTAAGTTATCCCAAATTCCATGATCCAATATAACAGTTTCATGACAAAGAAAGTTGAAAATCAAAACTTTTCAAATACATTGGTGGGAATATCAGGTAAGGGACTTCCAGAAAAGGTGGGGCTAAAGATTCAGCTCAGGGCTAGAGCCCTTTCCTAGCATGAGGAAGGCTCTAGGTTCCATTACTCAACAACACACAGAGGAGGAAGGAAGGAAGGACTAGACATTTTCTCTCTCTCTCTCTCTCTCTCTGTGTGTGTGTGTGTGTGTGTGTGTGTGTTTTTTTTTTTTCTCACTCTAGCCAGGCTGACCTGAAATTCACTATGTAGACTCAGGCTGGCTTTGCACTTGCAGTGATCCTCCTACCTCTGCCTTGAGTGCTGGGATTAAATGCATGTGCCACCGCACCAGGCCCTGACATTTGCATGTTAGCTACATCACACTATGTCAGAGTGCTCTGTGGGTAGGGTATTATGTGAAGGGCAAGAGTGTTGGCAGAAGAGTAATATGACTAGAGAGGAAGACAGAGCTAGTGGGGAAAGCCGCACCTACTTTATAACAAACTTTTTGAGATAGTATAGCAGTGGGCAGCCCCTGGTGGCCTTAACCTTCTGAATCTTAACAGGCCTCTGAATGCCCATTCTTGAGGAAACAGGCCTGTATATTAATCCCTTCTGACTATGCCAGATGAACTTAAGACCATTCTGGAGGAAACTTATTTATTGAAGCAGATCCAATTCCACTGGCAGACATGGCATACTCCCACAGGGCCAAGCAGAGAGAAAAAGCCAACCAGCCACCACAGCACACAGAGTAAAACTATCACACAGCACACTAAACTCCTGTTAGGCCATATCTTTACAATGGAATCTCAAACCATCACCACACCTTAAGCAGGGTCCCCTATAACTAAAAAAACACTAACCATAATCACCTAACCAATAGGCTTCTGCCTCTTAAAGATCTACCATCTCTCAGTGCCATTGCATTGGAGACCAAAACCACAGCACAAAAATCCTTGGAGGACAAACTATCCAAATCATGACAGCACTAATTTGTTTTTTAACTCTAAAAAATGTGCTGGGTGTGTGGCGCATACCTGTAATGCCAGTGTTTGGGTGACTGAGATGAGAGAATTGCCACTGGTTAAGGATAAATTGGGCTACAGAGAGAGACCATCTCCAAGTGTATAAAAAAATTCCAAAAGTGAGATGTAGCTGAGAAGCCTTGCTTGTTTAGCATGTATGCAGCCCTACAGTCAGTCCCAGGCATGGTGATGCACTGTAATCCCATGCTGAATGTGGAGGTAGAAGGATCTGAAATCCAAGGTCATCTTTAGCTACCTAGCAAGTTCAAGGCCAGCTTGGGCTGCATAGGAACCTGCTGAGAAAGAGAACTGAAAAAATGGTAAAAATAGGCTGGTGGTGGTGGTGCACACTTTTAATTCTAGCACTCAGAAGGCAGAGCTAAGAGGATCACTGTGAGTTCAAAGCCAGCCTAAGATTACATAATAAATTCCAGGTCAACCTGGGCTAGAGCAAAACCCTTACCTCGTAAAAACAGGGCTGGACAAGAGCATCAGAAATCCTAGATGGAACTGGGCATGGGGTGCATGCCTTTAATCCCAGCATTTGGGAGGCAGAGGTAGGAGGATCACCATGAATTTGAGGCCACCCTGAGACTACATGGGGAATTCTAGGTCAGCCTGGGCCAGACCCTACCTCGAAAAAAAATATACCAGAAATCCCAGATGACTGGTTTTAAAGATAGAATTTTGGGCTGGAGAAATGGCTTAGCAATTAAGGTGCATGCCTGTGAAGACTAAGGACCCCGGTTCAATTCTCCAGGTCCCACATAAACCAGATGCACATGGTGGCACATGCATCTAGAGTTTGTTTGCAGTGGCTGGAGGCCCTGGCACGCCCATTCTCACTCTCTCTCTCTCCTCTCTCTAATAAATAAATAAATAAAAAAATCTTTTTAAAAATAAATTTAAAAAAAAAAACAGGGCTGGAGAGATGGCTTAGCAGTTAAGGCACTTGCATGTGAAACCTAAGGATCCATGTTCAACTCTCCAGGTCCTACATAAGCCAGGCACACAAGGTGGCACAAGGTTGCACGTGTGCACAAGGTGGTCATGCATCTGGAGTTTAATTGCAGTGGCTGGAGGCCCTGGCACACCAATTCTCTCTCTCTTTACCTCTCTCTCATAAAAATTTTTTAAAAAAGAAAGAGAAAAACAGCCAGGCATGGTAGTGCACATCTTTAATCCCAGCACTCCAGAGTCAGAGGTAGGAGGATCACCAGGCCAGGATCACAGGTCAGCCTGAGTTCAAAAAAAAAGTTGGGCCGCCTGAATCCCAGACTCTGGAGGCAGAGGTGGAATTTGAGGCCACCCTGAGACTACATAGTGAATTCCAGGTCAGCCTGGACCACAGTGAGACCCTACCTCGAAAAACAAACAAAACAAAAAAAAGTTGGGGTTCACTTCCAAAACAATTTCTAGCTAAAAATAAGATGCTGAAGTAGGGTGTGTGTCTTATACCTTTAATCTCAGCTGAGGTAGGAGAATCACAGTAAGTTCAAGGCCAGAATGAGCTACAGAGTGAATTCCAGATCAGAGTGAGTTCCAGATCAGCATAGGCTAAAGTGAGACCCTGTCTCAAAAATAACAACAAATAATATTAAGATGCTGGAACACTCACAGTTTAATTAATTACATTGATTAATACATTTTTGTTTTTGTTTTGCTAAAGTGCCAACGAGATGGATGAGGCTGTTGCTGAATTTATCAGGAGGACCATCTTGAAAATCCCTATGTGTGAAATGATGACCATCCTAAAAACCTGGAATTTTTTGTCTGAAAGCCAACTGCAGACTGTAAACTTCCGGCAGAGAAAGGAATCTCTGGCTCAGGATTTGCTTCTACTATGTGAGGTAATCATATTCAGACTTAATAGCTTTAAACATGTTAGCCTTTGGGCCCTTGTTTCTTTCCTTAGTCCAAAAGAGACTTAAAACAACTGCTTGATTACTTATAAAGTGAAGAAACAAAATTTTTATTGGCTTTTCTTTTTTAGAAAATATTTTTATTTATTTGAGAGAGAGGTGAGCACAAGTGCCTCTTACCACTGCAAAGGAACTCCAGATACATTGCCACTTCATGCAATTGTCTCTACATTGTATCTATATACTAGGGAATTGAATTGGCTTGCAGGCTTTGCAGGAAAGTGCCTTTAACTGCTGAGCCATATATAATCTGCTCTAACCAGTCTTAAAATGGGCTTGAGAAGGGTAGCACCAGACTTTTCCCCTTATCTCCTAATTCATTTATCCTTTCTTTCAGGAGAAATGTGCAACTGTGCAAGACATGGCCCTGTTAGATATTGTCTGTAAGTTGTGAGCTTTGTATTGACCCTCAGGGAGTGTCTTTGCAGGGAATGTTTTACAAAGGGATGCAGCTTCTGGAGTTGAGGGGACTTAGTGTCAAATCCAGGCTCTGTCTCTAACCTGTGTATTGACCTTTCCCAACTTGCATCTCCTCTTGACCTCAGACGTAACCTAAGTAAATGGAGGTGGTAATGGTCCCTATTACACAGGAGTGTGAGAATTTGACAAAGTAATGTCTGCATCATAAGCTTTACAGGATTACAGAAAGTATATTCCTGAGAATTTGTTATTACAGTGTAGCTTCTTACTTTTCCTCCTGTCTGTTTCTTAGATATTTTGTAAAATATATATACTTTTTAAAATGTATTTACTTATTTTCTTAATCATCAGGAAACATTGGGGATGAGAATAGACCCTAGGATCAGGTTTCTTAGGCTGGTTTCACGGCTGCTTCACTGCCTCCCTATAAACTCAGGTTAACATCATTATACCTCAGTATTTTCATTTGATAAATCTGTAGAGTGATAATACCACATACAGTTATGGTGGGGATTAAATAAGAGTTACATGTCAAGTGCTTAGAACAGAGAATGGTTTTCATTGATCATTTGTTGGCATTATATATTAACTGCTTTCTACAACTTGGAAATGTATCAAAAATCATCTTTATAACACTTTGTCCCAACTGTGACATGACTAAATCCTAAATCAGAGCATTGCTGCTGAATTAATTTGTCTCATTGTCAGTAATTGGATTCTAACTAATCCATTAAAGGAGGATCTATATCTTTAATGTTCCATTTCAGTGCAAAACAGGTGATTCGTGCTGTGGGGAGAGGCAATAGCTGACACCAGTGACAGTCATGTAGCCTTCTACATGACCACACATAAAGTGCTGCGAGCAGATTGAGGTCAAGTTCCAAATGGCAAAATAAGAATAAGTGCTAAATCTGAACTGTATTATCTATGTTGATTGAGTTGAATAATAATGATTTGTCTAAAGCAAATTAAACCATATAAAGTTGATGTTTTGAAGAAAAATCTTTATCAATTTGTAAGTTATTATTCTCTCTAGTTATTTTATATTAAGAAAAATATGTTCATAAGCATACAGCTGCAAAATCCTGGCATGTAATTCTAAGTAATAAGCCCTTCCTCTCTCAGATACTCAAGTTCATCGGCACCAGAAACTTTGGAATGTTTTTCAGATGAGTAAAGGACCAGGTAATTACATTTAATTTAAATTGAACATTTGTATTGGACAAATTAAAATGAATAGCAAGGGCTGGGGAGATGACTCAGTTAGTAAAAATGCCAAGTGTTGAGCCAGGTGTGGTGGCGCGTGCCTTTAATCCCAGCACTCATGAGGCAGAGGTAGGAGGATTGCCGAGAGTTCGAGGCCACCCTGAGACTACATAGTTAATTCCAGGTCAGCCTGGACCAGAGTGAGACACTACTTCACAAAAGAAAAAAAAAAAAAAAAAAAAGTGTGGTGGTGCATACCTTCAATCCCAGTGTTGGGTAGACAAAGACACAAAGACAGCGGGATCCTTGGAACACCCTGGCCAGCTAGTCTAGCCTAATTAGTGAGCTGCAAACCAGTGAGAGAACCTGTCTCAAAATAGGTAGATGGTATTTCTGTGGAGCAACACCCAAGGTTGTCCTCAGGCCTCCACAAACACATCCACATACACAAACACATACAACTTGCATTTACAGAAAGAAAAAAATAATAATAACAGTGTGTCTTTTGTTTGTTTCGTTGAAGGGGTGGTTTTGGTTTTTGAGTTTTGATTTTTTTGTTGTTGTTGTTGCTTGTTTTTGGAACTTGGTATACCTATGTAGCACAGGCTGGCATAGACTCACTATGTAGACCAAGCTAGCCTAGAACTCAAAGCACTCCTCCTGCTTTTACTTCCCAAGTGCAGAGATCACAGATGTGCATCACCACACCTGGCCTAACACTGTGTTCTCTTAAAAAAAATAGGGGCGACTACTTCTCTGTTATATCCACTGCTACCATGTGGTCCTGGGAGCATTTGTGATGGGATCAGTCCTCCTCTGAGTTACACATGACAGATTCAGGCTTGTTTAAAATTACATTCAGCATAGATGTTGTAATCTCCCTTAAATATGCTTTATATGTCTTCTCACTTTGACAGATGAAGATGTTGACCTTTTTGATATGGAACAATTCAAAATTTCATTTAAGAAAATTCTTCAGAGAGCATTAAAAAATGTAAGAAAAACTCATCTGAACGTTCATGAAATTCAATCTAATGATAACTGTACACTTAAAATGTGCCAATTATTTGTATTTTATTTGTCTTAAATTCATCTAGTCATATACTATATAGTTTTACTTCATATCCAAGACAAACTCTTTTTTTAATTAATTTATTTTTTATTAGTTATGCACATAATGTGAATACATTCATGTTAATGCCATCGATAACCTCCTTCCTGTCCTCCCTCCTCCGAAGGGACCCTCCTCATTGGGGAATGTGGGTGGTGCATTGTGGGGATAGCCATCAGTTATGTGGAAGAAGCAATGTCTCTGTGCATAATGACCCAACTTGTGGCTCTAACAATCTTTCCGCCCCCTCTTCTGCGAATTTTCATGAGCTATGATGGGTTCATTTTAGGTCTATTTCAGTGATGAGGTCTTGGGAGCCTCTGTGTCTCTGGATATCTGGTTTGGTAGGAGTTGAGTGTTCTCTGTGTTTATCTCCTTCATCCTTGTGTTGGTATCAGGTTCACCAAGAAAGCACTCTTGCTCATTTCCCCATCTATGGTTTCAGCTGGGGCCCTGGTGAGGTGCAATAGGCTGATCCTCTCCTCAGGTTTTGCATCCATATGAAAAAGAGAAGCAAATTCTCCAATGGAGAGAGAAGTCAGCACCAAATAAATGGGATAACCATTATTATTTTAGAGAGAATTTTGTAGATGTAGGCCCTCTTGTAGCCCATGATTGGTAGGAGCTTGATATTGGAGAATGGGCTCATCTTTTAGATATGGTTCTGACTTGTTTCCCAGTTCCGGCTATGAGTTCCATTCCACTGAGCAGATCTGTTAGGCAAATCAAGAGCAGTTGGTTACCCACCATGGCTGTGCCACTATTGTACTTGTGTGAGCATCACATCAGGTTGTTTGCTGCTGAATAGCTTAGACCACAAGTTGCTTGGACAAATGTTGGTCATTTCCTCCAGTCGCTCATGTAGCATCTTCTGGCACTAGACAAGCTAACTGTCTGGGGACTGACTCTTCCAGATTCCAGCCAGGTCACTCCATGTTCCATACCATCAGCATATGGTGTCTTCAGCAGTAGGGTCTTACCATTAACCTTTGGTGGGCCATCAAGTACTCTGACAGAAGTCTGTCTTCTTTTAGGAAATTATGTAGGTCTCTCTGATTAACAGCTCATTGTGGAAGTTAACTGCATGCTGGTACTGGGAGTTACAGGCCAGAGCCAAGGGGAAAAAAGGAACAAAAAGATAGTTAATATAAAAGAGAAAGAGAGAAGAGAGAGAGAGAGAGAGAGAAAAAGAGAAAACAGGAGACAATTAAGGTTAGTCTTCATCATTCCCTCTCCAGGGCCCTGTGATTCAGGTGTTCCCTTTAAGGACCTGATGAAGGTCCAACCTTTTAGTCTGTCTTTCAGGATATAGGATTTTATGGTACCATTCCATTTGGGTCCCGTTTTGTGTCTCTCCCCAACCCTTGCCCTCCCCTCCCGTCCCACCCGCCCTGTTGTCCAGTCCTCAAGATGCTTGTTAGGTATGTCAGTATCTCAGGCAGATCGAGGTTCTGAGCCACAGATGAGTGAGACCATGCATTGATTGTCTTTCTGTGATTGGGTGAGTTCACTGAGAATGATCTGTTCCAAGTTCCACCATTGTCTTCATATTTCATTGTGTCATTTTTCCTTACTACTATGTAGAATTCCATAGTGTAGATATACCACATCTTGGTTATCCCTTCACAAAGACAAACTCTTTAAGTAATATGAAAACATCCATCTCACTTGTCCCTTCAGAGCCTGGTGCTTCTCTCTCAGGAGCTGTCCAGAAGAACTCTGCAGTGACAGAAACATCCTTCTTTGGCACTGTCCTCTACACCACCCTAGTCATGTGTGGCCACTAAGCAACTATGATGTGGCTAGTGTGACTGAGCAAATCAATCTTGAACCTAATGAATTTCCATTAAGTAGTCCAATGTAACTAGTGACTCTGGTACTGGTCAACAGCTATTTTTGCTTTTGAAATGGGAAGCAGAGCCATCCAGAGTAAGTCCCTACTCTGTGCAGCTAGTAGGGGCCAGTGAGCCCTGGAGGGGGCTGTGCCTTCAACTGGTCCCCAGGGGAAGCCAGGCGGCTCTGCATGCCCACACCCCAGACTGGAGAGAATTCTTTGTCTGCTGCACCAAGGAGATTTAGAAAAGCAGCTGGATACAGTTTTGGCAGAGATTGCTCACACCATCAGACCATAACAGCATACTTTTCCTGGAGTAAGATCCCAGAGGGAGGAAATAGAGCTGGAAAGCCACATGTCACTATTTCACGGTCCTTTCCAGGGTCCAAGCCCCAAGGGAATGTTGACTCTGAGGCAAGCTGATAATCTAGGACATTAGGATTAATACATTTTGAGGCCATTACTGCATGGAAATCTTATTCATCTTAAACTTTATAGTACACATGTGGGCTAGATTCTAAAAAGGCTTCATTAGAAAACAGCTGTCATACTTCATAAACACAAGTAGAGGAAGAGTTCAGGACAAGCCTAAAAAATAATTGAAAAAGTACTTATGCCATAACTTGATTCTAGGTTTTTAACGAATTTTTTTCTTCCAAAAGACTTTGTGAGGCATAAATATATCTTTATAAAACAATCACAAAATGTATTCTCAAGGATTTCCAAAATACTGTCATTAAAAAGTAGATAAAAAGGGCCAGGCATGGTGGCACACGCCTTTAATCCCAGCACTCAGGAGGCAGAGGTAAGAGGAACGCCATGAGTTCAAGGCCACCATGAGGATACACAGTGAATTCCAGGTCAGTCTGGGCTAGAGTGAGACCCTACCTTGAAAACCTAAAAACAAAAAACCAAACAAACAAAAAAAGTAGACAAAAAGGGTATGGAGAGATGGCTCAGCCATTAAGGCTCTTGCCTACAAAACTTAACAACCCGAGTTCAATTCCCCATACCTAGGTAAAGCCAGATGCACAGAGTGGTACATGTGCCTGGAGTTTATTTGCAACAGCTAACGGCACTGGTGCACCCATTCTCTGTGTCGAGTGTGGTGGCACACACGCTTTTAGTCCCAGCACTTGGGAGGCAGAGGTAGGAGAACCACTATGAGTTCAAGGCCAACTTGGGACTACATAGTGAATTCCATGTCAGCCTGGGCTAGAGTGAGACCCTGCCTCAAAAAAATTGGGGGAAAAAAAGTAGACAAAGGGTTGGGAAGATAGCTCAGAGATTGACTTCAGTTGGCCTGAAACCATTCAAGTTGAATTTCCCTAGCATCTTTGCAAACAGCTGGGCTTGGCCATACCTGCTGGTAACCCCAGTCCTACAGGAGAGAATACGGGAGAGTTTTGGGGCTTGCTGACTGAAAAAAATGGCAAAAATGCAGCTCTGGGTTGAGTGATAGGCTCCATCTTAAGGAAACAGATGGGTGAATGAAAAGAAGACACCTGAAATTCTCTGGCCTCTGCACTCATATGCACAGGGTACACGTACTGCATGCATGTACACACACACACACACACAAAAAAAAAAGAAAAACTGATAGGTGTCCACATGGATGAAAAATGAAAGTGGCATTGTTTACTCCTAAAAAGTACCTGCAGTTGGTGCCACAAGGAGGTTTACCAGGAAACTGAAATCTT
Organism: Orientallactaga sibirica; assembly: GCA_036365145.1. Classification (NCBI taxonomy): domain Eukaryota; kingdom Metazoa; phylum Chordata; class Mammalia; order Rodentia; family Dipodidae; genus Orientallactaga; species Orientallactaga sibirica. The sequence continues at coordinate 31,768,715 of JAEOAD010000017.1, read as the reverse complement.
TTCTCACTAACCGAAATCTTTTCTCAACAAGGTAACAGTGAGCTTCAGAGATGCTGAGAAGAATGCAGTGTGGATTCGAGTTGCCTGGGGAACACAGTACACAAAGCCAAACCAGTACAAACCTACATTTGTGGTGTACTATTCCCAGACCCCATATGCCTTCGCTTCTTCCTCCTATCTGAAAAGCACTCTTCCCCTGCTCAAGCAGGTATGCAACAAATTACTAATATTTTATATCCTCATCTCAAAGGTCTGTGTAAGTTCAACTACACAATATGCATTTAATGTAAAATACCACATTAGTTCTTGTTCTTCTAAATTAAGGATCAGAGAGCTTTCTTATCTATAGGTGGAAATGTGGCATAAGATATTAGTTTGAAGCTAATCTTTTTTTTTAATTAACCTAAAATTAACATGCTTATTATTTCAAAAATAATGCAACTGGGCTGGTGAGATGGCTCAGTGGTTAAAGGGACTGCATAAAAAATCTAACGACCTGGGCTTGATTCCATAGTACCCACATAAAACCACATGCACAGGGTGGCACATACATCTGGAGTTGCTTACACTGGCTAGAAGCCCTGGCACACCCATACTTGCTCTCTCTCTCTCTCTCTCTCTCTCTGTCACTCTATGTGTGTGTGTGTGCATCTCTCTGCTTACAAATAAATAAAATATTTTTGAAAGAAGTATATATATGTATGTATGTATCTGTGTGTGTATGTATGTATGTATATATATATGGTTTTTCAAGGTACAGTCTCAGTAGCTCAGGCTGACCTGGAATTCACTGTGTAGTCTCAGGGTGACCTGGAACTCATGGCAATCTTACTACCTTTGCCTCCCAAGTGCTGGGATTAAAGGTGTGCACCACCATGCCCGGCTGAAAATATATTTTTTTAAAAAAGCAATGCAACGAATTCAGAAGCCTCTAAAGATCAATGGCTAGTCTTCAGAACTCTTTACCTCTTTTTTTCTACCCTTCACCCATAATAGCACTGTTAACTGTCAAAAGATGTTTCATCACAAAATTCAGAGTATTACATACAGTGCTTTTTCATGTCTACTTTTTTGTTTGTTTTAATTTTTCAAGATAGGGTCTTGCTCTAGCCCAAGCTGACCTGGAATTCACTATATAGTCTCAGGGTAGCCTTGAACTGACAGCCTCCTACCTCTGCCTCCCAAGTGCTGGGATTAAAGGCATGCTCCACCACGCCCAGCCATCATGTCTATTTAATCTACCTGTTGAAGGCCATTAGCATTTGTAACCATTTCCACACATACTGTCCTCAAGAAGACTGCTTTAGCATAGATGGAGGCTCTGTCCAGAGCTTACTTCTCTATGTTGTTCTGCCTTTGGTATTACAGGCTTCCTAGCATCTTCTCCTAAATAATTCATCCCCAAATTGGCTTGGTGACTCATGAACACCTTCTCTTGTTCCACAACTCCTTCAGCATCTATAGAAAGGCAACCCTGCCAACTGGCTGCATCAGCTCCTGGCACACCTGTGTCCGTGGGACACCACACACTCCACTGTCGTGGACCTGTGAGCTGCAGGATCCCAGCAATGTATTACTTGTGACTTGAATTCCTTGGGTATTTAGTAAAGTGGCAGAAAGACTACCAGTCATTTCCATTTCCTTCAGCACTTTGCTCTAATACTCTACATCTGGCTCTTTATTCAATGATACACTGTGCTCCTTGATCCACATGTAGCCTGCAAGTACACCATACCCATAAAGGCTGCGTTCATTTCTACTGTGTTTTGTTTTGTTTTTTTAATTTGAGAGGGAGAGGGAGAGGAAGAGGCAGAAAGAGAATGGGCGCACAGGGCCTTTCAGCCTCTGTGAATGAACTCCAGTCACATGCACCCTTGTGCACATGTGTAACATTGCATGTTTGTGTCTGGCTATATGTGGGACCTGGAGATTTGAACAAGCATTCTTAGGCTTCACAGGCAAGTACCTTAACCACTAAGCCATCTCTCCAGCCCTCTACTGTGTTTTTTAAGGTAAACTTGCCTCCACTCTCTAGTTCCAGGTGAATATCTGATTCCAGTAATTCTGTTTCTTTTGGAAAGTATATTGGTTTAATATTTTTATTTATTTATTTGCAAGCAGAAAGAACAAATGGGGGCACCAGAGCTCTTGCCACTGCAAATGAACTCTAGATGCATGCACCACTTTGTGCACCTGGCTTTACATGTGTACTGAGGAAATGAACTCAGGTCATCAGGCTTTGCAAACAAGCACTTTAACTGCTGAGCCATCTCTCCAGCCTTGGAGATTATATTTAATATATGCTTGTTTCTTGTTTAATCCTAACCTCCTAACTTAAATTGGATTGCTTTTCTAAAAATGACTGCATTTATGAGAATCTTCATGACACCAGTGCCATACCATTCTGTTTTATTTTTTGCTTGTGTGCACAGCATATGGTCATGTGTGTTCAGGTGCTTGTGGACCTGTCTGTGTGCATGTGGAGGCTAGAGGTCAACTTCGGGTGACCTCTTAAGTCACTCTCCACCTTATTTTTGGAAACAAAGTCTCTCACTGATTTGGCTCTGCTAGCTAGCTAGTGAGCCCTGGGGATCCTTTTGTCTCTGCCTCTACAGTGTTGGGATTTCAGGCATGTACCATTATGCCCAGCATTTTATCTGAGTGCTGGGAATCTGAACTCAGGACCTTACATCTACATAACAAGCACTTTACTACTGAGCTGTCTCCTCTGCTCTGTTTGTTTTCTAAGCTGAGTAATAGACCATGGCTTAAAATTTTTTGGACTTTTCTTTTTCTTTTTACTTATTTAATTTTTAAGATGGAACCTCAGCCCTGCCTCAGACTCCCAAGTGCTGGTATTAGAGGTGTATGCCACAATGCCCATTTCTTTCACTCTTCAATGGAAACTGTTCACCGATTGCAGCTCCTATATTTTGCTTTGACAGATTTTGTAAACGCAACAACAGAAATCCTAACAGCTTTGCTCATTTTGGTTTCAAGGCACTGACAATTGCTAGTCAACACCATCAGATTGTGCAGATGGACCTGAGAAGCCGACACCTGGACTCTCTCCAGGCTATTGTTTTTAAAGAGTATAATCAGGTAAGCAAAGAAATGGCCCTTTAAGGTTGATTTTCATGTGCTATTGCATTTAGGAGCTAAGAGCCACTGAGCAGATGGAGGCCCACTTCCAACCCATCACTGGAAAAATTCGTTGAAAAAGCTTTCAGTCACATGATTAAGCCCCACCATTTGTTTGTTAAACTGTTTGGATGTGCTGTTCCCTTTTAATGGCCAGGATGGATCTCTCCTAGCCATGACAAATGTGTGCACTTGTGTTCAAACTCTTAGAAATGTTCTACTCACCTGTCCTAATTTAAAAAAAAAAAAAGTGATGGCACTCTGCATGTCACTCTGTAAAGGGAAAGGAAGATTAATTTTAAGAAATCTTATAGCGGGGTGTGGTGGCACATGCCTTTACTCCCAGTACTAGGGAGGCAGAGGTAGAAGGACTGCTGTGAGTTCAAAACCACCTGAGACTACATAGTGAATTCCACATCAGCCTGGGCTAGAGCAAGACCCTACCTCGAAAAACAAAAAAAGAAAGAAATCTTATATGATTTTTGTTGCTTTTGGTTGTTGTTTTTTAAACTTTTGTTTTGTTTTGTTTGAGAAAGAGGTAGACAGAGAGAGAGAAAAATGGGTGCACCAGGGCCTTCAGCTGCTGCAAATGAACTCCAGACGCATGCATCATCTTGTGCATCTGGCTGGATCCTGGGGAATTGAACCTGGGTCCTTTGACTTCAAAGGCAAACACCTTAACCGATAAGCCATCTTTCCATCCCCCCCTTTTTTTTTCTGAGGCATTCTCATGTAGCCCAGGCTGGTCTTGAACTTGTTACTTAGCTGAAGCTGGCCATGGCCTCCTGACCTTCCTGCCTCCACCATCCAAGTGCTAGGATTACACATGTGTGCTACCATGCTGGCTTCTTAAGAAATCAGATAATGGGGGCTGGATAGATGGTTTATTGGTTAAGGCACTTGCCTGCAAAGCCAAAGGACCTCGGTTCAATTCCCCAGGACCCATGAGCCAGATCCACAAGGTGGAGCATGCATCTGGAGTTCATTTGCAATAGCTGGAAGCCCTGGCATACCCATTCTTTCCCTCTCTCTCTCTCTCTCTCTCTCTCTCTCTCTCTCTCTGCTCTCTGCCTCTTTCCCTCTCTCAAATAAATAAATAAAAATAAAAACCTTAAAAAGAAATCAGATAATGATTTTCTTCCCTAGCTGTTCCTTCTACCATCCATCCTCCTGCCAATGGCTATGAACAGTTCTATAATGATTGCTTTACTAGGAAAATACACATTGTCAAACACTGGACTAGAGTGCGACTCTACCTCAAAATAAAACAAAACAAAATACAGGGATAGCATCTCTATAAAGAGAAAAGTAAGATTTAACATAACTTTTTACATGCTAAAGCCAATTAATATCCTGACCTCAAAATGTTAAAATTAGTAAAATATTCATTTTCTTCTCTCTATTTTATCTCCTCCTAGATCTTTGAAACTCAGAACTCTACAACACCTCTACAGGAAAGAAGTCTTGGACTAAATAAAAACAGTATGTATAAAATTTTTAGATAAAATTGAAATGTGGAAGTGCCTCATTCATTTTCAGATATCTTATAATCAGTAAAACACACCATGCCTCTGTGTGTGTGTGTGTGTGTGTGTACTAGGATCCTATTTACTGCTTTCAGAAAAACTGAAAAATAAGTAACTGTGGAAGGCAGAAAGCCAAACTACCACAGATCTCATTTAGACTTTACTAGAATGCCATGATACATGATAACAATAACAAAAAAACCTAGCTCATGGTTGTTTAGTGTGTCTTTTGTGCCCAGCACCATAGTAAGGTGTGTATGATTACTTCCTTGGTTTTCATGGTAGCAGCTAGGGGAGAAAATCACAATTGTACCTATTCATTAGGAAGCTGGGTTTTAGAAAGACTTAACTCCAGGCAGACTCACATAGCTAGGTTCGTCAGAGTGTGCAGTCCATGCTCTCGCACCAGATACACTGGTTCTGGAATAATCAAAATGGTGACTACATTGCCACTCACAGGTGACATGAGTCTCTCCCTAGAAAACCCAAACTCCTTTTAGCCATGAAAGGAAACAAAACCACTATCAAATCTTTTTAAAGCCCTAGTGTCATAGGAGCTGCTATTGATTTCATGTTAAGTAAAGAAAGCAGAACACAACTTTTGCATTACTAAATATAAATGAGCAAGATATAAATTTATGAGGTGCCTTGTTAGCATAGTAGACAGCGTGGCAGTCTCATAAATGTATGAAAATTTTGAGGTGGTAGAACTATGGGTAATTTTTATTCTTTTATCTTCCTTTAGTGCTGTACTTAATAAAGAATTATAATCACATGAAGGAACACGAAACAGATTTAAGTTATACAAGTAATTTGAAGGGTTGGGAATGAAGACTATACTTTAAGGACGAAGTATATTCCTAATGGCTGTTTCAGTTTGAAATTTTCCATCTTATAGTGGATTTAAGGATCACTCATGAAAACACATTAGAAAAAGAGAGGGTCCAGAGAGTGACCCAAGAAGCGTTTGGAGACTATCCTCAACCACAGCTGGAATTCGCACAGTATAAGGTAGGACCATTCAGCAGACATTATATGCATGCTAACAGCATTCTTTTTCTTTAAAAAGATATTGGAACCTTAAGTGTAAAATAAGTCTTAAGAGAATGTTCTTATTAAGTTCCTTGTTAAGTTCCTGAACAAAGCACAGAATGCATAATAGCAAAGGAGACCTTTTGAAATATTGGATTTTCTTTTTCATTTCATCTTCAATATTAATTCAGTTTTTTATTCCTAGCTGTGGTCTATATATTTGAGAGGGGAAAACTGTACCTTTCCAGTTCATGTATGTCTAAAACAGTACTTGGCATGTAGTAGGTGCTCATAAATACTTGGATAAATAAACTGTATGTAGTAGCATGTACTTATAATCCAGTACTTAGGAGGCTAAGGCAGGAAGATATCAAGTTCTAAGCCAACCTGGGCTACATAGCAAGTTGAAGGTAAACCTGCATCATATAACAAGACCCTGACTCAAAGAAAAAAAAGAGAGAAAATGAATACATGTCCTCATTAGCATCATATATACTGTAGAACTTCATTTGTTCCAAAACTGTGCTGCTAACCACCAGGAAAGCCGGGTAGAGGGATACAGGTGTTCATATCCATGGCTACCATTAGAAAAATGTGGTGTTCAAGAAAGATGGCTAGGAAGGAAAAATGTGGAGGGAAGGGAAGAAAGAAAAGGAAGGAAGGAAGGAAGGAAGGAAGGAAGGAAGGAAGGAAGGAAGGAAGGAGGAAGATAGATTTGAGTTTATATCACCCTTACATGAACCCCTACTCATACTTATGGCACCTTCCTTTCCCAAGTCCCCCAACAAAATTGTTTCTGTGAGGTCTTCCTACAGCTACAGTGCACACATTTAAATGTCATTGATTGGCTCACTTAGGGCCAAAGGTTGTATGGTTTGATTTGTTTACAGGGGGAAAGATCATGCTTTTCACATCAGGTTTGTTGTCTTTTCTTTTTTTAAAGGTAGGGTCTCTCTCTAGCCCAAGCTAGCCTGGAAGAAGAGAGGATAGGCAGGGTCTCACTCATACCCAGGCTAGCTTTGAACTCACTTAGCCTCCTGAGTGCTGGGTTTAAAGGTGGGCACCACCATGCTTAGCTCCATAGTATCTTTTGTAATTTGTCATTTCAATATAAAAAAGTCAAATCTCTTGAATTAATGCTGTAATTTTTTTTTTTTTTTAAGTTTTTCGAGGTAGGGTCTCACTCTAGCTCAGGCTGACCTGGAATTCACTATGTAGTCTCAGGGTGGCCTTGAACTCATGGCAATCCTCCTACCTCTGCCTCCCAAGTGCTGGGATTAAAGGTGTGTGCCACCACGCCCGGCTCTAATGCTGTAATTTTTAAATCAGGGAAGGTTAGAAACATATAGAGAAGCTAGGATTGGTGGTAGGCCAGATGGGCCTTAAATTTGGGATTGTCTAGCTTTAAGCTTCTGAGTGCTAAGATTACAGGTAAACACCACTATTCTCAGCTAATGTTTTGACATACTTATTCTTCAGTATTGTCAAATACCCAAATATTGATACGCCAATAAGTATGTGAGGGCTAAGAAGATAAGTTCAGTTGGCAGAGTTTTTGCCATGTAAGTATGAGTATCTGAGTTTAATCTCCAGCACTGCAAAAGGCTATAATTGTAGCACTAGTTAGGCAGATGCAGGAGGAACAGAAGTTCAAGGCCAGTTTTACCTAGATAGTGAGTCTGAGGCTGGCCTGGGCTACATAAGAGCTGTTTCAAAAACCAGGCAAGCCGGGCATGGTGGCGCACGCCTTTAATCCCAGCACTCAGGAGGCAGAGGTAGGAGGATTGCTGTGAGTTCGAGGCCACCCTGAGAATACATAGTGAATTCCAGGTCAGCCTGGGCTACAGAGAGACCCTACCTCGAAAAAAAAAAAAAAAAAAAAACAGGCAAAGAGCTGGGTGTGGTAGTGGCATGCCTTTAATCTCAGCACTTGGGAGGCAGAGGTAGGAGGATTGCCATGAATTCAAGGCCACCCTGAGACTACATAGCGAATTCCTGTTCAGCCTGAGCTAGTGAAACCCCACATTGAAAAGCAACAACAACAAAAACAAAACCAAAAAAAAAAAAAAGCAAATTTTATAAAGAGCACCAAAGGGCAGAAGGGACATTCATATGTCAGGCCCCAAATATGCTGCTATTTTGTTTCGTTGCCTGTATTATACAAGATGCCTTCTGAGTTAGGTGATCTCTGCCTCCATCAATCCCTGTATTGCTGAAGGCAAGAATTAATGAAATGATAATCTGTTGTTTATTATATTTTACTGATATATTTAATCATCATTTATAAATACATTTGTTGGCAGCTTGAAACAAAGTTCAAAAGTGACTTGGATAGGAGCATCTTGTCTGACAGGGAAGAACCCTTCCGGTGCCTAATAAAGTTCTCTAGCCCTCATCTTTTGGAAGCATTGAAATCCTTAGCACCAGCTGGTGAGTGGTCAGCTTATTTTGTGAGTCGGACTAATTAATAGCACACCTGCATTCATATTGATAACTATTGATAACTAATTGATTACCTCTGCCATGCACCCAGCCCTCTGTTGATAACTGATCACCTCTGCACTTTGCAACCTCTCCTGTCTACTATTCCATCATGCTCTATTTTGCTTCTGCACTTAATGACAAGGTGGAGTAGGTGTGTATGATCCATGTCTACTTTTGGCCATTTATACACTGACCTTAATATGTACCCCTGTAATTATTTTAATTTTTTCTTCTTTATTTTAGGTATAGCAGATGCACCACTTTCTCCATTGCTCACATGCATACCCAGCAAAGGAATGAATTATTTCAAAATTAGAGATAAATGAGACATGTGGTTTTGTAAACTCAGTGGCTCCCTGACTAGATTGCACTTACATTCCAGCTAATTATAGTTTAGAAGTTAATCCTTCATATTGGAAATCTAGAAGAGTTGCTGTGATTATTGAGACTGTTCTTTCCTCTTCCATATGTGCCCCTTACCCCCTTTTATGCTGAGCATGCCAGTTGTGGGCACTTCAGATGTGACAGAATATATACACATGGCATCAACTGATGTGGGGCACTGGAATGCCCTGAACAGAGCATGCAGCATGGTGTTGAACCTGTTGGCATCAGCCTAGTGTCCTTGTATCCACTTCTGCCTCTTAGTCCCAGAAGGTCTAGTTCTAATGGCTGGCTTCTGAGATTATCTGTTAAGCCTTGGATCATGGAAGAAGCACCAAGAAATTATACACAATCCAGAACTTCTAAGGGAATCAAAGTTGACCATTCAAAGGGGAGAGTTGGGAACCTTAAGCTACTGCAGGAGGTTTCATAGCCAGTGGTTCACTTATACAATTATTTTATTGTAAAAATGCCACTTTTCATAACCTCTTTTATCATACAGCCAACAAACTGACCACCATTATTATAGATTTGCAAATAAAGATATTGAAAAACTGGTACATTTATTACTTTTTAAAAATATTTTATTTTTATTTATTTAATTGACAGAGAGAGAGAATGGGCATGCCAGGACCTCCAACCACTGCAAATGAACTCCAGATGTGTGTGCCCCCTTGTGCATCTGGCTAACATGGGTCCTGGGGAATCAAACCTGGGTCCTTTGGCTTTGTAGGCAAATGCCTTAACTGCTAAGCCATCCCTCCAGTACATTTATTACTTTTAATGAAAATCAGAAAGGCTTAAAGAATATATAAATACAGCTAAAAATCATGCTTTATCATGTAATGTGTATAGGCTGTAGGACATCTTATATGAAAAACTATGATTTTCAGTTTAATCTAATTTGGAAATGTCAGACCTTTCCCTTAACCCCCAGTGAGACTCTGAGTTTGTTGGGCCTTAATGGTGCTAATTTCCTTTGGACCATCATCATGGCTTAAGGCATCTGTCCCTATATGAATGTACTTGAATGGCCACATTGGGTCTGCACAGAAGCCCTTGAGCTTCCTGGGATGGTTTCCCACCACCCCATCATGTTCACTGGCTCATGGTAGAAAGAAGGATCTGGAGTCTGAACAAGAAAAATTCATCATGTTATCCAGCCTATAATGGTAATGAGGCTGCGTCCTGTAGATTTCCCAGAGAGGTGTCTGCTTAAGAGGTCTGAGAGCTCACCACACTCACCTGTGAAGTACTTGGTGGTTAGTTCAAATGCAGCTTAGGAACAGATCCTTCAGTAGATGAAGAGCCAAGGACAAAGGAACTGACTCAGAAAGTGAAGACTAGTCTCTCCTGAGCACTTAGTGTGGCTAGCACTGTGCTGAACATTTCCTGTGTATCTGAAGGTGGGCACCATTGCTCATCCTGGTGGGGAGGGATGAGACAGACTTCTGAAGCTCAGGCTAGACTTGAACTTGTGCCAATCTTTTTTCAACCTAAGTGCTGAGATTTACAGATATACTACCAGACCCAGCAAGCATTACTAATATTTTATTGGAGTGAATACCCAGCTGTCAGATTCCATAGACTGACATCCCGCTCAAGAATTCACCTCAAAGATGGCCACTTCCTAATCAATGGAATCAGTATGTTCTTGCAAGGCAGAGGGGCTTTGTGGTTGAAGAAATGCCCCTACTTTATCTGAATGCACCCCGTGTGATCACAAGGGTCCTCAAGAGTGGAAGAGAAGTTGATTACCAAAACTTCCAGGTAAGATGGGGGCATACGAGCCACACCAAAGCAGCCTAGGGAGGGAAATAACAGAAACACAGCAAAATACACTTCTACTGAAAAGTGAAGGTATTTAAATTATAACCACAGCAGAGAAGCAAGAGAGACCAAGATCTTCCCAAAAGGAGAAAACCGGCCAGAATTGTACTGAGGTGCCAGCAGTCCCAATACACAAGCCCACCCAGCTGGCAGCACAGAGTGGCAGGAGCAGAAACAAGGTGAGGGGATTGTCCACTCACATCAGCCTCCTCTCAAAGGCAAGAAATCTAAAAGGGAAGACAACAGTGAGCAGCTGCTGAAGGAGAATATAAATGGGACCAACTGAATAGCTCCAGTATGACTCCAAACACCCTGCAAAGTCTCCCATCCCCTAACAGGGCCAATAACATCCAGAGAACTCATTTACCCCAGCTGCCTGGCACCAGCACCAAGAGAGATCAAGGTGGGCACTCAGCATTGGTGAGACTGGAAGCCATCCCAAAAGGTAACAGTGCATACTTATACAAAGCCACATACACAGGCCTGCACTGGAAGTACTAATCTCTTTCCATGTCAGAAAAGCTTATGTATGACATTTGAATGATAATTCCTTGGTTGGCTTTACCCTTCTCAAGTAACCTGTATTTTGTTGTTGACTATTGTTGCCTTTGATGTTTCCTGATTTTTAATGACTTTGTCTTTTTCTTCTGTCATTATTAGGGGCGGGAACTGACTGGCCCCAGGTTGACTTGGAACACATTTCAGACTAGAAATCTCAACCTCCTAGTTGACAGGATTAAGGGTGTGGAAAACACATAACCTTAGGGACTTTGGCTTTACTAGATTATCTATTTACTTACACTGTGCTGGTTTTGATTGAATGTCTATATTGCTCAGTTGAATTTTAGAATTTGCCAATAATTTGCTTCACCCAGTCTACTACAATACTTGAATAGCAGGCCAACTTAACACCTAGGGTCACTTTTGCTATTTTTCTCGGAGTATAAGAGCTACACCTGTCACTCCTACACTGAAGATATATAAAGATATATAAAGTCAGATTTACATGGATAAGAACACTACAGGTAATTAGAAAACCTAAGCATCAAATTAACTCAAGATACAAAAATCTCTATAATGGTCCTGCAAGAATACAAAAAAATCAAGACAATAATACAATCCCACCAGAAATTATAAATCCATCAGAAATTACCTCCAGTGAGATGACATGCCTGACAAAGATTTCAAAAATTGATTATATCTATTTTCAAAGGAATCAAAGAGGCAAACAAACTCTTGAAGGCAAACACAGGAAACTAACTTAATGAAGTAAGGAAGTCATTGCAAGATGTGAGTAAGGAAATAGAAATAATGAAAAAATACCAATCAGAAATACTAGAAATGAAGCCGGGTGTGGTGGCACACACCTTTAATCTCAGCACTTGGGAGGCACAGGTAGGAGGATCAACATGAGTTCGAGGCCACCCTGAGACTACATAGTGAATTCCAGGTCAACCTGGACTAGAGTGGAACTCTTACCTTGAAAAACAAACAAACAAAAAAATACTAGAAATGAAAAATGGAGTAAGTCAAATAAACTCTGTAGAAAGTCTCACCAGTAGAATGGATCAAGGAGAGGACAGAATATCTAAACTAGAAGACCAGGTGGCAGATCTAATACAATCCAACAAAGAGAAAGACAAACTAATAGGAAGGCATGAATGGGAATTTCAAGATATTTGAGACACTGAAGAGATCAAACATAAGAATTCAGGGCATAATAGAAGAAGAATTTCACTCCAAAGGCATAATAGATATTTTCAACAAAATCATAGAAGAAAACTTCCCCTAAGTAGGGAAAGTGATGCCAATACAGATACAGGAAGCCAATAGAATGCCAAACAGACAAAATCAGGACCTCTCACTGTCATAATTAGACTACAAAACACACAAACCAAAGAAAATATATTGAACACAGTTAGAAAAATCAAGTCATATACAAAGGCAAGCCCATTAGAATGATAGATTATTCAACACAAACTTTAAAAGCCAGAAGGGCTTGAAATGATGTATTCTAAGTTGAAAGATAACAACTTTATCCTGAAAGGCTAGTCATTCAAATAGACATTCCAAAACAAAAGCAGGCTAAAGAAATAATATGAAAAACAAACCAGCTCTACAGAAAATACTTGAAAGGATCCTCCATGCTAAAGACAGAAAAGCACATACATAAGGAACCTGGAAAAAAGACATTCTCAAATACTAGTTAATACAAGAGAGCAAAGGAAACAAAACAAAACCAAAAAATGTCAAAAGTAAATACACACCTTGCAATAATAGCTCTTAGTATCAACAACCTCAATGCCCCAACCAAAAGACACAGGTTTGCAAACTGGGTTAAAAAGCAGGATCCTATAATTTGTTGCCTCCAACACAAAAGATGGACACTATCTTAGGGTGAAAGGTTGGAAAACGGTGTTTCAAGCAAATGGGCCTAGAAGACAAGCAGGGGTCACTATGCTAATATCTGACAGGGTAGACTTCAGACCAACATTAGTTAGGAAAGATAAGGAAGGTCATTTTATATTGATTAAAGGAATATTCCAACAGGAGGAGAAAACAATCCTAAACATACATTCACCTAACAAGGGGGCTCCAGTTTCATCAAACAAACACTATTAGAACTAAGGTAACACCAAATACAGTTGTAGTGGGTGACTTCAACACCCCACTCTCATCAATTGACAGGTCATCTTGGCAAAAAATAAACATGCATCTGGATTGAATGAGGTCATAGAACAAATGGACTTAGCAGATATCTACAGAACATTTCACCCAAATGCTGCAGAATACACATTCTTTTCAGTAGCACATGCAACATTCTCTAAAATAGACCATATAGGGCTGGAGAGATGGCTTAGTGGTTAAATGCTTACCTGTGAAGCCTAAGGACCCTGGATTGAGGCTCGATTCTCCAGGACCCACGTAAGCCAGATGCACAAGGGAGCGCATGCATCTGGAGTTTGTTTGTAGTGGCTGGAGGCCCTGGCGCAACCCATTCTCTCTCTCTCTCTCTCTCTCTTATTTCTCTCTCTCTCTGTCGCTCATAAATAAATAAATAAATAAATAAATAAATAAATAAATAAACAAACCATATAGGGCTGGAGAAATGGCTTAGCAGTTAAGGCATTTGCCTGTGAAGCCAAAGGACCCAGGTTCAATTCCCCAGGACCCACATAAGCCAGATGCACAAGGGGCACATGCATCCAGAGTTCGTTTGCAGTGGTTAGAGGCCCTGGTGTGCCCATTCTCTTTCTGTCTCTCTCCTCTCTTTCTCTCTCTCTCTGCTTGCAAATAAATTTTTAAAACAATAAAGTTGACCATATATTAGGACACAAGGCAAATCTTACAAATACAGGAAAATTGAAATGATTTCTTGCCCTCTGATCACAATGGGATTAAACTACAAATCAATAGCAAGAAAACATGGAATCTAAACAATACAGTACTAAATGATGAATGGGTCAATGAAGAAATCAAGAAATAAATCAAGATATTCATAGAATCAAATGATAATAACAGAACACAACATACAAAAACATTTGGGACACAATGAAGGCAGTCCTAAGAGGGAAACTGATAGCTTTAAGTGCCTATATGAAGAAATTAGAAAGGGCACAAGTAAAGAACTTGCTCTCTTACTGAAGTACATCCCCAGCTTTCTGCTATTTTAAGGCAGTAAGTAAATATGTACTCCCTGAAAGAAGTAAATCTGTCAATTACATTAATCCTTTCCTCTATACAGTGTGGCCTAGGGCAAGCTACTTAATTTCTCTGTTTTCTTTTCTCCACCATAAGGGGAGACCAGGACATACCAGTTATCATCATGGTAAGCCTTCAATGAAGGACGGAGGAAATTAGTATATTCTCTTCTTTAATCCTTTGAGTTTTCTTTTAGTCTTATATAGTTAAAGCTGAGTTGACAGGTTTTTCTTCCACCCACTGGTTGCTTAACAAGGCAAAGAATGGATGGATCAACATGACCAGTGGACCTCGCCCTGAAGTTTGGTCCCTGCGAGACGTTCTCTCCGTGGCCGGCTGGGGGCGCTGCGACCGCTGGCTCGGCCGGATGCTAATGAGCCCGGCGGCCCCGCCCTCTGCCGGAAGTCTCTGCGGCAGGGGCGGGACCTGCGAGAGGGGCCTGGCGGCAGTGCGGGAGCGATGGCGGCCACGGAGGCGGCGGCGGCTGGGCCCGCGGCCGCGGCGGCGGTGGCAGGCGTCCCAGCCGCCCCGGCGGCCGCGAGGGAGGCCGCCGCCGCCTCTGGCCCATGGGGACCCTCGGAGCCCCGGCTAAGGGGCAGCCGGCCGCGGTCCGCAGCGGTGAGGCCACAGCCGGCGGCTCCGGGGCCACCGGCCCGCGAGCTGATTCAGCCGTCGGTGAGCGAGCTGTCCCGGGCCGTGCGGACCAACATCCTGTGCACCGTGCGCGGCTGCGGCAAGATCCTGCCCAACAGCCCCGCGCTCAACATGCACCTGGTCAAGAGCCACCGGCTGCAGGTGAGCGCGACGCGGCCGGGGCTCGCCCGGCTCCACAAAGCGGCGGGAGCCCGCTGGGACACGGGGCACGCACACGCACCCGCTAGACCCCAGGCTCGGGGTCCGCAGGGCCCGGATGGCGGGCTGCGCCGGGTCACGTTAGCCGCTCCCTGGAGCAGCTCCTCATCCTGGTACGCGGATGAGAAAGCGGTGCCACTGAGGCGGGGCGGGGTCAAAACCAGGGGTCACCAGGGGCGCTTTCCACCCGGCTCGCGACTGACAGTCCTGACTGTTGTCCAAAAGCAGCCTCAGGTTTGGCTCTAAGCACTTCTACTCTTAGAAGTTTCAGTGTTGCTAAGATCAGCTCTGCTCTGGAGGGAGACTTCCCACGTGATCTTTTGGAGGGGCACGGCTTATAGCATGTCCACAGGCTAAGCAACCCGTCCCCATCTGAAGGGAAAGGGGCCGCGATTGTCAAACCTTTGGTGCAGTCTAGGGGAGCTTGTTAAAGATCTAGTTCTTCGGCTCCATCACAGACCTGTTAAGTCATAATTTTTCAGTTATTACAATAGTAAGTTTGCTTCCATCCTTAGATCTCAGCAAAAACATTTTCCATGGTCCGATTTGACTCCATTACTCAGTGGTGTATGTTCTGTCTGACCTTCAGGTAAATCCTTGGAAACTCCCTTACAGTTGGACTTCCGAACCGCAGAAACTTTGAGGTTGTAGTCTATAGTAGGACAGATAAATGTGTTTTACTTACCAGCTGCCCGCAAAATGCTACAATGATCTTAAATGAAGGTCAACCTGGAGATAGACAGAGTATGCTGAAAAAGTTCTGTAAAAAGTTTGGGGTTTCCACTCGGGAGGCAGAGGTAAGATCGCAGTGAGTTCGAGGCCAATCTGAGACTACATAGTAAATTCCAGGTTACCCTGGCCTAGAGGAAGACCTTATCTGGAAAAAATTTTTAAATTAAAAAAAGGGGGTTGGGATTTCTTCAGCACACAGTTCTTCCAGCATAGCAACTCAGCATGGTTCGTGTTTCATACTAAGTTTTAACTAAACCCTTCTCTTTACCACATCTTAACTTAGGTGGAATGACCATACGTATATGTGTGTGTAGGGAGTCTACAGCCTAACCTCAAGGCTGATAGCTGTAGCAGACAGTATGTCTTTGATTACAAAATGAAGAAAGTCAGTCTAGCTAGTACCCTCAATGTTGGCTGAAATCACTAGCCAGCATTTCTTAGCAAGTTATTTGTTCTTTTATTTGGCAATGCTGTTGGGAGCTCTTTGTCTCTCAAAACTTTGGGAGGAGATGACTAAAGGCTCTTGCTTGCAAAGCCTGCTGGCCTAGGTTCAATTCCCAAGCACCCATGTAAAGTCAGATGCACAATGGTGTGTGCATCTACTGGTGTTCATTTGCAGCAGCAAGAGACCCTGGTACATCCCCTACACACACATGCAAATAAATAACAATTTTAAAAGACAGACTGGCCTCAGTGAAGTACAATATACCACTTACTCTTCAGGGTTTATTTGATAGCATGCCACTGATTTGTTTCTGATTGTGCTTTTTAAGTAGGAACCCACACAAGGCCTATATGTAGAATATGATAGGCCTAAGGAGGTGGGATATGTATTAGAGAATTCAAAAAAATTTTTTAATTACCTAATTTTTGAGACAGAACTTTGTAGCTCTGGTTGGCCTGAACTCAGCTGTGCTGGCCAAGCTGGTCCCCAACTTGCCGGCAATCCTGTCTCTTGTTTCCCATGTGTTGAGATTACAGGATAGACCATGCCCAGCTCTAGCAAATACAGACTGTAGCATGTCAGAGCACCAGTATCCTCCCTTGCCTGGAGCCTATGTGAACTCATTCTTTCCAGAGTAATCATTTATTCTTCAGGTTTTTCTTACCTGCTGACAGCACAGGATATGCCACATCCTTTCTGAACTGAAGATGTTGAGCAAAAAAAGGTGGATTCTTCAAAGAAGATTCCTGCCTAGTTACTGGGACAGCCTGTTATAGCAGGAGTTAAGTAGCTGGCATTTCCCTACTAGAGAGCTTGCTTTGCTGGGTCTTCTGCATTTGTAATCATGTGTCCAGCCCCAGAGCATTTGCTGTCTTGGTGGAAAAGGAGTCCATTTTCTTTAATGATGTGACCTGTGACAAAACAGGCATACCTGTGTGATGAGCCCCAAGGTGGCAACTCTATCCCCTCAGCCTAGCTACTGCCCAGAGGTGCTTCCATTCACATTCTTTTTGTTTGTTTGTTTGGTTGGTTGGTTGGTTTCTCGAGGTAGGGTCTCACTCTAGCCCAGGCTGACCTGGAACTCCTATGTAGTTGCAGGGTGACCTTGAGATCCTCCTACCTCTGCCTCCTGAGTGCTGGGATTAAAGGTGTGCACCGCCACACCTGGCTCCATTCACATTCTTGATGTATGGTAGAAGAGAATGGTATGGGGACAGAAGATACTTAGAAAGCTCCATGTGGTTGAGAGCATCTTGATTAGTCAGGTGTTTTTGTCCTCTTTCTGCTCTGAAGCTGCTCAGAATTCTGATTTGCCAACATTATTGTCAGCAGTGGCAACTACTTTTATAATTCTGGGTTCTTTTCTTGCTTTTAATTTTTAATGGCCATGATTTTTTTCAATCAGATACTCTCTTCTCCAAAAAAAGTAAACTATTGGGCTGGAGAGATGGCTAAGCAGTTAAGGCACCTGCCTGCTAAGTAAGCCCCAGAACCCGGTTCCAATCTCCAGGTGCCAGGTTTAGCCAGATGCAAAGTGACGCAAGGGCGCAATGGCACACTTACCCACAAGGGGGCGCACACATCTAGATTTTGTTCACAGCAGCTGAGAGACTGCTGGCGTGCCCATCTCTATCTGTCTCTCTCTGTCTCTCTCTCTCCAAAAATAAATAAAATAATAAAAAATATTTTTAAAAAGTAAACTATTAACAAGGCCTCCTGAAAGGTGATGAGGAAGATGGGGAGTCGTAAGAGTATCCACTGAAGGGGCTGGAGAGGTGGCTTAACAGTTAAGGCATTTGCCTGCAAAGCCAAAGGATCCCTGTTCTATTCGCCAAGACCCACATAAGCCAGATGCACAAGAGGGCGCACACATCTGGAATTTGTAGTGGTTGGAGTTCCTAGTGTGCCCATTCTCTCTCTTTCTTTCTGGCTCTCTCTACCTGCTTATGTCATGTATCTCTCTCTCTCTGTCTCTCTCTCTCTCTCTCTCTCTCTCTCTCTCTCTCTCTCTCTCTCTCTCAAATAAACAAAATTTTTAAAAAAATTTTTTAATCTACTGATAGCCAGGAGTGGTGGCGCACTCCCTTAAACCCAGCACTCGGGAGGCAGAGGTAGGAGGATCACTGAGAGTTTGAGGCCATCCTGAGACTACATAGGGAATTCCAGGTCAGCCTCAGCCAGAGTGAGACCCTACCTTGAAAAACAAAAACAAAAACAAAAACAACAAAAAATCTACTGAAGGATGATGAGGAAAATGCATAGTTGTAAGAGTGTCTGCTGAAGGATGATAAAGAAGATGAAGAATTGTAAGAGTATCTGCTGCCTCTTGGTGGATTCTTCTAGTCCTTGTCCTGTAAGGAAATCTGGAAATGTTATAGGCCAGCCTTGCCTGTGGTGGGGGAGAAATAGGAGTTATGATTTGTAATAGAAGATGAAAGGATCCAGAGAAAGGAAGAGTGGGAGTCAGCAGTCCTTCCTTGACTGCTAGAGAGTCTTTTGTTCCTCAGGTTTGAAAGCAGTGGAGGAGACAGGTAGATACTTAACCCGCTATCAAGCAGCGTTTCAGTTTTTAAAACCTAGCCTAGAGAGATTTTGTATTCTGCACCATCCAAGGCTATGCTTTTACTGATTTGCCATAAAATTATTTTTAAAAGGAAAGAAAGGTTGCAGCAAGTTGCTTATAAAACTATATTATGGGGCTGGAGAGATGGCTTAGCAGTTAAGGCATTTGCCTACGAAGCCAAAGGACCCAGGTTCAAGTCCCCAGGACCCATGTAAGCCAGATGCACTAGGGACACGTGCATCTGGAATTAATTTGCAGTGGCTAGGGGCACACCCGTGCCCCTTCTCTCTCTCTCTCTCTCTCTCTCTCTCTCTCTCTCTCTCTTGCAAATTAAAAAAAAAAAAACTATATTATGCAATATCTCTGGGTATTCAATTTAGAAGAAGATGGCAAAGTGAGCTGGTTTCCTTGGGTGCTTTCTCTAAATGTGAGGAGGTACTAGGCAGTTTTTGCCAGTCTTCACAATCCACTCCTATCCTCTACTCTCCTGTTGAGTCTCTTTCCTTCTTCGATTTTGTTTGGTTGAGATTTTGATTTTGTTTGGAACATGCATACTAGGCACTGATCTCTACCATCTTGTTTGTGGATTGTTTTTTCTCATAGGTGCTTTTTCAAATTTTGTCACTTAAAAACAGTTGCACATTCAAGTATTTTTTGTAGGTTTTTTTTCAATTGCAAACACAATATGCAGCCCCCAAGCTGTGGTAAGTTTTCTTCTGAATGTGCATAAGACTACAGAACAGAACCCTGCTTTCCTGTGATTATTGTTGTTGTTTTAAATTTTATTTTGTTTATTTATTTGTGAGCAGAGAGAGAGACATGAAACTTGCCATTGCAAACTAAATCCAGATACCACTTTGTGCACCTGGCTTTACGTGGGTACTGGAGAATCAAACCTAAGCCAGCAGGCTTTGCAAGGAAGTGACTTTAATTACTCAGCCATCTCAACACCCGATTCTCCTTTTATTGTGCATTTGACATTTCCCATCTCTTCAACATACCTGTGTTACTTTGAATGTATATCCCTCATAGCCTCAGTTGTTGTTGTTTTTTGTTGTTGGGTTTTTGTTTGTTTGTTTTATTAAAGTTAAACTTCCTGCTTAATTCTCCAGCAGCCTGCTAGAGGAGGTATTTCACAATTCCAGCTCAAAGGTGTGGAGACAAGGGTTTGAGTTCTGGCAGGGTCCCAGCTTGCTGCTTTTGGTGTTTGCTGGCTGTTTGCTTGTTTCTGTTTGGATCTGTAAACTTGAAATAAATCCCTTCCTCCCATAAACCATATTTTGTT
Source organism: Orientallactaga sibirica (assembly GCA_036365145.1). Classification (NCBI taxonomy): domain Eukaryota; kingdom Metazoa; phylum Chordata; class Mammalia; order Rodentia; family Dipodidae; genus Orientallactaga; species Orientallactaga sibirica. The sequence continues at coordinate 31,748,739 of JAEOAD010000017.1, read as the reverse complement.
GGATGCTCATCCCAGCATTGTGGAGCTGCCTACAATAATACCTTTGAACTTCTTATCTCAGAATGGGAAGAAGATCCCAAACCAGGTGGGCTGCTGTGATGAAGGAGTGGGCCCCCAGAAAAAGAAATGTGCACAATGTCCGGTGACTGCTTTGGCCTGTAATGGGAGCAATGAGGGTGTTATTACCTCCAATTTTTTTAAAAAAATTTTATTTATTTGACAGAAAGATTAGGGGCACACCAGGGCCTCCTGGCAAACTGCAGATGAACTCCAGGCACATGTGCCACTTTGTACATCTAGCTTTACATGGGTACTGGGGAATCAAACCCAGGCTATCAGGCTTTGCAAGGAAATGCCTCTAACTGCTGAGCCATCTCCCCATCCTAGTATTACATTTTGGGGAAAAAAAAGTTTCAGATTTTGGGCTTTGGAGATGGCTTAGCAGTTAAAAGGGCTTTCCCTTAAACATTAAGGACCTCCTAAGCTGGAGACCATCAAGTACAACTCCCCATAACCCATGTAAAAAAGCTGGACGTGGCCATGCATATCTGTAACTCCAGTCTGGGGTTGAGAAGAGGAACTTGGGCTCCCTGATGGTTAACATCTCCTGTCTGGTTGAGAGACCCCAGTACATGGATAAGCCACAAGAGAACAACCAACATTCTCCTCTGGCCTCTCCATGCAGACACAAAGGATGCATGTATCTGCACACACACGGGGGTATACCACAAATCACACATACCACATGCATACTTCACACATACGTGCCTTTGTGTAAAAAAATAAATAAATTGAGGACTGGAGAGATGGCTTAGTGGTTAAGGAACTTGCCTGCAAAGCCTGAGGACCCATGTTCAACTCCCCAGATCCCACATAAGCCAGATGCACAAGTGACACATACCCAAAATCACACATGTGTACAAGGTGGCACACACATCTGGAGTTCAATTACAGTGGCTGGAGGCCCTGGAGCACCAATTCTCTCTCTCTCTCTGTCTCTCTCTGTCTCTCTCTCTCTCTCTCTCTCTCTCTCTCTCTTTTGGACTTGCCTCAAAAAAAATTGAGATTTTGGATTTTCAGATTAGGGGTGCTTAACTTGAAAATCTGAAACACTTCTGGGGGCCAAGCACTTTGGGTAAGGGACACATTAACCTATAGTTCACTAGCTGTAACAGTAGTGAGAGAAAAGACAGAGGCTTGGTCCCCGTGTTTCCCTGGGAAGAAATGAATGTGATGTACCACACATCTTTCTACCCCAGATAAAGCTCAGAAGACAGAACAAACCACATTTGTACCAAAACCCAATTTGGTGAGCCAGTGGGGTTTGGGGGTTATTACAGAGCAGCTGCATCACTTCAGAGTCCCACCCCATCCTGGACAACATCTTCAGGGACGCTTATGTTTACACCTAGCTGACCTTCTACCTCTCGTATCTTCTAGCTTCTCCCTAGATCAGTTGTAGCTAGGGGGAAGACAGGAGGGAACAACAGCTGGATCCTCCCTTCTTCCTTCTACTAGGGAGGTCTGTAGCTTTTTACCAAGGTATTCCATTAAAAAGAAAAACATGAATTAGTGAATGAAATGAGGGACAGTGTGGTTTCCATTACGGCTAGCCAATGCCAGTGGTCAACCAAAAGTTCATTCAGTTAGACCTACACATGGAGATGAAAGCACCAGCTTAGTTTATTGGTGTTAAATTGGTTGGCAGAAACAAAAGCCTCCCCAGCTAGTAACTAGTAGCTAGCATTAGCTGCTGATAGTGTGGAAGGCACTGTTCTAATAAGGCCTTTGCCAGTATTAACCAAATCGCCTAAAGTAGGCTTTGTAATTACACTCTTTTCACAGATGGGGAATACCAGGACAGTTTCATTTGTTCATTAGTGGAGTAAAGCACCAAGGATGAAAATTGAGACTGTAGCATCCTACTCCAGAAACTGCACTAAGCTATATACTGAGATCACCTGGGAAGATTTTAAAATCAAATATGGGTTTCTCAGTCTCACCCAAGACCAAATGCATCAGAACACCTGGGGTCAGGTCCCTGCATGGATATTTAAAGTAGTTCTAGTGACAGAGGAGTGCTCAGTACTAAACATCTCTATCACACCTTTGAAGGCTCAGGGTCCATTGCAAAAGAGTTGGCAGGAAGAATGTAATCACCAAAGGAAGGGTAGGACTCCTTACAGTGCATTCTTCCAGACACAAAATGGCCTGGATATCCATGACCTCACAGTGCCTGACACAAGACCAGTATAATAGGAGGAAATGATGTTGACATCAAAATAAGAGACTGAGGGGGAGGGGGATAGGATGGAGAGTGGAGTTGTGAAGATGAAAGGGGAGGGTATCATGGTTTATTGTCTATAATTATGGAAATTGTCAATAATTTTTTTTTAATTTGGGGCTGGAGAGATGGTTTAGCAGTTAAGGTGCCTGCCTGCCAAGCCTAAGAACACCCGTTTGATCTCCAGGTCCCACGTTTAGCCAGATGCAAAAAGTGACACAAGCACATGCACGCCTCTGGAGTTCTTTCACAGCAGCTGAAGTGGCCCTGGCGTGCTCATTCTCTCTCTCTCTGACTCTTCCTCTCTGTTTCTCTCTCTCAAAAAAAAAAAAATTAAGAGTGCAGACTCATCTTAGAAGATATCTGAGAGGGGGAGGGGCAGGGATCAAAGGGTGATCCTACCTAAAGTAGGAAGCAGGCTCCAAGCATGAATGGGTAAGCTAGCGCTGTGTCTTTTGTTCTGTTGTTGCTTTTTATTTTTATTTATTTATTTATTTATTTTTGCTGAAATTAAAGGTGTGTATCACCAAAAAAATAAATAAATAAAGTACTTCTAGTGATACCTTCAGGGTGCAGTGTTTCCTACCAGAACCAGTGCCCTAACTTGCATTGCTCCACATTTCTCTCCTAGTTTGCTTTAGTTTAAAGTAGAAAGACGTTCCAAAGAGGTATAATAATCAGGTTTTGTTCTTAAAGATATTTAGTTAGGGAGATGGAGACTACATTGAAGGTACATTATAAAAGTGCTATCTTGGAATTCAAAGGAAGAAGTTCAGATCTGCCTGGGTGGGAAGCAGAACCAGGAACTAGATGGTAGGGCACATGTGGTCTGGGCCAGGCTATATGCTAATCCAGACACTAAGCTGCAATGTAAACCTGAGAAAAGTGTGTACTCAGTTTTAGAAATGAGTAAACTGGGGCTGGGAAGATGACTCAGTGGTTAAAGGTACTTGCTTGCAAAGCCTGCTCACCCTAGTTCAGTTCCCAAGCCACCCACATAAGCCAGATTTTAAAAGTGGCTTTAATCATGTTGTGTTCATTTAACAAGTACAAAGTGATCAAATAAAAATTAAAGAGAGATGGCTTAGTGGTTAAGGCGTTTGCCTGTGAAGCCTAAGGACCCCAGTTTGATTCTCCAGGTCCCACGTAAGCCAGATATACAAGGTGGCGCATGCATCTGGAGTTTGTTTGCAGTGGCTGGAAGCCCTGGCGCGTCCATTCTCTTTTACTCTCTCACTCTGCATCTTTCCTTCTCACAAATAAATCCCAACATTTGGGAGGCAAACATAGAATTGCTATGAGTTCAAGGCTACCTTGAGACTACATAGTGAATTCCAGGTCAGCCTGGGCTGAAACAAGACCCTACCTGGAAAAAAAAAAAATTACATGAGTAAACTGCTCAGAAGTTAACTACCTTGTCCAAGATCACACCATTGGTCAGTAGTAGAAACAGGTTAAGAGCTGAGGTCTCTGCAATGCCACATGCTCTCCACTGCACACTCCATCTGAAAGAAGCCAGAAGAATGTGGAACCCATCCAAGAATGGATATAGTGGATAGAATTGGAAGAGGCTGGGGATGTCGTTCAGTGGTAAAGCACTTGCCTAGCATTCTCAAGTCTCTGGGTTCCATCCCAGCCCAGCAAAATAAATATAAATAAATAAATAAAAATGGAATGAATGATTATAAAGACAAAATAAATAAAAGCTATAAAATCATTATACCAGAAACTGTTTTACTTTTAAGAATGGGGCAATACATGAAAACAGAAAAAGATACGAACATAATGGCAGGTTGGGGGCACAAGGAGGAGTTTGAGGTTTTATTTTACATGCTTTCTTGTTAAGTAGTAATATATAACTACTTTTACTGGAATTACAAACTGTTGATAACATTAAAAGAGAAAGGAACCACCAAAAAAAAAAAAAAAGCCGGGAGTATGGTGGTACGTGTCTTTAATCCCAGCACTCAGAAGGCAGAGGTAGAAGGATCACTGTGAGTTCAAGGCCAGCCTAAGACTACATAGTGAATTCCAGATCAGCCTAGGCTACAGAGAAAACCCTACCTCAAAATAAACAAAAGAGAGAGAATGAGAGGGATTGTTTGGAGATCACTTAAGTATCTAAGTGAATATGAATGTAGCTAGAGAGTATAGTGAGGTAGGGTTGTGAAGAGGTAGCCAGTGTTGAAAACCTGAAGGGATAACTGCATTTGCTATCAACAAAATATAAGTTATGGAGTTTAAAATAAAACAAATATAGCTTCTTCCCTGGTGAGTCAGCAAAGTCCACATGTTCATCTTGACAGTCAGGGGGAAGACTTGGATGAAATGGTTAGTAATTTCTCACTTCTCCAGTTGCAGAGTAGAGAGAGCATGGAGGTGGGCATATTCTGAGTGTTGTGAGCCTTTCTTAGCTAGATGAGAAAGGAACAGTTTTCTAGCAGCAGGTGACAACAAGCACACCACCTACTTCTCTCTCCTATGACCCATAGGCAGGTGGTCTAGCTGTCACCCCTGCTCCCTCCTTTAGAGCCATCTAAGAAGAGCCAGGCGAGGATAATGCCTGAAGCCACCCTGAGTCTCAGGTCTGAGGTATGTGTACAACAAACAGAGTACCTCAAGCTAAAGTGACTCACCAGTTATTTTTAATTTCTCAGCTAAAATATCATTTGTAGTGAGGTAGTGTATATATGTAGACCCATCTACAAAAGACACAGACTGGAGGATCACTTAATCCTCAGGGCCATCCTGAAATCCCCATCTTTAAAAACAAAAGTAAAAGCTGGGCATGCTGGGTCACATGGGTAATTACACCATGAAATTACAGAGGTAGCTGTAATTCCGGCTACTTCTGAGACTGAAGCAAGATCATGTGTCAAGGCTAACCTACTTTAATGAGATCCTATATCAAAATAAAAGAAAATGAGCTGGAGGTGAAGCTCGGTGGTAAAGCACTTGGCTAGAAAAGAAGTGGATTGTACTTAAAAGTTTATCAGGATTGCCGGGCGTGGTGGCGCACACCTTTAATTCCAGCACTCGGGAGGCAGAGATAGGAGGATCGCCATGAGTTCGAGGCCACCCTGAGAATACAGAGTGAACTCCAGGTCAGCCTGAACTAGAGTGAGACCCTACCTCGAAAAGCCAAAAAAAAAAAAAAAAAAGTTTATCAGGATTAAGTGAGTTAATATGTGGAAAGTGCTAGGGGCAGTGTCAATGTGTAGTAAACTATGATAGTACACAGTCATAATGGTCATTCAGTTTCAGACTGCAGTGGTGTTGTGTCTGATAGTTTAGCTACTCTAGATGGTAGGGATCAAAGGGCCCTGGATCCTGGTCAAAAGATGTTTCTCAGGGACTCAGACTAAAAATCTGTGTATGGAGGGGGTTGGAGGGATGGGATTTGTAGCGAAGAGCAAGGATGATACCCAGGGCTTAAGCCTGAGTAGCTGAATATTATGGCACTCAAAAACAGAGAAGCTGGGCCGGGCGTGGTGGCGCACGCCTTTAATCCCAGCACTCGGGAGGCAGAGGTAGGAGGATCGCTGAGAGTTCGAGGCCACCCTGAGACCTCATAGTGGATTCCAGGTCAGCCTGAGCCAGAGTGAGACCCTACCTCGGAAAACCAAAAAAAAAAAAAAAGAGAAGCTGGGCTGGAGAGATGGCTTAGCAGTTAGGGCGCCTGCCTGCTAAGCCTAAGAACGCTGGTTCCAATCTCCAGCGGTTCCAATCTCCAGGTCCCACGTTTAGCCAGATGCAGTGACGCAAGGGCGCAATGCCGCACTTGCCCACAAGGGGGCGGACGCATCTGGATTTCGTTCACAGCAGCTGAGAGACTGCTGGCGCGCCTATTCTCTATCTGTCGCCCTCTCCCTCTCTCTCTGTCTGTCTCTCTCTCTGTCTCTCTCCAAAAATAAATAAAATTTAAAAAAATAAAAAATAGAAAAAACAGAGAAGCTGGCTGCAAGGGCATATATCTTAAGTTTAGCAGTAATTTAAAGAAGACGCAAAACTGTTTCTAAAATTTTGTTTTTTTCTGAAAAATTGTCTTGTGTGTGTATGTATACATGTGTATGTGCAACTACACATGTGTAGTGCACATATGAGTACATGTGTGGAGGCCAGAGGCTGACAGCAGGTGTCTTTCTCAACTGCTTTATACTTTTTTTCCTGGACAGAGTCTCTCACTTGAACTTAGGGCTCACCATTTTGGCTAGTCTAGCAACCAGCTTGCTTGTCTCCCTTGTCTCCACTTTGGGGCACTGGGATTCATGGGTGCTGAGACCCGAACTCCAGTCCTAATGCTTGCCTGCAAGCATGTCATCCACTGAGTCATCACTCCAGCTCCTTTTTTGAAAATTTATGACAGATTTATTGAGTTATACATACCATAAAATATACTTATTATAAGTGAATGACTCAATCATTTTTAAACTTACAGGTTGTACAACCACCACCACAACCCAATTATATTTTCATCATCCTAAAAAGAAACTGTACCTATTTTTACTTAGTCCTTTATTTCTACCGCCAACATGTTGTGTTGGATATTGTAAGATAATTACTGAATTTTCCTTTTTGCAGGATGGCATAGTAAATCCAACAATAAGAAAAGATTTGAAAACCGTCCCAAAATTTTACTGCTGTCCAATTGAAGGATGTCCTCGAGGCCCTGACAGACCATTTTCTCAGTTTTCTCTCGTAAAACAGGTATTTTACTTTTCTTACCATGCTTCCCAGAGGGTGGAATGCAGGAGGCATAAGCCTGATGTGCGTCCTGATTGCTTATCAAACCTACCAGAGATTTAGGGAGAGTTCTCATGGGGCTGTTGGCCAGGCCCCTCCATTGGTTCACAAAGCATTGTGGGTGTGTTGCAAAATGGAAAAAAAGAGTCTTGTGAAGCAAAGGGCCCAGCCCCAGGTTTGGAAAGAAGAAAAGCAGACCATTCTGCCAAGAGGGAGGACACTTGTACTTGCAGATCATACGGTGAGTGTCCCTCCAGCAGCAGGGGAGAAGACCCCAAGTCACTGTTCTCCCAGCAGAGGAGAACTTTGGGGAGTGGCTGTCTTTCAGGGAGGGAGAAGGGTTCAGCCACGTAGGAAAGAGGAATTGAGGACTGGAAGAGATTGGTATCTAAAATGTTCCCTTGAGGGTCTGCTGAAGGATGTCCTGAGAGGACCATCACCAAGACTTTTTCCTGCCCATCGCACTTATTTACGGAGTCTGGCTAGTGGCTATCATGACTGGATTCAACAGTCTCCACTTAGCATGAAGTCATGGTCATACAAAGCACCTGTGGGGCTCTTCCTCCTCCAGCCTTCTCATGGGCAGGAGTTTCTGTACTTTCTCCTCTTTCCTTCTCTTAACCTAATAGTCTCTCTAAACCTTTCAAAAAAAATAGGCCTATGATAAACCACAATTTGCCTGTTTTTAAATTGTCTTGATTTGAAATGCTGTGTCTGCCCCATTGAGTCATTAATTTGGGGATGCTGGTGGTTCTTGGAGTGTTGCTGCTTCTCATCTCCACGCCTTCTGTCCCTGCAGCACTTTATGAAGATGCATGCAGAGAAGAAACATAAATGCAGCAAGTGCAGCAATTCATATGGAACTGAATGGGACTTGAAAAGACATGCAGAGGACTGTGGCAAGACCTTCCAGTGCACATGCGGCTGTCCCTATGCCAGCAGAACAGCACTGCAATCTCACATCTATCGAACCGGCCACGAGATTCCTGCAGAACACAGGTAAGGAGCAAAGAAATGGTGTTGAGTAGCAGTGGAACACTTTGAACCAGGGCTGGAGAGATAGCTTAGCTGTTAAGATGCCTGCCTGCAAAGCCAAAGGACCCTGGTTTGATTCTCCAGGACCCACGTAAGCCAGATGCACAAGGTGGCACATTCATCTGGAGTTTGTTTGCAGTGGCTAGAGGCCTTGGCACACCCATTCTCTCTCTCTCTCCCCCCTCCCCTGTCTCTCCCTCCCTCTTTCTCAAATAAATAAAAAATTTAAAAATATATATTTTTTGAAAAGACTTTGAATTGGAGCTTCTAGGAGAGCCAACCATGTAGGCAGAGCAAAAGGAATAATGGTGAAAATCTGTGACATCAAAGAAGGCATGCTAGTTAATTACTCTACCACTGACTGAGTCATATCCCACTCTCATTTTACTATCTTTTTTTAATTAAATTTCATTTCAGTGTGTGTGTGCGCGCACACGTATACCAGGGTCTCTTGCCCCTGCAAATGATCACCAGATGCTTGTATCATTTTTTGCTTCATGCTTTACATGGGTGACGGGAATTTAACCCAGGCCATTAGGCTTTGCCTTTAAAATTGATGCACTGTCTCCCAAGTGCCTTTTTACCTTTTTAAATTAGTGTATATGAGTGTGTGGTTTGCAGGTCAGAGAGCAAACTCTCTTGACGTTTCAGAAGCACATTTACCTCCTTTGAGATACAGTCTCTCATTGGACTGAACTTCATCAGTTAGCTAAGTGCTGGTCAGTGATCCTTTGGTCTCTAACTCCCTAGCAGTGGGATTACATGTGTGTGCCACCACTCCTGACATTTTATGTGGATACTGAGAATTCAACTCCATTCCTCATGCTTGCAAGGCAAGCACTTTACCAACTGAGCTAACTCCTTAGCCTTTTTTTTTTTTTTTTTTTTTTTTTTTTTTTTTTGGTTTTTCGAGGTAGGGTTTCACTCTGGTCCAGGCTGACCTGGAATTAACTATGTAGTCTCAGGGTGGCCTCGAACTCTCGGCGATCCTCCTACCTCTGCCTCCCGAGTGCTGGGATTAAAGGCGTGCGCCACCATGCCCGGCTCCTTTTTTTCATTTTTGAGACAAGGTCTCACTGAATTGCTGGGGCTGGTCTTGAACTCACCCTGTACTTTAGGCAGACCTTGAATTTGCAATCCTCCTTCCTCAGCTTCCCACATAGCTAGGATTACAGGCCATTATCAGGCCATTTTGCACTTCGTTTTAAAAGGTCAAATTTACATTTGGTATAATAGCTTTCTACTTTAGGCATAGTAACACTTCCAAGTTATCTTATGCTTAAAATGGAAGTTGAGACCAGTTCTGGTGGCACACACCTGGAACCTCAGCACTTGAGACACAGGCAAGTTCAAGGCTAGCCAAAACTACATAGTGAGACCCTGACTCCAAAACAAGGTTATGCTTCCTTCCTCCCGTTCGTATATTTCTGAATATCCACCCACCATAACACACCCAATTCTCAGGGCTGCTAGAGAGATGTGTGTTGATGTGGGAAATGGCATGTGTGAGTAAGTGGCTAAGATACAGTGGTATGTTCAAAGAGAGATGCATTTTAAAATTCATCTTGGGCTGAAGAAATGGCTCAGCAGTTAAAAGTGCTTGCTTTTCAGATTTATCTTTTCTTGCTCTGTCATTGTTTTCAGGGATCCACCTAGTAAAAAAAGGAAAATGGAAAACTACCTACAAAGCCAGAAGTTATCCAGAAAGACCATTGAATCACTGAACAGCCAACCAACCCCTCCTCCAGACACTCACAAACTAGAAGCTTCAGAGATGAAACTAATAGCATCTTTTGAAGACTCTTGCAGCTCTAATGCCAAAAAACAGAGTGTCACAACACCTCCAAGATACCCTCAGAAGTTGCTTCTCCCAAAGCCCAAAGTGGCTCTGGTTAAACTTCCAGTCATGCAGTTTTCTCCCATGTCTGTCTTTGTGCCTACAGCTGACTCTTCGGCCCAGCCTGTGGTGTTAGGTGTGGATCAGGGCACCACTGCAGGTGCTTTGCACTTGGTGCCCTTGTCTGTAGGAACCCTGATCCTCGGCCTAGATTCAGAGGCCTGCTCTCTGAAGGAGAGCCTACCTCTTCCAAAAATCATCAGTCCTATTGTTGAACCAGTTAGTACAGGTATTCAAGTGAATTTGGGTAAAAGTCCGTCTAATCTCTTACAAGAACTGGGAAATGCATGTCAAAAGAACAGCATTTCTTCAATCAATGTGCAAACGGATCTGTCCTTTGCCTCACCAAACTTGATACCTTGTGCTCCATGGCTTGGCCCTGATTCCTCTGTGTCATCTTGTTCTCAGACTGATCTGTCGTTTGATTCTCAAGTGTCCCTTCCCATCAGTGTTCATACCCAGACATTAATACCCAGCACAAAGGTCACTTCATCCATAGCTGCTCAGACTGACACGTTTATAGACACCTGTTTCCAGCCAGGTGGGATTTCTAGAGAAACCCAAACCAGCGGGATACAAAGTTCCTCAAATGGCCGTGTACAGATGGACCAAGCTGGACTGTGTGGAGACATCTTTGAGAGTGTCCATTCATCGTACAGTGTTCCTGCAGACAACATTATGAATAACAGCTTAGTAGCAGAGACAATAACTCATGGTTTGTTACCTCAGAATGACCCTAAGATTTTAAACCAAGTTATTGAGAAGTCTGCAACCATACTAAATTTCAGTACACAGAATAGCATGCTTCCTCCACAGAACATGACAGATAATCAGACCCAAACCATAGACCTGCTAAGTGACTTAGAAAACATCTTGTCCAGTAACCTGCCTAGTCAGACACTAGATAACCGAACTCTTTTGTCTGACACAAATCCTGGGTCTGATACACAGCTCCCACCTGGCCCTGCCCAGAATTCTGGAATTGATTTTGATATTGAAGAGTTTCTTTCAGCCTCAAATATTCAGACTCAGACAGAAGAGAGTGAACTTAGCACTATGACCACTGAACCAGTCTTGGAATCCCTGGACATAGAAACCCAAACTGACTTCTTATTTGCAGACCCCTCTGCACAGCCCTATGGGTGCAGGGGAAACTCAAACTTCTTAGGCCTTGAGATGTTTGACACACAGACACAGACAGACTTAAACTTCTTCTTAGACAGTAGTCCTCACCTGCCCCTTGGCAGCATTCTGAAACACTCCAGCTTCTCCATGAGCACCGACTCGTCCGATACAGAGACCCAAACCGAAGGAGCCTCCACTGCCAGAAGCACGCCTGCTCTAGAGAGTAAGGTTCAGTTGAGCAGTGCAGAAACACAGACCATGAGTTCTGGCTTTGAGACCCTGGGGAGCTTATTCTTCACCAGCAATGAAACCCAGACAGCAATGGATGACTTCCTTCTGGCTGACCTAGCCTGGAACACGATGGAGTCTCAGTTCAGCTCTGTGGAAACCCAGACATGTGCTGAGTTGCACTCCGTCTCCAATTTCTGAAGGTGGTGGCCACCTGGACACGTCACTTACTCCTTCCTGGCAGGTTTAGAGCAGGGGGATCAAGGACAACAGTACTGCCTCGGGAATGTCACTAATGGTGCAGCTGTTCAGTCTCTGCAGTTCTTTGCCTTCCGTACTTGTAAACATAAGTTTGTGTATAAATGTGAATGTATTATAAAGTGTAAGATGTTGTGTAAAATGTTTTTGTGTTGCCTATGTTTGCTCTTCTGTAGCTAGTCATTCCATTTTTAAAGTATCTCATACTGTAAAATCTATACAACCATTTGGGTGAAGCCAACCATACCAGGTACCTGGGTGCAAACTTTGCAAATCTTCAAAATGTTTCCACTAGCGCAGCAAATTTAGGTGGTGGCACACAGACGCTTTCAGCCAATGTGTCTGTGCCTGGGCACTCCGATGTGCCACCTCTCTGCTTGGCCGTTGCTTTTCTGGCTTCAGTGCTGAGGGAAACTACAGCTGCTTTAGCTTTTGCAACACCTTTCATGTAATCTTTGCTATCCTTTCTCATGCACTGTGATCGCTACCACCTTGAGCATATGGTCCTTTCCTTGTAGAGATTGGCTGCTTTGCTGTTTGTGCACGAGCCACAAGCGCTTAGCTTAAGTAGCCGTTCTGGTAACAGTAAGGCATCTGAACATGAGCGTGGGCATTCATCCTGGGCTGCTTCCTGCTTTGTAAAAAGTTTTCCTCTGCTTTCTCTCCACCACTACTCAGAAGACTGCTATGACCAGACATGTAAGTTTCCCCAGGCCAGCCTCCAGAGCTTCTGACTAGGTATAAATTGGGATTCTTGTGACCACCCCCCCTCCTTGAGTTCAGTTAATTTAGTAAAGCCGCTCACAGAACTCAGGGAAACAGATATTGCAAAGCATAAGGTATGTGGGAAGGGGCACAGGGCTTCCACACCCTCTAGGCATATCCACCACCCTCCAGGGACCTCTGCATGTTGAGCTATATAGAAACCCTCCAAACCCAGTTTTTTAGAGGTAAATTTATGGGAGCTTCATTAATGGGCACAATTAAATCACTGGCTGTGATCACCTTAACCTTCAGCCCCTTTCCTGTCCCTGAAGGTTGGGGGATGGAACTGATCATACCTTGATATTCTTGTGACTAATCCCTATCTGGAAGCTACCTAGAGGCCACCAGTCAACAGTAACCTCATTAGTATATGAGAACAAACATGTATTCTGAATATTACAAGGATCTTAGGAGTTGTATGCTAGGGAGGAAGCCCAAATACATATTTCCCTATATCATGTCCCTCCTATTCTCCACAGCAGGTCAGGGGACTACAGAGTCAGTTCCCATAATCCACCTACAGGCTGTATCTGAGCTTGTCCCTCTTGTTAAAAAGGAAAGTGGAAGCTGGGTGTGGTGGCACATGCCTTTAGACCCAGCACTTGGGAAGCAGAGGTAGGCTCACTGTGAGTTCAAGGCCAGCCTGAGTCTAATTCCAGGTCAGCCTGGACTAGAGCAAGACCCTACCTCTAAAAAAAAAAATAAAAATAAAAAAAGGAAAAAGTGGGAAGAGGAAAGGAAATTACTGCTCAACCTCCATTTTCAATGCTTTGCACTTTCAAGCTTCATAGGACAAGTGTGTTCTGTAATTAAAGTGACTTTATTGAATTTAAAAAAATGCTTTGGTCTAACCAGGATATTTATCTGTGCCTTGAGGCTATCAATCATAGAATAGATCCATTTAAAGTATGGTGTTCTGTATTTTGTTGTGATACCAAACATTCTTTATAGAAAAAGAGGTGAAAACCTTGCTTCAATAGTCAAGAACATTTGCTGAGAGGAGAGCCAGGTCAAGCACATGTTGGGGGTTCTCTGTGGCAGCTTGCAGGGAAGTAAGGTCAGCATGGCCTGTGAGCTCTTTACCTCACGTGCTGTTGTTTCCGTGGTGCATGCTTGTGCTGCTGGAGGCTGAGTCCTCAGAACCTAAGGCGTCTAATGATTATTACATCATGGTGTTGCTGCTAATGCGTATTCTATACATCTGATGAAAGACTTGGGAATGGGTGAATAACATGCCCGGGCAGATAAACTCAGCCCAGTGGATAAACATTGACTTTGGGCACAGATGCCTAGGAATATGGGTCTCAGAACAAACATAAAGCCTTAACTTAAGTTTTCATTGCTTTGGAATTGTCACTGCCTTAATGTTTAAAGAGCTATTTAAGGCCTCCTAAAGGAGGGGTGCATGTTTGTCTGTGGCTTTGTGTAAATATACGTGCAGTGATCTGTGGCTTTAAATGTTTCCGTGGCAATGCTATAGTTATTTACAGGGGGGAAAATGGAGCATGTAATTGTTCCTCATGTACAAGAACTGTTCCCACACTACCTTAGTCACCTGAAATGTCCTAAGATTATTTGTGAAAACTGAAATTCAGTAATTAAAAAGAAGCTAAAATTCTACTCAAGATGTGACTAATATTTTGATGCCTTAACTTTGACTTGACTTTAATTTTTATTTGTCTGTGTGTATTGAGGGGAGGCACATATGCCATGCATACAGATACTTTGCATCTGACTTTACATAGGTACTGAGGAATTGAACCCAGGTCAGTAGACTTTGTAAACAGTGTCTTTAACTGCTGAGCCATCTCCTCAGCCCCTACTTTTAGTTTTTACAAACTGATCTTCAGAAGTCAATAATGAAATGACTGTGTCCAGTTACTTTTCATTTTTGACACAGGCCAGAGGCCAGGGTGAGGGGGCCGCTCATGTAACCCAGGCTGGCCTCAAACTCACTGTGTAGCTGAGGATGACCTTCAACTCCTGATCCTTTTGTCTCCACCTCCCACTGTGATTACAGGCAAATATTACCTTGCCCAGGTAGTTCAGGGGAATGGACTCCAGGACTTAGTATGCTCTAGGCAAGGACTCTTCCAACTAAGCTCCATCTCCAGTCTCTATCCCCTTCCCCCATTCCTTTTATTCTTGCTTTACTTTTGGTCTTGAAAATAAGACAATTTTCCTTAAAAGACATTGTAGGGCTGGAAATATGGCTCAGCAGTTAGAGGCATGTGCTTACAAAGCCTACTGGCCTGGGTTCAATTCTGCAGCATGTACATAAAGCCCGACATACAAAGTGGTGCAAACATGTCATCTGTTTGCAAGAGACCATGGGACACCCATGCACACACACACATAAAATAAGTAAAAACAAAATTTAAGACATTCTATTATTAGAGTTTGTATTTTGATATAGACAAGTACTTTATACTTTAGGATTCTATTTAGGAAATATGTTAAAAGTATATAATTAATTTATTCCAATTCATCAAATATGATCATTTTATTTTTTAATATTAATTTGAGACAGTGAGTATCCATGCACCAAAGCCTCTTGACACTGCAGATGAACTCCATCCAGATGCCTGTGCCACTGTGCCTCTGGCTTTACATGGGTGCTGGGGAATCAAACCCAGGCCAGCAGGCTTTATAAGCAAGTGCTTTTAACCACTGAGCCATTTCCCCAGCCCAGATGTGATCATTTTCTATTGGCTGCCTTTTATCTCTGAATAGCTTACAAAAAGCAGGGGCCGGGGGGAGGGTGGCTAGAGTATCAGAAGCATTTTGCTCAGTCACTAGTTTTCAGGAATGCCAAGTCAGTGTTCCTGATTCCTACAGAAAAGGGAACAGAATACATTGTATGGAGCATGCTAAGGTTTGAAGTTACTTTCTTGTTTAAAGAAAATGGCCAGCATTGGTCTAGCTATGAAACCACTTATTAGTGCTGGCAACTGATGAAATTACTTTTTAGAATGTTTATAGTAATTCAAACCTGCTAATCTGGTATCTAAATAACATGCTGTCTGGTCGTTTTCTATTTTGCTTTTTTTTTTTTTTTTTTTTTTTTTTGGTTTTTCCAGCTCAGGCTGACCTGGAATTCACTGTGTAGTCTCAGGGTGGCCTTGAACTCATGGTGATCCTCCTACCTCTGCCTCCTGAGTGCTGGGATTAAACGGGTGCACCACCATACCCAGCTCTATTTTGTTTTTTGAGACAGGATCTTGCTGTGGAGCTTGGCCTGGTATTACCATGTAGCCCAGATTGGCCTTGACTTGGGTAATCCTCCTGCAACCTTCTGAGTGCCAGGATTGTAGCCACCTCACCTGGCTTTATCTGGTACATTTGAGTACAGCGCTACTCAAACTTGTTCTGTCAACACCCTTAGTGAGGAAGGAACATGTAACTTTAGGGGACTAAGAGTGAAGTCTTTTTTTTTTTATTTTATTTTTTTTATTTTTTTATTCTGAGGTATGGTCTGCCCAGGCTGACCTGGAATTCACTCATAGCTGGCTTTGAACTCATAGTGATCCTCCTATACTTTAGTCTGTTAGTGCTGGGATGAAAAACATGCACCACCACTCCCAGCTAGAGGTGAAGTCTGAAGTCAAGCAAGCACAATGCAGTCTTACTCTCACAATGTATTTGTTGTCACCTGAAGAGTGTTGAAGTGCCATTGATTTGACACTAGGAAGTCTCACCTTCAGCATCCAAATGTGACGCCAATTGTTAAAAGACATGCAAGGCCGGGCGTGGTGGTGCACACCTTTAATCCCAGCACTTGGGAGGCAGAGGTAGGAGGATCACCGAGAGTTCAAGGCCACCCTGAGACTACATAGTGAATTCCAGGTCAGCCTGGACCCCTGGACCAGAGTGAGACCCTACCTCGGAAAAAAAAAAAAAAAAAGACATGCAAGATGCTGGCTAATCAAATAGTCATGACCAAAGAAGGACTTCATTGTTTGCTAGTACTCGATGTTGACACCACACTTACCTGTAGATATGTGAAAAGAAACACAGACTAAAGAGGAAATGGAGAGTTCTTGGGTTATTGTTGTCAAACATTAGTATATTTGTGTGGGTTACATGTAAAAGTAAACACTTCAGAGAAGCAAGGCCCAAACCGTATAAATGATTAAGGCCCATCTTGAACCTGAACTACAGTACCAGTGTTGATTCAGTTTGACAAACTTAAACCTACGTCATATATTGTTTTACTAACAACCTCTGTAGCTGTTCTAAGTCTATAAATATCACATATGAGTAACCTATTGTCATGGCCATTCACTAAGTTTGGTACTTTATCTGAGGCAAGTCAATGTTACAGAAAACAGACTGCCAGAATGACAACAAAACAAGTGCCATTCTGTTTTTGTTTTGATTTTTGTTTTTGTTTTTTCCAGGTAGGGTCTCGCTCTGGCCCAGGCTGACCTGGAATTCACTATGTAGTCTCAGGGTGGCCTTGAAATCACAGTGATCCTCCTATCTCTGTCTCTCAAGTGCTGGGATTAAAGGTGTGCATGCCTAGCTGTTCTTAATCTACCAGTGAAATAGTAAAAGAAATCTCTAAAAACGAGAACACAATTGAAAAACATTATCTACTTGTTATTCTCTAACACATTACCTCAAGATGAACTAAGGCCTTTGCAGCCTAGAATAGTGAGTGCATTAGTGTGGTGTGTGCAGTAAGTCCTTGTTCTGAGCTTGGCATCTTGTTGCTTCTGCTTGCAGCATTTTGTTTGCTGCTTTTTCCATGACCTGGGTGAAATATTTGGTTTTAGGATTGCATCTCAAACATGCTGATTAGGACGGAATTTGAAAATGACCTCCTAATTTATCTTTTCTGTACTGTGATGGGAAATGGCTTCAAAAAACGCAGAGCCCTTGCTACAATAAAACTTTGGCAGAAGCTGGGCGTGGTGGCACATGCCTTTAAATCCCAGCACTTGGGAGGCAGAGGTAGGTGGATCACTGTGGGTTCAAGGCCACCCTGAGACTACATAGTGAATTCCAGATCAGCCTAGAGTGAGACCCTACCTCGGAAAAAAAAAAAAAAAAAAAACTTTGACAGAAGGCAGTGCATCCAAACTAACTTATTACAAAAAAATATTGAGGGTGCTGGAGAGATGGCTCATCACTTAAAACTGCTTCTGTGCCACATCAGGATTTAAGAGTGCCTGAGTTCACTTTCCCAGCACCCATTTAAAACAGCTGGGCATGACCACGACTCCTGGAGTCCCAGTCCTGTGAGGAGCAGGGATAGCCAGTGGTCTCTGGCCTCTGTATGCATGCTCACAAGGTCCGCACATCTACACACACGTGTGCATGCACCACACCACATATATTATGCACATGCATCTGGAATTCATTTGCAGTGGCTAGAGGCCCTGAAGCACCCACTCTCATTCTCCGCCCCCCTTTCAAATAAATAAATAAAATGTTTTAAAAGTTCAGTAACATCCAGAGGAGCCAAAGATCCACATATTTGTCCAAATCCTCACTCTGATTTAATTAACCTGTTGTCTAAGAGTGACATCCCTTTTCTCTCTGCAAAGTCCACATTCTCTCTGGGGAAGGTAGCAATTCCTCTTCCTCTGGGCCTTCCCCTGCCTCACTAGGCTTCCCTCAGCCACCCTCCAGAGGCTGTAGCTCCTGCCTCAGTGGGTCCCTCAGGTCATGTGGGAACCCTTGTTGAATGCAAAATTTGAAAGCAGTGAACTATTGTCAGGTTTTTAAATTTATTTATTTGGGGGGGGGCGAGGAATTGGTGCACCAATGCCTCCAGCTGCTGCAAGTGAACTCCAGACACATGGGCCACCTTGTGCAGCTGGCTTACATGGGTCCTGGGGAATTGAACCTGGGTCCTGGGGAATCAAACCTGGATCCTTTGGCTTTGCAGGCAAGTGCCTTAACCACTAAGCCATCTCTCCAGCCCTATTGTCAGCTTTTATCCAAAGCATCTGGGACAACTCACAAAAGAAGGTATAGGGAGGGTCATCAGATCCCCACCTGAGATCTATGGTAATTCCTGTGGCAGCTATATGCAATAGCATACCAGGTCTTCTGACCTCAGAGTATATAGATTAAAAGATCAAGAAACAATGTGCTCCATCAAAGTGCTTTCTTTGGGGTCTCATGCTCTGGAGGTAAGCCCTCACCCTGAGACTGAGGGAGGAGCATCCACTGGGATAATCCACTATAGTGAACCCCACTGAAGTGCTTTCTTTGGAGTCTCATGCTCTGTAAGTGTGGTGGTTTTGTTCAGGTGTCCCCCATAAACTTAGGTGTTCTGAATGCCAGGTTCCCAGCTGATGGAGACTTGGGAATTAACACCTAATGGAGGCAGTGTATTGTTGGGGGTGGACTTAGGGTGTTAAAGCCAGCTTCCCCTTGCCAGTGTTTGGCCCACCGTCCTGTTCCTGTTGTCCACCTGATTTTGGCCAAGGAGTGATGTCCACCCTCTGCTCATGCCATCATTTTCCCTGCAATCATAGAGTTTCCCCCTCAAGCCTGTAAGCCAAAATAAACCTCTTCTGTTTCCCACAAGCTGCTCTGGGTTGGGTGATTTCTACCAGCAATGTGAACCTGGCTGCAACAGTAAGTAAGCCCTCACCCTGAGAATGAGGAGCATCCACTGGGGTAATCCCAATGTAGTGAGCCCCACTGAAGTGATTTCTTTGGGGGCTCATGCTCTGTAAGTTAGCCCTAACCCCAAGACTGAGGGGGGAGCATCCACGGGGGTAATCGGTACAGTAAGCCCCACTGAAGTGTTGTTCGGTGCTCTCTATACTCTCGGGCAGGCACAAGGATCTACTGGAAGCTGCCACAGGGAAGTCATCATTCAGGGTTTGAGGAGAGCTCTCAGTGCTGTGGTTGCTCTAGAGTCCCCTCTACTCTGTAATTAAGCCTGAAGCTGAGGTAGGAGCATCCAAGAATTAATCTTGACATAGGAAGCCTCATCAAAGTGACTGCTTTGGGGACTCCAGGTCCAGCCCTATCATGTGTTTGGGGGTGGATCTGATTTCCAGCCTAAGGAATACAGAGTACTGGAGTTTTGCTTGGGTTCCCTAGTGCTCAGCTACCAATTTTTGCTCTTGATTGTGGTGGTGTGTTTTCTCTTTTTCACCATTATGGAACTTCCTGTGGATCTGTAAGCTTCAAATAAATGCCTTTCCTCCCATAAAATGTTCCTGGTTTGGAAGTTCATAACAATGTAAAGCTGACTAGAACAGAATTGGTACTATTCTAGTGAGAGTTTGAGCATGCTAAGTACAGAGAAAATTGTATTTAGAGGCTTTGCTGATAAACTTTCTAAGCAAAATAAAAGACTACAGAAAAATTTGTTGAAACTGGGATATTGGTAGAAGGGCTGGCTGCATTCTCCTGCTCATGCCCAGACAGTTTGACCAAGGATAAATTTATAATGGACTGATGTACTTGACTAAAGATATAAAACTAAAAAGTATAAGATTTAAAAGTGAAAAAATTCAGGGCTGGAGAGATGGCTTAGGGGTTAAGGCGCCTGCCTCCTAAGCCTAAGAACTCTGGTTCCAATCTCCAGCGGTTCCAATCTCCAGGTTCCATGTTTAGCCAGATGCAAAGTGATGCAAGGGTGCAATGCCGCACTTGACCACAAGGGGGTGCACGCATCTAGATTTCGTTCTCAGCAGCTGAGACACTGCTGGCGCGCCCATCTCTGTCTTCCTCTTCCTCTCTGTCTATCTCTGTGTCTCTCTCAAAAATAAATAAAAGATAAAAAATAAATTTTAAAAAAATGAAAAAATTCAAACAAAACTTACAGGCACAGAAGCTGGTTTTAGGTTACTAAAGCTTCAATTATCAAATACATTAACATTTGAAAAAATATGGCCCAACTACTTTACATTAAAACAATTTTTAAAAGCCTGAGAAAAGACTAAATGGTAAAAATACAAACTTTTTTGAAAAGAGTTGACTAAAAAAAAGAAACCTGCTCTTCAAGGTCATGATTTATTTTGTACCTCAACTAAAAATATGACTGTGTCCTACATACCTGATGTGAGACACTACCTAGAAAAACCAATGGACGCAGAAAAGGCATTTGACAAAATATAAATCCCTTCATGGTAAAAGTCCTACAGAGACTGGGAATAGGAGGAACATTTCTCAACATAATAAAAGCTATTTACGACAAACCTACAGCAAACATAATACTAAATGGGGAAAAACTCGAAGCTTTTCCACTAAATTCAGGAACAAGACAAGGGTGTCCACTGTCCCCACTTTTATTTAATAAAGTACTGGAAGTCTTAGCTATAGCAATAAGGCAAGAGACACTCATAAAAGGGATACAAATTGGAAAGGAAGAGATCAAATTATCATTATTTGTAGATGATATGATTCTATACATAAAGGACCATAAAGACTGTACCAGCAAACTGTTAGAACTGATAAATACTTTTAGCAACATAGCATGATGCAAAATAAACACACAGAAATCAGTAGCTTTCCTATATACTAGCAACAAACATGCAGAGGATGAAATCAGGGAATCTCTCCCATTCACAACTGCCTCAAAAAAAATAAATAAATAAGTAAAGTAGCCAGGTGTGGTGGTGCACACCTTTAATCCCAGCACTTGGGAGGCAGAGGTAGGAGGATCACTGTGAGTTCAAGGTCACCCTGAGACTACATAGTGAATTCCAGGTCAGCCTGAGCTAGAGTGAGACCCCACCTCAAAACAGAAAAACATTAATCATAATATAATATAATAAAGTACCTTGGAATAAACCTAACACCAAGGAAGTAAAGTATCTCTACAATGAGAACTTTAAAACACTCAAGCGAGAAATGGAAAGACAGCCCATGTTCTTGGATTGGAAGAACCAATATTATGAAAATGTCAATCTTACCAAAAGCAATCTACACATTTAATACAATCCCCATTAAAATTCCAGTGGCATTCTTCACAGAAATAGAAAAAACAATACTAAAACGTTTGGAAGCACAAAAACCCTCCAAATAGACAAAACAATTTTGAGCAACAAAAATAACATGGTGGTATCACCATACCTGATTTTAACCTATATTACAAAGTCATAGTAACAGAAACAGCATGGTATTGCTGCAAAGACAGACATATAAATCAATGGAACAGAATAGAGGACCCAGATGTTAATCCAGGCAGCTACAGCCATCTGAATTTTGACAAAAATGCCGAAAATATTCATTGGGGAAAGAAAAAAAAAAAAAAAAAACAGCCTCTTCAACAAGTGGTGCTGGGAAAACTGGTTATCTATAGGTAGAAAGATGAAAATAGATCCTTCTCTCTCTCCATGCACAAAAATCCAGTCCAAATGGATCAGAGACCTTAATATCAGACCTGAAACTCTGAAATTGCTGGAGGAAAAGATAGGGGAAACCCTTCAACATACTGGCATAGGCAATGACTTTCTGAATATAACCCCAATTGCACGGGGAATAAAACCACTAATCAACCACTGGGATCTCATGAAATTGCAAAGCTTTTGTACAGCAAAGGACACTGTGAATAGAACAAAGAGACAACCTACAGAATGGGAGAAAATCTTTGCCAGCTACACATCTGACAGAGGATTAATATCCAGAATATACAAAGAACTCAAAAAACAGAACAATAAGAAATCAAACAACCAAATTAAATTAAAAACTGGGCTATGGAACTAAATAAAGAGTTCTCAGAAGAAGAAATACAGATGGCATATCAACATCAAAAAAAAGGTTTTCTACATCCTTAGCCATCAAGGAAATGCAAATTAAAATTATTTGGAGATTCCATCTCACTCCTGTCAAAATGACTACCATCAAGAAAGCAAATGAAGCCGGGCATGGTGGCACATGCCTTTATTCCCAGCACTTGGGAAGCAGAGGTGGGAGGATTGCCATGAGTTTGAGGCCACCCTGAGACTACATAGTTAATTTCAGGTCAGCCTGGACAGAGTGAGACCCTATCTCGAAAAACCAAAAAAGTAAATGACAATAAATGTTAGCGAGGATGCGGAAAAAGGGGAACCCTTCTATACTGTTGGTGGGAATGTAATCTGGTCCAGCCATTGTGGAAATCAGTGTGAAGGCTCTTGAGACAGCTAAAAATAGATTTACCCATATGATCCAGCTATAGCACTCCTAGGCATATATCCTAGTGACTCTTCATACTACCTTAGAGATACTTGCACAACCATGTTTATTGCTGCTCTACTCACAATAGCTAGGAAATGGAACCAGCCTAGATGTCCCTCAACAGATGAATGAATAATAAAGATGTCGTACATATACATAATGGAGTTCTATTCAGTGTTAAAGAAAAATGAAATTATGAAATTTGCTGGGAAATGGATGGATCTGGAGGGGATTATGTTAAATAAGGTAACCCAGGCCCAGAAAGCCAAATATCGCATGTTCTCTCTCATATGTGGATCCTAACTACAAATGTTTAGAAGTGTGAAAAAATCGGTAGCAGGGGCCAGTAAGCTAGAAAAAAAGCTATAAGGGAGGGAGGAGAAGGAAGGACTTTAGGGGATGGTATCATATATATGTAAGTAGAAGAACAGATTATAAGGAGTGGAATGTCCTAAGTGAGGCCAGGGGAAGAAATTGAGTAAGAGAAAGGTGGGGGGAGGGTCAATCAAAATTCAAGATATTCTGAATAAGATATATGAAAGCCTGTTTCTTTAGATAATGGCACATCCAGAAGCTATAGATAGTTACTAGAAGATTTTTAGTGCCATGGATGGGATACCTACCAGTAAGTTGTTGGCCAGGGAGGTCCCTGTTGCCTCCCAAACATTACAGGCTATTGCCAAGGTTTCCCATGAGTAACAGATGGTAAGACCCTATTGCTGAACACTTCATATGCATAGGCAGCAAGGTCACTGAAAACTCAAGCAGGTGCTGGGCTGAAAACCTCCTCCCTATAGACCAGCCAACTAAAAGCTGGAAAAGGCTGCACTACATGCAGCCCTATGGGAGGCAGAAGTCATCAGCAATGAAAACAGTGGACCCTGGAAGCCTCAAGTTTGGCCAGACAGGCCAAATGGCCAAATGGGTATAATAGTGGCATGTCTGCTCTGGGGGAAACCAACTGCTCTCTAATTGGACTAGAGGCCTGTTCTATTTGAGGGAATACATGCCTGGTACTGAAAACCTAATCAAAAACTTATGGCAGGGGAGGTCATGTGCCTTAGGGGTATAAAGCCTGCTCTTGTCTGGTTAAAAGTATATATTATTCTCACCAAGATGACCTGAAAGCACTGCATATTCATTTTCATATATTAATGTTACTCTCACTTTTGGTTAGAGAAGCTTCTCTTTTCAGATGGTGGTGACCACTGGGATGACCGAATAGGCAACATAGTGCTGAGAAGAAGTGACAGAGGAGTGCTCAGCACTGAAACATCTCTATTACACCCTCCCATGTTCAGGGTCCATTGTGGAAGAGGTGGCAGAAAGAATGTAAGCGCCGAAGGATGGGTGCGACTCCTTACAATGCAACTGTCCACACAGAAATTGGCCTCGATATGCGTGACCTTGCAGTGCCTCGCAATACCTTCCCAAGACCCTCATAATAGGAGAAAACAATGATGACATCAAAATAAAAGACTAATGGAGGGAGGGGGTATGATGAAGAGCAGAGTTGTGAAGGGGAAAATGGGGGAAGGGAGGAAAATATCATGGTTTATTGTCTGTAAGTATAGAAGTTGTCAATAAAAAATTTTTTTAGAAAAAAATACATGAAGTGAGTCATAAAGTGCACATGGTTCCAGGAGCCACTGCTGAGATATGACGAGATAGGGCATGATGACCCTGATAGACCAATGAAGCCATTGAAAGATGGACTGTGGTTTACAATGGAGACCCAAGTCTGTTTAGATATACCAGGACTGTACATGGCTACCATGGAACAGTGTCGGCTTGGGATTAAAGTTTTCCCTGGATGTTCAGCCCAGCTGGAGGGGCAGAATTAAAAAACCCAAAGACTGTCAGTAACTGGTTATTATATTGGACTTAAACTACAGATGTTTGATGTTTGCTTGACTTTTTACACTTTTATATTTGTCCAGACTCTCTCTATAACAGTTGGAAATGACTACTTTGTGCCTTTATGTGTTTAAAAATATATAACTGGCCAGGCATGGTGATGCATGCCTTTAATCCCAGCACTCGGGAGGCAGAGGTAGGTAGGAGGATCACCATGAGTTCAAGGCCACCCTGAGAATACAGAGTGAATTCCAGGTCAGCCTGGGCTAGAGTAAGACCCTACCTCAAAAAACAAACAAAAAAAAATATATGTGTGTGTGTGTGTATATATATATATATATAATTGTTTTGACTTTACAAGACAAGACAGTCCCATCTCAGATGAGATGTGGGACTTTGGAGCAATATTAAGTTGGTAAAGACTATTGGGACCTTTAAAGTAGATTAAATACAATTTACAATGTGAGATAGCTATAAATCTATTGGGGGGGCCAAGAGCAGAATGTGGTAGTTTGAATGGATGATCCCCCAATAGATTCAGGAGTTTATTAAAGCTTGTAATTAGATTTCTAGCCACCTTGCTGGAGGAGGTGTCAACATGGGCAGATCCTAGGGTCCAGTCCTAAGGTGTGTTTGGGGGTGGACCTGATTTCCAGCCTAAGGAATACAGAGTTTTGTCTGGGTTCTCTGCTGTTTGGCTGCCGGTTTTTGCTTCTGCTTTGGGTGGTAGATTTTCTTTCACCATTATGGAATTTCCCCTGGATCCATAAGCTCCAAATAAATGCCATTCATCCCATAAACTGTACCTGGTTTAAAAGTTCATCCTAGCAACATGAAGCTGACTATAACCATCTCAAAAGTTAAGCACCCTGAGCTGAGCAGGTAAGGCCTGACTGCTCCCTCATGCTGACAGACTCTCTCTCCACCACACAGTTTTATGTATGGTGCTTTTCTGCTGCTGCTTTAGAAGACTTGAAATACCCTGGGCTCGCGCTTAAGGTCCTCAGCCTATGCTGCTCTTTTGCCCCACTGTCAGAAAGTGGAAATCTGCTGGGTATGGTGGTGAACACCTCTAATCCCAGCTCTCAGGAGGCAGAGGTAGGAGGATTGCAGTGGGTCTGAGGACACCCTGAGACTATCTAGTGAATTCCAGGTCAGCTTTGGTCTAGAGTGAGACACAACCTCAAAAGGAAGGAAGGAAGGAAGGAAGGAAGGAAGGAAGGAAGGAAGGAAGGAGGGGAGGGAGGGAGGGAGGGGAGGGAGGGAGGGAGGGAGGGAAGGAGGGGAGGGAGGGAGAGAGGGAGGAAGGGAAGGAGGGAAAGAAAGAGAGAAAGAGAGAAAGAAGAAAGGAAAGAAGGAAAGAAGAAATAAAGAAAGGAGAAAGAAGAAAAAAGAAAAAGCAGCAGCAGGTCAATAACACCCTAAAAAGGTAAGAAAAAGCAAAAACACAAGAAATGTTGAAAAGACTAGTATAGTAGTCACTGGCAGGGAAGCTGCCTACTAAAGAAGTGAAAGACTTCTTTACAGTTCAGAAGCAAGTGTTCGAAGTTCTTATTTTCCTTTTCTCCCTGAATAAAGAAATATGACTTTGGTCCCAAAGAGGAGGTATCAATTTCCCACATATTTTTTTTTTTAGACTCAGGTTGACCTCAAACTCAGTGATCCTACCTTAGCTTCCCAAGTGCTAGGATTAAAAGTGTGTACCACCACACCCAGCTGGTTTTTTGTTAGTGACCAACAAAACAAAATATCTAGGCTAAGTGACCAGACATTATAAGGCCAATTATGTAAAACAGGTATCTACAAACAGTCACATTGTGTCTACTCCATTATAGGGTATGAGACATAGAATCTAAGTGCAACCTACCTCAGGCAAGTCAAACTATGTCATTACAAAAGAATTTAATGGTTATTCACATCACAAGATGGTTAGAGCATTTGTCCATACAGCAATATAACATGGCAATAAAAATATTACACAATTACATTTAACTAATGTACAACTTTAGGAACTAACCACTGGTGAAAATGAAATGAGGCCAGAAGGAGGACAGAGAGAAAGGGTATCAGCCTTATTCCCTAATACCAGATGCAAGTAAAACTGGAGGAAGCAGGCTTAGTGACAGTGACTCTTCCCCAAATAGCTAATCATTCTAAACCTGCTTCCAAGGCTGGATTTTATAAAACTGTGGCTAAACACTTCCAGCTACAGAGATCAGCCTGAGGCTACAATGTGAGGATCTGACCCCTTGGACACCCAGGATTGTGGATAGCCATGGATAATGACAATCTGGGCAGAGGGGACAATGGACAGTATATGTCCCTGAACATGATGCAAAAAAATAGAAGTTCTTGGACACCAGGCTATCCACTTGCACATAGACAAAATTTTCAACTACTGAAATATTTCAGATCTTTGTTGGGAAAGAAAATGAGGCACCAGACTGAAACTGGTACAAAAGATCAGAAAACAATTTCCTCTAGGCCAGCCCAGTGTACTAAGCTTGAGATACTATAGTGGGACAGAAAGAACACCTGACAGACATCTCTGGGCTAGGAAAGGAGTATCACAGAGGGAGGCCCTTCACCACTTACACCATGGCTTCTGCTGGGCAAGGCAGGCAGGCACTGAGCTGACATTGCCAATTTACATTATATAAATCGGTTAGCAGCAGAAACAGATAACATCAATACTGTGCTCTATGATTTGATTTTGTTTTTTGAGACAAGGTCTTACTGTGTAGCCCAAGCTAGCTGGGAACCCAAGACCCTCTTGCTTTAGCCTTTCCAGAGATAGAATTAGAGGTGTGTGTCACTACACCCAGTCAAAGATAGTGCTTTGATAAAAAATCCAAACCTACCTAAGATTGATCAATTTTCTCTGGTTCTGTCAAAAAGGGGGTAAAGACAGTATAGAAGGGGGAAAAAAAAGGAAGGAGAATCAAAAATGGAGGGAAAATAAACAGTAAGGGAAAGGAGCAGGGAGAAAGGACAAATAAAATCCAGGCAGCACTTATTCCCAGGGAAATATATTGTGGCAAATCAGAGGACTCTATGAGTGGACACAGGAATAATGACCCTGCTCACTGTGAGAGATGGCAAGAGAGATCTTGAGAACACTTTGGTCTCCAGTGTCCGAGACCTGTTTTCTTGCTTGGTCTCTGTGAGAATGTGCTTGTGAGTATTCCTGGGAGGCCTTGACTCCTTGGCTTTCAACGTGGCTTTGTAACTTTGTGCTCCCTGTTTCTGTAAAAACTGCAAGGTGGCGAGATAGTGGACACTGTTGGGGTTGCGTGGACACACTGGGTTTTTCTCGGGCAGGAGGGACCAGCCCAGGCAGCACTTCTGGGACTCAGCCAGCAGGGATGTCTGGGCAGCGGGGGATGAGAAAGGCAGCCTGTCGGTGGCCTTCTGGTACTGGGCTGGCTCTAATTGTCTCTGTTCACCTTTCCCATCAAGTGTTTTCAATCCATATGAACAAGCCACACACTCATCCTTTGCCACTTTCAGCACCTTCTCTTCTGATTGCCAAAAAATGTTCTTATTCTTATTATTCAGAACATCCCAGCTGCTTGGTGGGGAGCCTTTCAGGGGAGGCAGAACCGTGAGGGCCTTGGAGTTCAAGAAGTCTGAGAGGGGGAGCCCTCTGTCCACACCTCCACTGGGGTTCTTGGGGACCTTGTTGTTAACAGTCTCAGGGTTGGCCCAGTCTTCTGTGCACCAGATGAACTCCTTGATTTGCAGACATTTTTTTTCTCCCTGACTGCAGGTGGAAAAGCAGACTTTGTTAGGCTCCCTGGAAGGAGTGCTGGGGCCCTGGGAGAGGCCCTGAGTCTGGGAGAGGCTGTTCCAGCTCTTCTCATGGCACACCTCGGCCACAGCCCTTGCATCCCACTTCCCAGCCTCCAGGGGAAGCCGGGCCTCCAGACTCCCTTGGGAGAGACTGGAACAGACTAAGCAGCTGCTGTTGGTACTTTCACCTGCCCTTGCCTTTTTTACCTTCTTCTTTAGCCAGATGCAGGCAGTGGGAGAAGTCCTTCCCCAGCCACGGACCTGCAAACACAGTAGGGCATTACTCCCCAGTCCAGCTGTGCCCAAACTCTGCCATTTTGGCAATCTCATTTGAACTAATATTCTTTCCTAAGATTAACTCACCTTAAAGGTTTTGTTTTTACCTTTTATTTATTTGTGTATATGTGTTTATGGGTGTGTACATGTATATGAATGTGAGTGTTTGTAGGAGCGCATGTGTGGAGGTCAATCATGTGTGTGAGAGAACAACCTCCAGGTGTCTGCACTTCTACCTTTTTTGAGGCAGGCAGGGTCTCTTGCAGCTGCAAACACATGCACCATTCTGTGTCCAGCTTTATATGGGTGCTGGGGAGGACTGACCATAGATCAGCAGGCTTTGTGAACAAGTGCCTTATACTGCTGAGCCATCTCTCAACATGCCATTTTTTTTTTCATTGAGAACAAGGTCTCAATATATAACCCAGGCTAGCCTCAAACTCATCCTGCCTCCACCTCCAAAAAGCAACAAAACAACTTATAGTACCTGTTTTAGCCTCATACTGAGCAACAGTATTATAGCATTATGTGTTAACCTTTCATGCTAGCAAGACCAAGCTTTCTTACAGTTTTCAATGTAGGGTTCCATTATGAGTCTAAGAATGCCTAAGAATATCACAGGGTTCTGGGTGGAAGCAAGGGAACAGAATCCTCAGGTACTTAGCCCAGGGCTGAAGAAGCTCCGGTTCTGGAGTTAGAAGACCTATACTAAAGCCCTTTGCCCACTTGTGGGCCGGATGAGCTCTGACAAGTCATTTTGCCTTCTAGGTATCTCAATATCCTCATCCCTAAAGTGAGGTCTCAGGTGGCTAACAAGAGGTTGTATGAATGAATGAACATTCAGTATAGAGCCATCCATATACACACTAGCCATAGATACACACTAAAGGCACTGTTGTCATCACTATATTTTATGTCTGTTCCAAGGGTCCTATGCTTCACTGATTGTACATTTTTGGTAATATTAACTATTTGGGGTGAAAGACCAACAGCAACACCAAAGTGAGGAAGACCCAAGATGACACTCACAGCTTCTCCCCACCCAGTGCCGACAGCAAGCTCGTTGACTCTTTCATCTTCTGCAAGCGTGATGTCACTGATATTCAGAAGGCAACAAACATTATTCCTTTCACTTCTTTCATCTGGACACTTTAAGGTTAGTTGGGTTTCTTCTGTGCTTTGAGACTCATCCTTTTCACTATTTTCTAAATTAGTCTTACTTTCCCGACACAGATCCATTACCGGAATGGTTGCTTATAGTTTTTAACATCTTCTTCCTGCAATTCCAAAATGTAAATTGAACTTGGTTTTAATATTTTAAAAAGACAAGCCAGTAACAGGTGAAATATTTTAAGACATTTACAAACAGACTGAGAACATATAGTACAGGATCATCCATTGCCAATTACTAACACAAAAGAGAAGGTTAATTTTAATTCAGCACTAGCAGATTCAATAAGGACCAGTTGGAGTGAAGAAGACAAGTCAGCATTAGCACCAGCTCTGTCTCTGGTGATAGAGGGCAGAGTGCATAGGCATGGAAGCTTAAGATCCTTAGGCTCTCCCTGTCCAAATGGCACTGTGCCAACATCAAGAGAACAGTACAGGGCTGGAGGGGTGGCTTATCAGTTAAGGCACTTGTCTGCAAAGCCTAAGGACCCAGGATGACTCTCCAGAACTCACATAAGCCAGATGCAGAAGGTGATGCATGTGTACAAGGTGATGCAAGTGTCTGGAGTTCAACTGCAGTGACTAGAGGCCCTGGCACGCCAATTCTCTCTTTCTCTCTCTCACTTACTTCTCTCTCTCATTGAATAAATAACCATAATAAACTAGGGCTGGAGAGATGGTTTAGCAGTTAAGGTGCTTGCCTGTGAAGTCTAAGGACCCAGGTTTGATTCTCCAGGTCCCACATAAGCCAATGGACAAGATGGCACATGTGTCCTCAGTTCATTTGCAGTGGCATGCCCATTCTCTCTCTCTCAATCTGTCTCAAATTAAAATAAGTTAAAAAATAAGAAAATTTTTAAAAAGAGAGAATACAGATACAAGGGGCTTAGGAATCTCCAGCTTCACCTTTTCCCATAATCTTCAGAGTTGGTTTGGATATCCATAAGCTTCTGAGAAGGCTGGTTAGGCATGTGGTGTAGGCAGGCTGTCAGCAGGTTCATTCCTCTGTCTATACTCATACCACTCTTTCCCCACTCTACTCCCACTAATAAGTACTTGTTCTCAAAAACAAAACAAGTATTGGCCAGACTACAGAGATATCAAAGCCCTTATTCATTGCAGGCAATTTCTACAAAATGAAAAATGTGTGCTGGAGAGGTGGCTTTAGCAGTGAAGGCACTTACCTGTGAAGCCTAAAGCCCAGGTTCAATTCCCCAAGACCCATGTAAGCCAGAAGCATAAGGTGGCGCCTGCATATGGAGTTCATTTGCAGTGGCTGGAGGACTTGGCGTGCCCATTCTCTCACTATCTGCATCTTTCCCTCTCTCTCACTCATAAACAAATAAATAATTATTTTAAAATATTTTTTAAATATTTATTTATTTATTTGCAAGCAGAGAGAGAGAGATAGGAGCGAGGCAGACAGAGACAGAATGGACATGCCAGGGCCTCTAGCCACTACAAACGAACTCCAGATGCATGTGCCCCTTGTGCATCTGGCTTACATGGGTCCTGGAGAATTGAACCTGGGTCCTTTGGCTTCACAGGCAAATGCCTAAACTGCTAAGCCATTTCTCCAGCCCTAAAAATATTAAGAGAAAAATGAAAAATGGTTTTTGGCAAGACCTACATAACAGGATGGGGAAAAAAGACATTTAAAATAGAAGGGAGGGCTGGAGAGATGGCTTAGCGGTTAAGGCGCCTGCCTCCTAAGCCTAAGAATGCTGGTTCCAATCTCCAGCGGTTCCAATCTCCAGGTCCCACGTTTAGCCAGATGCAGTGACGCAAGGGCGCAATGCCACACTTGCTCACAAGGGGGTGAACACATCTGGATTTCGTTTACAGCAGCCGAGAGACTGTTGGCGTGCCCATTCTCTTTCTCCGTCTCCCTCTCTCTCTCTCTGTCTGTCTCTCTCTCTAAAAAAATAAAATAAAAATAAAATATTAAAATAGAAGGGAGACTTGTTGGAAAGAAGAAGGAATACAGTGAAGGGATTGGGAAGGGAAAGGGTTGTGGGAAAGGACCATGATTATGGGGTATTGTCTGTATGTATGGAAACTATCAATAAAACATTTTTTAAAAATAGTGTTTGGCCGGGCGTGGTGGCGCACACCTTTAATCCCAGCACTCGGGAGGCAGAGGTAGGAGGATCGCCATGAGTTCGAGGCCACCCTGAGACTACATAGTGAATTCCAGGTCAGCCTGGACCAGAGTGAGACCCTACCTTGAAAAACCAAAAAAAAAAAAAAAAAAAAATAGTGTTTGGAGCCATGTGTGGTGGCACACAGCTTTAATCCCAGCACTTGGGAGGCAGAGGTAGGAAGATCGTCATGAATTCAAGGCCACCCTGAGACTACAGAGTGAATTCCAGGTTAGCCTGGACTAGGGTTTTAAAAAAAAAAGGGTTTTGGAAATGTTTAGAAAAGAGTTTGGTAACCCCTCATAAAGTGAAGCAATATCATCATTTAATCTGACACTTCTGCCCTTGTACACTCAAGGAAATTGAAAATAGGTGTTTAAACAAAAACTTGTTAAACAAAAACATGGGGGTGTGCGCCTTTAATCCCAGCACTCAGGAGACAAAGGTAGGAGGATCACTGTAAGCTTGAGGCCACCCTGGAACTACAGAGTGAGTCCCAGGTCATCCTGGGCTAGAGTAAGACCCTACCTCAAAAAATTTTTTTAAAAACCTTGTAAGTGTTTAAGCATCATTATTCATAGTAGATAAAAAATGGGGGCTGGAGAGATGGGTTAGTGGTTAAGGTGCCTGCCTCCTAAGCCTAAGAACGCTGGTTCCAATTTCCAGGTCCCACATTTAGCCAGATGCAAAGTGACACAAGGGCACAATGCCGCACTTGAACACAAGGGGCACACACATCTGGATTTCGTTTGCAGCGGCTGAGAGGCTGCTGGCGTGCCCATCTCTATCTGTCTTCCTTTCCTTCTCTCTCTCTCTGTCTCTCACCAAGAAAGAAAGAAAGAAAGAAAGAAAGAAAGAAAGGAAGGAAGGAAGGAAGGAAGGAAGGAAGGAAGGAAGGAAGGAAGGAAAAAGAAAAAAATGGAAAGAACCCCTGCTGGGTGTGCTGGCACACACCTTTAATCCCAGCACTGGGGAGGCAAAGGTAAGAGGATCACTGTGAGTTTGAGGACAACCTGAGACTACACAGTGAATTCCAGGTCAGTCTGAGTTACAGCAAGACCCTACCTCTAAAAAAAAAAAAAAAAAAAAAAAAAAAAAAAAAAAAAGAACACAAATGTGCATCAAAGGACAAATGGACAAATAAAATGTGGCCTGGTGATTGACCGAGTGACATTTTTCTGATACACGCTACAATGTAGATGAGCCTTAAAAACATAATACTGTCAAAGAAGCCAGTAACAAGAGGCCACGTCTCACATGGATCTGTAAAAACATATCCAGAATAGCTTCACATAGAGAGACAGGAAGACTGGGGCTTCTGGAGGATGCTTTGAGAGAGGAAATGGGAGTCCTCTAGAGGTGATTAAAATGTTTGCAATTAGGGCTGGAGAGATGAAGCTGAAGGACCCAGGTTCGATTCTCCAGGACCCATTGTAAGCCAGATGCACAAGTTGGCACATCCATCTGTAGTTTGTTTACAGTGGCCGAAGGCCCTGGAGTACCCATTCTCTCCCCCTCTGTGTGTGTGTGGATCTGCCTCTTTCTCTTTCTATGAAATAAAGTTAATAAAAAAATTTTTTTAAAAAGTTTGCAATTAGCCGGGCCTTTAATACCAGCACTCAGGAAGCAGAGGTAGGAGGATAGCTGAAAGTTTAAGGCCACCCAAAGACTACATAGTAAATTCCAGATCAGCCTGAGCCAGAGTGAGACCCTACCTCAAAAACAAAAAAAAAAAAAAAAAAAAAAAAAAAAGTTTGCAATTAGAGCACAGTAAAGGTTGTAAAAGTTGCATAAGACAGTAAGTACTAAGCCGGGCATGGTAGTGCACACCTTTAATCCCAGCACTTGGGAGGCAGAGGTAGGACGATCACCGTTAGTTCAAGGCCACCCTGAGACTACACAGTGAATTCCAGGTCAGCCTGGACTACAGTGAAACCCTACCTCGAAAAACAAAAACAAAACAACAACAAAAAAAGACTGTGAGTACTAAAAACCCCCACTGAATGATATGACTTAAAATGGCTAAAATGAACCAAGCGTTGTGGCACAGACTAATCTCAGCATTTTGGAGGTTGAGGCAGGAAAATGGCACATTCAAGAACAACTTGGAAGCCGGGCGTGGTGGTGCACGCCTTTAATCCCAGCATTCGGGAGGCAGAGGTAGGAGGATTGCAGTGAGTTCGAGGCCACCCTGAGACTACATAGAGAATTCCAGGTCAGCCTGAGCTAGAGTAAGACCCTACCTTGAAAAACCAAGGGAAATTAAAAAAAAAAAAAGAACAACCTGGGCTATAGAGTAAGGCCCTGCCCTCAAAAAGAAAAAAGACACAAATGATGGAAAATTCATTATTGGGGCTAGAGAGATGATTTAGTGGCTAAGATGCTTGCCTGTGAAGCCTAAGGACCCTCGTTTGATTCCCCAGCACCCAAATAAGACAGATGCACAAAGTAGTGCATGCATCTGGAGTTCGTTTGCAGTGGCTGGAGGCCTTGGTGTGCCCAATCTCTCTCTCTCTCTCTCTCTCCTTTCTCTCTCTCTCCCCTTTCTCTCACTCTTTTTTTTAAAGATTTTATTTATTTATTTATTTATTTAAGACAGAGAGAGAGAGTGAGAATGGCCTCTAGCCACTGCAAATGAACTCCAGACACATGTGCCACCATGTCACTCATTCTTTCAAATAAATAAAAAATAAAATATTTTTTTAAAAATTCACTACTGGGAAAAGAATGATAATAAACAAATTGCTGATGTGCCAGAGGAGGGAAGAAGAAAACTTGGACTAGCAGATGGCTCAGTGGTTGAAGGCGCTTACTTGTAAAGCCTGCTGGCCCTGGTTTGATTCCCCAGTACCTATATAAAGCTAGATGCATGAAGTGGCACATGCATCTGGAGTTCATTTGCTGCAGCAAGAGGCCTTAGCGCATCCATACTTAGTCTCTCTGTCTGTCTGACTCTCAAATAGATATTTTAAAAAATATTTTATTTATTTATTTGACAGAGAGAAAAAGGGAAAGAGAGGGAGAAAGAGAGAGAAAAGGAATGCCAGGGCCTCCAGCCACTGCAAATGAATTCCAGATGCATAAACCCCCTTGTGCATCTGGCTAACATGGGTCCTGGAGAGTCAAACCTGGGTCCTTTGGCTTTGCAGGCAAATGCCTTAACTGCTAAGCTATCCCTCCAGCCCTCAAACATATATATCATATATATATATATGTATGTATGTATTTTTGGTTTTTCGAGGTAGAATTTCACAGTAGCCCAGGCTGACCTGGAATTCACTCTGTAGTCTCAGGGTGGCCTTGGACTTATGGTGATCCTCCTACCTCTGCCTCCCAAGTGCTGGGATTAAGGGCGTGCGCTACCATGCCTGGCGCCAAATAGATATTTTTTAAAAAGAGAAAGAAAACTAACTGTAGCTCAATGGTAGAATGTTTGCCTAGTATGCATGAAACCCTGAGTTCAATAGCCAGCACCATTAAAGAAAAGAAAAGAAAAAAAAAAAAAAACAGAAAGATGGTTAAAATGGTAAATTTTTATCTTGAAAAAAAAATACATAAGCTATATGTGGTAGCACAAGCCTTTAATCCAAGCACATGAGAGGCAGAAGTCGGAGGATCACCTCAAGACCCTACCTCAAAACAAACAAACAAACAAACAAAACATGATTTAGGGGCTGCTGGGAAAATGGCTTAGTAGTTAAAGGCACTTGCTTGCAAAAGCCAGTAGGCCAGGGTTTCGATTCCCAAGCTGCCCACAGAAGCCAGACACAAAAAGTAGTACAAGCATCTGGTAAGAAGCCCTGACATGCACGTCCTAAACACACACATGTAAATAAATAAATAAGTACATGGTTTACAAGTAGGCCTATGATCTAAGCTGGTTCAATCAAAGTAAGCTATACACATTTTCTGTGAACCTGAGACACATAGGGCCCACTGATCCTTGGAGTGCTGAGCAGATGTTAAGCACTTTATTGGTTGTTTGTGTTTTTTCAAGGCAGGTTCTTGCTCTAGCCCAGGCTGACCTAGAACTCATTTTAGTCCCAGGCTAGCTTCGAACTCATGGTGATCCTCCTACCTCTGCTTCCCAAACACTGGAATTCAAGGCATGCAGATGTTAAGCATTCTTAAAGTCATGTGTGGAAATCAATGTGCCTTCCAAACTGGCAGCTGTTGGACTCTCCCTTGCTGTCCTGATTGCATTGAGCAAAAGGGCTGTAAAACTACCTTTATGCCAGCAACAATGACTAACACTCCACAGACACTTTGAGAAAACTATACAATAGCAACAGCTAATTGCTTTCATCTCCTAAAGCTGCAGCCAGGACTATTTCAAACAGCTTGTTGCAAACATTTTTGCTCTCACAAGCCTCGGTGAACTATAGATCATCCTGCAACCATTTCCACATTGGCCAGAAACACACACATGTACTGTGATTGGAGCAAATATCCCTTTTCTGGCTGTTTGAGCAAGCTATTCAGGCTCACTGGGTGCATCAGCTGGTCAGACAGCCTCTTTTGTTGCCTCCCCTGGTGTTTCCACATAGGTCCAATAAAAGCATCTCTTCAGTGGTCTTCTCTGCTTTGAGTAGTATCAGCTGAGCTGTTAACAGGATGAACAGAAGTAGCAGACGCAGCAGAACAGAAGGTATAGTGAAAGCTAAGCA
Organism: Orientallactaga sibirica; assembly: GCA_036365145.1. Taxonomy (NCBI): domain Eukaryota; kingdom Metazoa; phylum Chordata; class Mammalia; order Rodentia; family Dipodidae; genus Orientallactaga; species Orientallactaga sibirica. The sequence goes on along the minus strand of JAEOAD010000017.1, from coordinate 31,712,367 downwards.
GGCAGCAGGGCAGAGCCGCAAAACCAGCAAGACAGCTGGCTGCTGTTAGCTGAGGAAGGCTGCTGAATAAAATTATGAAATTGCTAAACAAGGAGGCTATAAGTGAAGACAGAGATGATATTTTACTTAAACTTCCTCTTCATAATAACAATTTAGCTGATTTCCTTATGTTCAGCATAGGTATTGTGTTTCCTGCCAGCAATGCAAAGCAAGAAGTGGGATTATTGCTGGTAGAAACCTGACTGTGTGGGTTTTGGCCTTCTGGAGCTGATTTTTGAGAAGGATGCAGAAGGATTTGAAATCTTGGCCTAAGAGATGTCTTGCAGTGGTGTAAGTACAGCTTGATGGACTATTCTGGTCAGAGTTGAAAGACCTGAATGAAGTAATAAGTATGGACTGTGAGGTTTGGCTTATGAGGGTGAGAAAGAGCTTTGCCTGGACTGGGCTAGAAGCAGTTTGTGTGAGAGGCTTGCTGTTAAGCCCGTGTTCTGAGAAGTTGTGCAGGATAGCATTGCATAGAAATGAAGTGGTGTGAGCAGAGGGATATGGCACAAAAAAATATGAAACTCTGGGCCAAAACTGATACCCATTAAGCTGCAATTGTATGAGAGATTACAACCACTGAGATTGGACCAGCTAACCTACACTGGGACAATAGGAAGAATGCAGACTTTTTTGAAAGGGTCTGAGTGCTGAAGGAGTGTCCTGTTCATAAAAATCTACTTTATTCTCCCCTGGCTTAACAAATTGGTGGTCCACCTGGTATTATGGAGTATAACAAATGCAGGAAAGAGAGGGTCATTGAATTTGCAACACAGTTTTGTAATTTGGAAATGGCCATGGGCAGTGAGAAGCAGTCTTGTTGAATTACTTGTGTGGAGCCCAATAGAGCCATGAAGATGAACCATGGGTTGCAATGGAGACCCAATGGAGATGCCAGGACTTTGGGATGGCTGCCAAGGAGAGCTGCTAGCACCAGATGAATTTTTCTGGGACTGTGAGTAGCCTAGATAGAGGGGCAGAATTGGAACTCCAGAGAGACTTGTCATTGGTTAGAATTATTGGACTTGGAGCTATAGAGTCTGATGTTCACACTGTTTAAATCTTGTATTTGGTTGAATATTTCTTTGCTCTGCCAATGCCATCTTTTGCAGTGTGAATGTTTATTCTGCGCCATTATGGGTTTTTTGGTCTTTTTCTCTTTCTTTCTTTCTTTCTTTCTTTCTTTCTTTCTTTCTTTCTTTTTTTTTTTTTTTTTTTTTTTAGGTAGAGTTTCTTTCTCTCTCTCTCTCTTTGGCATTATAGCTCAGTTAAAAGACCTTGGACTATGGGGATGTTTGAACATTATTGGGATTAATAAAAACTAAACTGTGGGGACTAAGCCAGGCATAGTGACACACCTTTAATCCCAGCACTCGGGAAGCAGAGGTAAGAGGATTGCTGTGAGTTCAAGGCCACCCTGAGACTACAGAGTGAATTCCAGGTCAGCCTGGGCTAGGGTGAGACCCTACCTCAAAACAACAACAACAATAACAAAACCCCAAAACAAAAACTATGGGGACTTTTGCAGGGCGTGGTGACGCATGCCTTTAATCCCAGCACTGGGGAGGCAGAGGTAGGAGGAGTGCCATGAGTTTGAGGCCACCCTGAGACTACATAGTGAATTCCAGGTCAGCCTGAGCTAGAGTGAGACCCTACCTCGGGAACCAAAAAACAAAACAAACAAACAAACAAACAAAAAACTATGGGGACTTTTAAAGTTGGTTGAATGCATTGCAATTTACATCATGTATGGTCATCACTTTATGGGGCCAGGGTGGAATGTGGTGGTTTGATTCAAGTGTCTCCCATAAACTTATGTGTTCTAAATGCTAAGTCCCAAGCTGATGACAATTTGGGACTTAAAGCCTCCTGGAAGCAGTTAATTGTTAGGTGGCTGGCTTATGGGTGTTATAGTCAGCTCCCCCTTGTCAGTGTTTAGCACACTCTTCTGTTGCTGTTGTCCATCTTATGTTGGCCAGGAGGTGATGTCCACCCTCTGCTCATACCACCAATTTCCCCTTGCCATCATGGAGATTCCCCTCAAGTGCAAGCCAAAATAAACCCTGTTCTCCCACAATCTGCTCTTTGTCTGGTGTTTTCTGCCAGCAATGCAAAGCTGGCTACAACAATGGCCTATATTGACTCTTTTGATGTCAGAAAACAGAGATGCAGGAGTCAGGTTGTAGCACAACATTCATTACATCACATGTTACTTTAGATCATGAATGTTCTTCCTGCAGCTCATGTTCCACTACTGCAGGAGAACAGAGCTGCTCTTTTCCTAATTCAAAGATCCAGGTCATGATCTTAAGTTTGTTTTCCTCCTACAAATGTATTTTTAACGTTTATCACTCATTCTTGTTGTCTAATACATGTTATATAGAAATAGCAAACAGATATGTACAGATAGCAATCAAAGATCAACTAAGGTTTGGTAGTATGGACCTATAATCCTAGCACTCAGGAGGCTGAGGCAGAAGGATCAAGCATTCAAGACAAAGGGATAGCCATATGTGGTGGTGTACACCTTCAATTCCAGCACTCTTGAGGCTGAGACAGGAGGATTGCTGTGAGTTTAAGCCTAGGGTGAGACCCTACCTGAAAAAAACAAAAACAAAACAAAAAAAGACTCAAAGGCCACATGGGAAGTGCATTTGCAGATGAAAATATAAAAGTGATTTAGATTACAAAGCTGGCAGGCCCACAGATGGAGGCTACAAGCTGCTAAATCTATTAACAAGTTATTGAAGTCATTGGAACCAAAGATTCGGAGAAACTGATGACTGAGTTTGAAGCCCCCCCAAAGTACTTGTTTAGGTAAACAATGATGAACCCAAAGGAAAACAGATCAAAGAACTTTTAAGATGTCTTGAAATGAAAAGAAGGTAAATGACAGTCTAAGAAATACTTAATGTTTCAGAAAATATGTTCTCTTGTAGCACTTAAACAATCAGAAAGAAGGAGTTGGAAAGATGGCTCATCAATAAAATGTACTTGATTGCCTTGGTTCAATTCAAGCTGCCAGATGCAAAAATGTGACAGAAGTGCTGGGTGTGGTGGCACACACCTTTAATCCCAGTACTCAAAAGGCAGAGATAGGAGTATTTGTGAGTTTAAGGCAAGCCTGAGAATGCATAGTGAATCTGCCTGGTCTAGAGCAAGACCTACCTCAAAAAAAAAAAAAAAAAAAAAAAGTGACATAAGCATCTGGTGTTTGCAGCAATGAGAGGCCCTAGCATACACATAAATACACAAGCAAATAAATAATAAAATAAAAATTTTTAAAGAATCAGAAGGAAAATGAGAAGCCAAAGAACTATAACATACCATTCATGATTTGTTTCAAATAATTTTGTCAGGTCAAGTGGAGTGTTGTGATTAAGAAGGGAATAATGATGGCTGGAGAGATGACTTAGCAATTAAGGCGCAAAATATAAGGACTCAGGTTTGATTCTCCAGATTCCATGCAAGTCAGATACACAGGTGGTACATGCGTTTGGAGTTCATTTGCAGTGGCTGGAAGCCCCTGGCACACTCATTCTCCTTATCTGCTTCTCTCTCTTTCTCTGTCCAATAAATAAATAAGTAAATACTATAAATATTCTTTTTAAAAAAGAAGGGAATAATGAAATAAAAGGGGTCATGAGTTCCATTTGTTGTAGACAAGAAGATGAATTATGCTATTTTCTCTACTTATATTTGGTTTTGGTTTGTTGAGACAGGGTCTCATGTTGCCCAGGATGGCCTCATATTCAGTATATAGCTGAGGCTGGTCTTAAACTACTGATGCTCCAGCCTAGGCAACTTAACCTGACTCTGTATCAAAGAAAAACTTTTAAAAAATATTTTTATTTTTATTTGTTTATTTGAGAGAGAGAAAGAGGGAGAGAGAGGAAAAGAGAATGGGCATACCAGGGCATCCAGCCACTGCAAACAAACTCCAGATACATGTACCACCTTGTGCAACTGGCTTACATGGGTCCTGGGAAATCAAACCTGGGTCCTTTGGCTTTGCAGGAAAGCACCTTAACTGCTAAGCCACCTCTCTCTCCAGCCTAAAGTAAAACATTTTTAAGGGGTTGAGGATGTAGCTATTAGGTAAAAAGCTTTTTATCAACAATGAAGTGAAGCTGGGAAGATGGCTCAGTGGTTAAAGGCAATTGCTTGCCAAATCTGACAGTCTGGGTTCAAATCCCCAGTACCACAATAAAGCCAGACGCACAAAGTAGTGCATATATCTGCAGTTCATTTGCAGTGGGAAGAAGCCCTGTGTGCACATTCTCATTCTACCGCTCTCTCTCCTTGCAAATAAATAAAAATATTTTAGGGCTGAAGATATGGCTTAGCGGTTAAGGTGCTTGCCTGCAAAGCCTAAGAACCCAGGTTCGATTCCACAGTACCCACGTAAGCCAGATGCACAAGGTGGCTCATGTGTCTGGAATTCATTTGCAGTGGCTAGAGGCCCTGGCACTCCCATTCCCATTCTCTCTCTCTCCCTCTCTCTCTCTGCCTCTTTCTCTCAAATAAATAAAATATTTTGAATATTTTAATAGTTCATTTATTTATTTATTTGAGAGAGAGAGGGAGAGAGAGAAAGAGGCAGAGAGAGAGAGAGAATGGGCATGCCAGGGCCTCTAGCCACTGCTCCAGAAACATGCAACACCATGTGCATCTGGCTTTATGTGGGTACTGGGGAATTGAACCCAGATCCTTAAGGCTTTGCAGGCAAGCATCCCAACTGCTGAGCCATCTCTGTAGCCCAAAATAAAAATCTTTGAAAAATAAACTATGGGGGCTAGAGAGATGACTTAGTGGTTAAGGCACTTGCCTGCAAAGCCAAAGTACCCAGGTTCAACTCCCCAGTACCCATGTAAGCCAAACCCACAAAGTGACGCATGTGCACAAGGTCATACATCACACCAGGTGGCGCACACATCTGGAATTCACCTGCAGTGGCTAGAGGCCCTGGTATGCCAATTATCTCTCTCTCATAATAATAAATAAATAAAATAAACTATGAGCTGGGTGTGATGGTACACAACTTTAATCCCAGCACTTGGGAGGCAGAGGTAGGAGGATTACTGTGAGTTCTAGGCCAGCCTGAGAATACATAGTGAATTCCAGGTCAGTCTGGACTAGCGTGAGACACTACCTCAAAATAAATAAATAAAAATAAATACATAAACTATGAAGTGTATGTAACTGTTAGATTAGTCATGGATTCTAAAGCCTCAAACTAGAGGTATGCAGTATTATTATCTGGGACCTTTAGATAGAAACAACACAATCCTCTTTGCTTTAAATTTAGCATTTTTTGAGACAACCTTATTATATAGCCCAAGCTGTCTTTGAGTTCCAAGCTGGCCTCAAACTCATGATCCTCCTGCTTCTACCAACCCAAATGCTAGTCCACTCTGATGCACACATAGCAACTACTTTTTTTTTCCTTTTCTTTTTAGTAAGAAAACAAAATTATTGAAAGTTACTAGGTAGCTCACAGAATCTCCAGGGAAGAAGTGGGTCACAAAGCCAGACTTGGAAGCCATAAATTTGCAAACCACATTACTCATTATATCTAGGTACATGACAGCTCTCCAAAGACACTTGGGACTGGATTCCAGCAGTCAGCCACCTCCAGCTCATACCATGTTAACAGAATGCTTCTCAACCCCTTTGGCATTCACTTCTTCCTACACATATGATAGACTGTAAATCTTATCCCAGAATCCTTGCTGCTGCATGTATGGGGGCTGTGAGTTTTCTGTTCTACCTTGAAGAGCATTCTCCTAGTATAGTATATATAGCCAAAATGTAGAAAATACATGCAGACATGACAGGCTGCTAGGTTTATCAGATCTTTGTGACAATTCTACTTCTTGGTTTCAAACTATCAACTAATCTGCTTAGACAGCCCAGAATCTGAGTCTGATGCCCTATAATTTGGTTGTCTTTAAGACTCCTTTAAATCCACTAGCATACCGTGTGTTCCTTCATCTACATCACTAAGAAAGAGGTTGAAGAAACAGGGGAAAGGACAATGGCCTGTGAGTCTTCCTTCGACCTGAGTACTAAATATCTGTAGTTGCAAATCTACTGCACAATCATGTAGCCCACATTTTTAAATTTCATCTACAGTATTCTAGATCCATAAACTTAGGGAATCCTACAGAAAACAAAAGAGGGGAATATTACCAATTGTTTTAAAAGTTTACATTTACACTGATGTCATCATTCTTACACTTATTTCTACATCAAGGATAGAGAATAAATTCATATTTATCCATTCCAGACAGCAGTGGCTGCCTAGACTGTGGTGTGACTTTTTGGGTATCTTAATGACTATCAATATAGTTTCTACAGAAAAATGCCATAGGGACTCCAGTCTAACTTACAAATAGGTTAGGAACACACTGGACAAAGAATTAGATCTTCCCCTCAAAGTCAGGCACAAGCACCACTCAACTTGCAGTTTGTACACAATTGCAAGGGCATAAATGTTGAGGAGGTGTATATATGAGTTCTTGGGTGTGTGTGTGTGTGTGTGCAGGGTTAAGCATGCCACAGCACATGTGTGGAGGTTGTAGGATAACTTTGGTGTTGGTCCTCACCTTCAACCTTGTTTGAAGCAATCTCTTTCCTTCTGTTGTTCATAGCTGCATTAGCCAGGCTAGCTGGCCCAAGAGCTTCTGGGTGATCCTGCTGTCTATACCTCCCTTCTACCATAGGTGTGCTGAGATTACTGACATTAGTGCCACAGTGCCCACCTTTCTATGGACCCTGGAAATCCAACTGAGGTCTTTATCCACTGAGCCATGTCCATAGTGCCTAGTGGTATAAATTTCACTTTCCTTCTAGGCATAGTGGTGCATGCTTATAATCCTAGCACTCAGAAAGTAGACATAGGAGGATCATAAGTTCAAGACCAACCTGGGCTTCATAGCAAGACCTTGTTGCAAATAAAATTTTTTTACCTTTCTGTTATTATCTGTGCCATTATTATCATATACCTACAGGGCACAGTTGCCATGATTAAATATTTCTTGAATTCTTCTAGGAGTGCAATGTGTACAACATCCCTATCAAATTATGTATTGAATGAAGAAATGAAAAGAGGGGCTGGCGAGATGGCTTAGCGGTTGAGGCGCTTGCCTGCAAAGCAAAGTTCCCCAGGACCCACGTAAGCCAGATGCACAAGGTGGTGCATGTGTCTGGAGTTCATTTGCAGTGACTAGAAGCTCTAGGGCGCCCATTCTCTCTCTTTCTGCCTCTTTCTCTCTCTCCCAAAGGAATAAATTATTTTTTTTTGAAATAAAGAAATGAACAGAAACACTGTACAACACAGTAGAAGTGTCCTAAAGACCATTTCTATGCCAGCCGCTTCCAACTCTTTCCCTTTTTCCACTCCCTTTAATTCACAAAACACGCAGCCCTAAGGAGATAAGTAAAACACCACCAGTCTTGGCTCTCGCACAGCTTTTAGAGCACAAAGAAAAGTACAAGCTCTCAGATACACACTCATCTCCCTAAACCCACACCCTTCACACTTAGCTCTTCCCCTTCGCCCGCCTTCCACCTTCACCTAGCTCCTCCCCTTCCTCCTACCTACAGTGCCGGCCAGACTCCAGCCCTTAGGACGGTCCCCGCGCCGCCCCAAGCCCCGCCCCTTCGCGGCTGGGCCCCGCCCACCAAACGGCTCCCGCGACCGAGCCGCCTCTCCTGCCCGCGCGCCGCCCCCAGGCCCCGCCCACACCGATCGACCTTCTCGTATAGCTTCCCGTCTGGAGAGGGCGCTTCCTTCGGCGGCTTTGCCTCCCGCGAAGGCGTGTGGACACCTCCCCCGGGGGCGAGGACGCGCCGATCAGGCCCTCATAGGGTCGCACGGAGTGGACGAGCCCGGAGGGCCTCACCCGGGCCGGCCGGGCTGTTGCCCTGGGTTACGGGCGCGCTGGGGGCGGGCTGCGGACAGCCGTGGAGGAAGTGACGCGGCCTCCGCGCTCAACAAAGCCCCCGGGCGGAGGCGGGCCTCGTGGAGGGCGGTGTCAGGGTGCGATCCCGGCGTGCCCTGCGCGGCCGCTTGGCCGGGCTCCTCGCCGTGCTTTGCTGTGTGCGGGTGACCCGCGACCGGGACCGAACGCGACGCTAGGCGGGTTGGTTGGTTGGGGGCGACTACTGGTTGCCTTCCAGAAAGGATGTCTGGCAGACAAAGATCTGGAGGTTATGCCACCATCGATCCCCGGAGCGAAAAGCCTTCTTGAGAGCCCGCGTGCTAGTGTAGTGTGTGCAGCGCCTTATGAGCATTTGCCTTTTCTCCTTCCGGGTCTTGAATGTGCTGGGTGTCTGGGTATAGGGGATTCTTGCTTTTTGCAGCTGCCGCTTATGGAATTGGGTCACTAGCCTCTAGCGTTCCTTGAATTTCGATTTCTGGGCTAGCAAGTGGTTAAGAAATATTGCAAGGGTGCACCCTCCTAACAGTCTTGGTATTGGAACTTTTGAGTACCAACAAGATGCACCCTGGGGCGGAACCGAAGTCTGAAGTCAGGCTGTAGGTGGTAATGACCAAGAGCCAGAGGAAGAAACTTACTTAAGCAGTTAGGACAGGGCCCTTGACAGCAGTCTTGCTCTGTGCCCTTGGCTGCAGCAGCGCAGCTACTCCTTGGCCACAGCTTTTTAGAAATGTAATGGTTGAAATGAATGTTAGGGTTAAAACAGTAGAGTTTCGAACACTAGAGAAGAGCGCTTGAACCTGGGTATGAGACAGCCAAGCTGACCAGGTAAGAGGGCTCTGAGAAAACCAACAAAGCCAGTCTCAAGAGTCCATTCTTCCCCATGAGATGTGTGGTGCTCCAAGTCTTTGCTCTCCCTGGTCCACCAACCAGTCTTCTATGCCCATTTAAATTTAACACTAAAATTCACCCCAACCTGATGCCTAATTCCCATATAAGCCAAGGACAGGCTCTGCCTCAGTATTTCAAAGCCCTCCATACAGAATAGCTCATGTTTGAGGCCTGCGTAGTGACACATGCCTTGAATCCCAGCACTTGGCAGGCAGAGGTAGGAGAATCACTGTGAGTTTGAGGTCAGCCTGGGCTAGAGTGAGCCCCTACTTCCGGGGGTGGGGGGGTAATAGTAGATGTCGGCGCACTTCTTAGGGCCCCGCTTTCAGACAAGCGGAGTCATCTCTATAGCCCCAAGATCCCCTGAAGCCACTGACTCAGTAGTTTGGTGACTACTGACCTTCTCTGGTACCCTAGTTCCCAAGTCCACCTAAGAGCTGGGGTAAGACTCTGTCAGGTAGATCAATTACAGCAATTCAGGACCCCCAACTTAAGTCTCATTCCAGCCGGTCATGGTGGTGCACGCCTTTAATCCAAGCACTCAGGAGGCAGAGGTAGGTGGATCACCATGAATTTGAGGCCACACTGAAACTACATAGTGAATTCCAGGTCAGCCTGGGCTAGAGACCCTACCTTGAAAAGCCCCCCGCCCCCCAATCAAAATATTAGAATGTAAGTCTCTGGTGACACTGTGATTAAAGGGCATTTGGAAAGCCAGGATTTCTTACTTTATTAAACAACATTAACTTAAAGACCTGTGTATGACAACTACACAGACTTAATCTGATGTTATTTTACATTGTTCTCTGATCCTCCTGTCTCAGCTTCCTGCATGCTGGGACTAAAGACTTGTACCACTACAGTACGCTTATATTTCTAAAATAAATTGAAGGGCTGGAGACATGGTTTAGCAGTTAAGGTACTTGCCTGTGAAGCCTAAGGACCCAGGTCCTAGCTCCCCAGTACCCACTTAGGCCAGATGCACATGGTGGCACATGTATGTGGAATTCATTAGCAGTGGCTAGAGGCCCTGGCATGCCCACTCTCTCTCTCTTATGTAATAAATAAGTTAAAGATATGAAATGTTAAAAATTTCAACATCATTTAAAAATTAGCAAAGCATGTAACCAGAACATAAATGTTGGCATTTTAAAAGATGTTACATGGGACTGGGAAGATGGCTCAGCAGTGAAAGACATTTGCTTGCAAAGCTTGCTGGCCCACAATTCAATTCCCAAGCCACCCATGTAAGCCAGACATACATACACACTCAGCACAAGCATCTGGAGCTCATTTGCAATAGCACAAGACCCTGGGATACCATACATATGTAACTTTTATTATTATTATTATTATTATGGGGTTTTCGAGGTAGGGTTTCACTCTAGACCAGGCTGACCTGGAACTCACTCTGTAGTCGCAAGGTGGCCTTGAACTCATGGCGATCCTCCTACCTCTGCCTCCTGAGTGCTGGAATTAAGGCGTACACCACCACGCCCAGCTTCACATGTAACTTAAAGAGAGATACTACTTTTTTTTAAAGATGATTTTAAAAATATTTATTTTTGTTTGAGAAAGAGGCAGAGAGCGAGGCATTCCTCCAGCCCAAGATATTAAATTACTTTTTAAAGTATTCAAAAAAGAGCTTGGATGCTGGGCATGATTGCACATACCTTTAATCCCAGCACTCAGGAGACAGAGGTAGGAAGATCACTGAGTTCAAAGCCACCTTCAGAGTACATAGTGTATTCCAAGTCAGCCTGGGCTAAAGTGAAACCCTAACTTGAAAAATCAGAAAAGGGGGGGCGGTTTAAGGAGATGTTTCAGTGGTTAAAGGTACTTGTTTGCAAAGCCTGACAACCTGGATTCAAATTCTCAGTACCTAGGTAAAACCAGTTAGAGTGGTACATTCATTTGGAGTTTGCAGTGGCAAAAAGCCCTGGTGTACCCATTCTATCTCCTCTCTGCTTGCAAGTATTTTTTTTAAAACTTGGGCTGGAGAGATGGCTTAGCGGCAGTTAAAACGCCTGCCCACTAAGCCTAAGAATGCCGATTCCAATCTCCAGGTCCCACGTTTAGCCAGATGCAGTGATGCAAGGGCGCAATGCCACACTTGCCCACAAGGGGGTGTACACATCTGGATTTCGTTCACAGCAGCTGAGACTGCTGGCGTGCCCATTCTCTGTCTCCCTCTCCCTGTCTCTGTGTCTCTCTCCAAAAATTAAAAATTAAAAAAAAAAAAACTTATTCAAAGAAATCTAACCCAGTGGCAAGTGATACCCATAAACATCATCTACTTGAAATCTATATGAATAGAAGTCAGGCCAATCTTGAGTTCAAGGTGAGTCTAGTCCACATACTAAGCCTGGCGTAATGAGAACCTGTGTAGCCCAGGTTGGCTTTGAACACAAGGCAATCTATCTCAACCTCCCCCCATATAAAGAGGCATGAGCCACTTGGCTCCACGGTTTTTAAAAAAATATTTATTATTTTTTTTCTCCACAGAACTTTAATATTAAAGATTTATCTTAGAGCTGGAGAGACTGCTTAGCAGTTAAAGCACTTACCTGCAAAGCCTAAAGACCCAAGTTCAAGTCCCCAGTACACACATAAAGCCAGATGCAAAAGTGGCAAATGCATCTAGTTTTTCTGCAGTGGCTGGAGGCCTGGCATTCCCATTTGTGATTTATTTTAATCATCTAAGCCAGATGTGCTTAGATGTATAATCGCAGCATTTAGAAGGCTGAGGTAGTAACTTGGGCTATTAGGGTGGGGGGTAGTCTGTCATATTTCCCTGGAACAAAAACCTATATAAATTGGGGGCTACAGGGATGGCTTAGCAGTTAAAGAGTTTGCCTGCAAAGTCAAAGAACCCCAGTTTGATTGCCCAGAAACCACATAAGCCAGATGCACAAGGGGGTGCATGCATCTGGAGTTCGTTTGTAGTGGCTGGAGGCCCTGGTGCGCCCATTCTCTCTCCCTCTTTCTCAAATAAATAATTTTTTTTAAAAACTTACATAAATTGAAAAATTAGTTTTTCATGGTATAGCAATTTTCCCCCTAGTCTTCATTCCTATTCAGTTGGCAAACAAATACATGCTGATAAAATATTAATTAAAATAATACTAGATGTGTATTGGAAAGAAATGAATGGGGTTCCTTCCCATTAATGTATCTATATCTATATCTTACATATAGATGAAAATGGAATTTTCTTTTCTTTCTTTTCTTTTGGTTCTTCAAGGTAGGTTCTCACTCTAGCCAAGGTTGACCTAGAATTGACTGTGTAATCTCCGGCTGGCCTTGAACTCACAGCAGTACTCCTCCTTGGGAGGATCCCTGAGTGCTGGGATTAAAGGCGCACACCATCTTGCCCGGCTTTTTTTTTTTTTTTTTTTTAATACCACTGTCCTAAAACTTAAAAAAAAAACTTGTCATGAGGTGGGGAGGTTGCTCAGTGGATAGAACATTTGCCAAACAAGCACAAATACCTAAGTTGGGAGCCCCAGCACTCAGAGAAAGCCAGAGGCTGTAGTGGGTGTCTGTGTCCCAGGGAGGCAGAGACAGAAGAATTCCCTGAAAGCTTGCTGACTGGTGAGCCTGGCAGTGGTAAATAAGAAAGACACCATGCCTCAAAGTGGAAGGTGAGGACAAACCTAAAAGTCCTCTGACCTTCACACGTGTGTACCCACCCTCACATACATGAATGTATCAAAAACACCAAAAATAAAAAGTTTACAAAAATAAAAAGTTTAAAAGTTTATTTTCGTGCCAAAATTCACTAGAAATCATTAACCAAAAATAATTTTAAGGGCTGGAGAGATAGCTTAGAGATTAAGGCACTTTCCTGCAAAGCCAAAGGACCCTGGTTCGATTCCCCAAGACCCACATAAGCCAGATGTACAAGGCAGCACATGCATCTGGAGTTTGTTTGCAGTGGCTGGAGGCCCTGTTGTGCCCATTCTCATTCTATCTCTGTCTCTTTCTCTCAAATAAAAAAATGTAATATTCTGTCACCACCTAACTAGTAGAAGGACTTGTCATAGAACTACATTTGTATTTCTAGTAAGTTAACAAAAGTATTAAATAAGATTTTCTAAATGACTTAAAAGATTTGAGAGCACATTCTCCTAAAACATGTAAAAGATGATCCAGAAACCAATTGCCTTCCTACTAGTTGCATGTCTTCATACTAGTTGTCCCATGCCCCAATCTGCTACTGCTTAGGTCTCACAAACACGCACATACACATCTGAAAGCCTGATTGAGCTGAAATGTTAAGGGCAAAAAAGATTGGCTAATACTATATAAAGCCATTATTATTATTTTGGAGAGTGACACAGACAGGGAAAGGAAGACAGAGAGAGATGGGCGTGCCAGCAGTCTCTCAGCTGCTGCGAATGAAATCCAGATGTGTGTGCCCCCTTGTGGTCAAGTGTGGCATTGCACCCTTGCATCACCTTGCATCTGGCTAAACGTGGGACCTGGAGATTGGAAATGGCGTTCTTAGGCTTAGGAGGCAGGCGCCTTAACTGCCAAGCCATCTCTCCAGCCCATAAAGCCATTATAGACAGGAGCTGGGAAGATAGCTCAGTTGGTAAAGTGATTGTCTTGCAAGCATGAGGCCATCAGTTGATCCTCATTTCTCACATACAATGCCAAGTGTGATGCTACATGTCTGTAATCCCAGCACCGGAAAGGCAGATCCCTGGGGCTCACTGGCTAGCCAGTCCAGCCTAAACAGTGAGTGTCAGACCAATGAGAGACTTTCTAGTACCCAGGCCAGCAACCCTCGTGTGGTGGTTTGATTCAGGTGTCCCTCATAAACTTAGGTGTTCCCTGAATGCTAGCTCCCCAGCAGACAGTAATTTGGGAATTAAAGTCCTGGAGGCAGTGTATTCTTGGGGGTGGACTTATGGGTGTTATAGCCACTTTCCTCTTGCCAATGTTTGGCACACTCTCCTGCTGCTCTTGTCCACCTGATATTGGCCAGGAGGTGATGTCCACCCTCTGCTCATGCCATCGTTTTCCCCTGCCATCACAGCGCTTCTCCTCGAGTCTGTAAGCCAAAATAAACCTTTTCCCACAAGCTGCTCTTCGTTGAGTGTTTTCTGCTAGCAATGCAAACCTGAATGCAACACCTTGTAAGAAGCACTTTTAAATGTTAAGCCATGTCTCCAGCCCAGGAAATTATTTTCTTGTGCTTTTCATTGTTAAGGATTAAATTTTCTTTTGAAATTAATTTTCCATGAGTAGGGAGGGTATAGCTCAGTGTTATTCTTTTTTTTTTTTTTTTTTTTTTTTTTTTTTTTTTTTGGAACACCACACAGGCTGACCTGGAATTAACTATGTATCTCAGGGTGGCCTTGAAAATGAGCATTTCCCAAGCTGGGATTAAAGGCATGTCACCAAGCAAAACACTAACATCCAGATACAACTTCCCATAAGTTAAAATGAGCAATAAAGGCAGTTGCAGATATTTTATTTGTATTTGGTTCCTACTTTACTGCATAACTGCTGCTTCACTGTATAAAAATAGCAGCAAGTAATGCAGTATATTGTAAAATTAATGTCATCTGACATTGTAGAGCAGACCCTTCCCTTCACTTCCAGTCACTTCGATGGGACGATCATTACACCTTTTGACTGAATTTGAATGAATATAAGCATGTTACAATATTATGTAAGGCTTATGATCACAATGTTAACCTGAAATTTACAATTCTTTTTTTTTTTTTTTTTTTCCTGGTGCTGAGGACTGAACCCAGGGCCTTGCACTTGCTAGGCAAGCGCTTATCCACTGAGCTAAATCCCCAACCCCTGAAATTTACAATTCTTATAACCATTGTTTACCACAGGTCATTCATGAATTCTGAATACCACAGCTTAATATGCCTAGTTTAAATAACAAGTCTAGAGTATTATTGTATTTATCTGTAACCATCAGGAAGCTGACAGAGATTTCTTCCAGAATGTCTCTTTTCCATGGAGTTGCTACCGGTTATTTGTCTTCTATCAACTACTTTAGGACAGCTATGCTAGAGGAAGTTGCTCCACACTAGTTTATGCGGGACACCATGCTCACTCCTCCATAGACTTCACATATTTCTCATAGGCTTCTTCACTCATTAGTTCATCCAGCTCTGAAGGGTTGCTCAGTGTCATCTTGATCAGCCAACCTGCAATCAAAGCAGAATCTTCCAAACTGCCTGTGTAAAAGGTAAACTCTAACAAAATGTAAATTTTCAAGCCCTTCAAAATTAATAGTGCCCTCAATTAAGTGAAGAATTAATCTAATGTACATCCATTATTTTCCCAATGAACTTTTAACATTTACCCCAATAATTTAAATTAGTATATTTGTATATCATATATGAAAAGGAGAACAGAGCCTACCACAAACAAATTAATACTTTAAAAGTTCTTGGGTTGTAATGAACACAAACATCTGGCATTATTTAAATCTTAAAGGTGGTCATGGAGGTTCATTTGGGAGGCTGAGGCAGAAGGATCCAAAGCTCCAGGACAGCCTAGGTGGCACAATGAGATCCAGGCCAGTATGGGCTACAGAGTGAGACTATCTAAAGAAAAAAAAAAAGCCAGATGTGGTGGCACATACCTTTAATCCCAGTACTCAAAAGGTAGAGGTAGGAGGACTGCCATGAGTTCAAGGCCAGCCTGAGACTACATAGTGAATTCCGGGTCAGCCTGGGCTAGAGTGAAACCCTACCTTGAAAAACCAAAAATAAATTAATTAATCTTAAAAAAATCTTTAATTAGGGGATTCAAATATTAAAGCCCGGTATGTCTGTCTTTAACAAAAAGCACCAACACTGTAACTATTAGGGTGATGGCTTAAGACTAGAGAGTCTGAAAGGCAAGGCAGCAGGCCAAAGAGAACTACAACCTACCCTAACATTGCCATTCATTGGCTGTATGATCGTCACAGATAAATGGGGGCCTCCACTCATCTACAAAATGGAAAACATTGCTGTTGGCCCACCTCACTGGGCGACTGAGCCACAACTTACCATCTTCATAACAAGATTTATTGACCAGCCCTGGATTTTCTGCAAGTGCTTCATTGACTTCAGTTACCTCTCCTGACAGAGGAGAGTAGAGTTCGCTTGCAGCTTTGACACTTTCCAAAGCTCCAAATTCATCTAAGTGGAGGACATTAGAGAAAACACTAAATGTCAAGTCAGTGACTTCACAATACAGAATCTGGAAAAGTGCTCACTGCTAATAGTCATAATGTAAAATTCTGAATTTCTTTGTAGGGTCCTATGAAAAGGGTATAAATAGCTTCAATAAAGTGGACCTACCAAATGTGCTTGAGCTCAGTAAAACTCATTTTTCCTTCAATTTACTAGTTAGACAGGGTGAAACACACTTGTAATCTTAGGATTATAGAGGATCAGAAGTTCAAGATCATTCTCAGCAACATAGCCAGTGTGAGGCCAACCTGGGCTAGAGAGACCATGTTTCCAGAAACAACCAGAAGCCAGGTGTGGTGGGTCACACCTTTAATCCTAGCACTCAGGAGGCAGAGGTAGGAGGATCACGGTGAGTTACAGACCACCCTGAGACTACATAGTGAATTCCAAGTCAGCCTGGGTTAGAGCGAGACCCTACCTTGAAAAACCAAAAAGAAACAAAAAATAGCAACAACATGAAAAAAAAAAAAAACCCAAAAATATCCTTTACTACAAGTTAAATATCAGTAACAATGAGGTATCTGGAAACACTCCATGTGTTTGGAAATAAAACAATATACTTCTTTAAAAAAAATTTTTTTTTTTATTACTTGAGTGAGAGAGAGGAGAATGAGTGCACCAGGGCCTCCACCTACTACAAATTCCAGACATGTGCCACCTTGTGCTACTAGCTGATGTGGGTGCTGGGGAATCAAACCTGGGTCCTTAGGCTTTGTAGGCAAGCACCTTAACTGCTAAGCCATCTCTCTCCAGTCCCCAAAACAATATACTTCTTAATAATGCATAGGTCAAAGAAGAATAAGGGAAACCAGAGGGTACTTTGAAATAAATGAAATATCATTTGTGGGATAGGGGCTGGGAAGATGGCTCCACAGGTAAAGGCATTTGTATGCAAAGCCTGTTGGCAGGATTCAATTCCCAAGCTGCCCAAGTAAGCCAGACATAAAAAGTGGCACGGGCTGGATGTGGTGGCACACGCCTTTAATCCCAGCACTTGGGAGGCAGAGGTAGGAGGATCGCCGTGAGTTCAAGGCCATCCTGATACTACATAGAGAATTCCAGGTCAGCCTGAGCCTCAGTGAGACCCTACCTTGAAAAAAAAAAAGGCGCAGATGTGAAAAGTGGCAGCCGTGGCAAGAGGCACACAAACACATACACACACAAATAAGCAGTGGGATATATCTGAATCACTGCATAGGAAAAAATTACTGTTTTTAGGTTATATATTTTAGCTTTTTAAAGTTTTTACTTATTTATTAAGTGACAGAGGGAAAGAGAGAGGGAGAGTGAGAATGGTTGTGCCAGGGCCTCTAGCCACTGCAAACGAACAACTCCAGATGTGTGTGCCCCCTTGTGCACATCTGGCTTACGTGGGACCTGGAGAATTGAACCAGGGTCCTTAGGCTTCACAAGCATGCGCCTTAACCGCTAAGCCATCTTTCCAGCCCTAGGTTTTAAAAAATATTTTATTTATTTATTTATTGGACAGAGAGGAAGAGACAGAGAGAATGGGTGCGCCAGGGCCTCCAGCCATTGCAAACGAACTCTAGACACATATACCCCCTTGTGCATCTGGCTAATGTGGGTCCTGGGGAAATCGAACCTGGGTCCTTTGGCTTTGCAGGCAAACACCCCAACTGTTAAGCCATCCCTCCAGCCCGAGCCCTAGGTTTTATACTTTAAAAAGATGTTTTAATGTCAGTAGTCTGGGTTTTAAAAAGACTAGCAATTTCTAGGTAAGAGGAAACCACACAAAGGAAAAAAAATTTTGGGCTTTCCCCCCCTTTGTCATGGCTTACAAAAAGCTATACAAAAGCCATTTATGCCATACAGGGCAGCCAATATTCAAAGTAAATCTGGTACTGGCTTCCAAGACCAGAAAGCAAGGTAACCCTCTCTTAGAGAAGACCATACTCATCCTGTTGGGTACATTTTTATTTTCTCTTTGTTGGAGCACCTTTCTATTTTTATTTTATTTTTTTTTATTTTTGGAGAGAGACACAGAGAAACAGACAGAGAGAGGAAGAGGAGGACAGATAGAGAATGGGCATGCCAGCAGTCTCTTAGCTGCTGTGAACGAAATCCAGATGCGTGCACCCCCCTTGTGGTCAAGTGTGGCATTGTGCCCTTGCGTCACTTTGCATCTGGCTAAACGTGGGACCTGGAGATTGGAACTGGGATCTAAGGCTTGGCAGGCAGGCGCCTTAACCGCTAAGCCATCTCTCCAGCCCCACTTTTCTATTTTTAACAAATCTAACTTTGCTTCTAAAAAAAAAAAATCAGAAGTCAAGACACTGAGGCTACTAGAGCTGCTACTGGGAAATCAGGTAGGAAATCTTAAGAAGGGTCAAAAGAAAAGGGAGAGAAAGCTTGATGAAACTCTGCTCTGGTTTCTGAATGATCCCTGAACCATGAACACACCTGGCAGCCTCCCAAGTGACTCAGCAAGGCTGAACAAACTAAACCAAGATTGTAGCTGCCACCCACCCCAAGGGAGACCCCAGTTTATAGTGCGTAAAAACTTCCTAGTAAAACTGACATCCGGTGCCTAGAAAAGAGGAGAAAATTAAATCAAAGGAAGTGGGGGTTGGGAAGATGGCTCAATGATTAAAGGCATTTGGCTTGCAAAGTCTGCCCTCCTGGGCTCAATTCCCAAGCTGCCCACGTAAGCCAGACACAAAAAGTAGTACAAGCATCCAACATTCATTTGCAGCAGCAAGAGGACCTGGTAACCACACATACACACAAATAAAAATTTTAGAAAACATCAAAGAAAATGGAGGTAGGAAGATCAAGAGTTCAGGATCATTCTCAGCTACATGTTTAAGATCAGAATGGGCTATATGTCTCAAAATTAAAAAAACTTTCTCACAAAGAAATCTCTAGGACTAGATCTCTAGTTAACCCTATCAAACACTTAAGTGAGATAGAACTCTTCAATTCGTCCTTCATCAAAGGAGAAGGAATATTTGCAAACCTACTCTCTGACGCAAACCTGTCAAAGAAAAGAAAAATGAGCCAAGTGTGGCAGTGTACATTTGTCACACCAGATCTAAGTATGCCAAGGAAGGATCACATGCTCAAAGCCAGCCTGGGCTAGAGTACAGGCAAGCATGGGTAACTTGTTGAGACCCTGTCTGGGAAAAAACAAAAAGAATCTTGTTGCCCACTAACCCTTGTGAATATAAAAGTCCTTACTTTATAAATCAAATACAGCCATATTTCTTTTCTTTTTTCTTTTCTTTGCTTTTCTTTTCTTTTCTGAGGTAGAGTTTCACTCTACTCCAGGCTGACCTGGAATTCACTATGTAGTCTCAGGGTGGCCTTGAACTCACGGTGATCCTCCTACTTCTGCTCCCAAGTGCTGGGATTAAAGGTGTGCGCCACCACACTCGGCTAACCATATATTTTTTAAAAAAACAAATTTTAGACCATGGCTAAGTGGGATTAATCTAAGTAATGAGCTGATTAAACATTAAAAAATAATATTACAGAATAAAAAAACTATATAAAATTACTTCAATAAATGACAAAATTCAATACCCAGAAGTGAAAACTCTTAAACAAAAAACAACTCCTTGTCTGATAATGAACATCTCTGAACTGCCCTCCCCTCCCCCACCAGCATCATACCTACAGATGAAATACCAAAGGCTTCCTCCTAAGATTACAACCATGGTCAGAGGCCTAGCCAGTACAATAAAGCAAGGAAAAGAGAATGCATAAAGATGCAGATGTGGTGGCATATGCCTATAATCTCAGCACTTGGGAGGCAAAGACAGGAGGACTGATACAAGCTTTGACTCAGTCTACTCTACATAGTGAGTTCAAGGCCAGCCAGAACAACATAGTGAGACCTTGTGTTAAAAAAAAAAAACAAAACCAAAAAGGGGCTGGCGAGATAGCATAGTGATTAAGATGGTGATTAAGGCGCTTGCCTGTGAAACATAAAGACACAAGTTTGATTCCCCAGTACCCCATATGCATATGGAGTTCGTTTGTAGCAGCCAGAGGCCCTGGTATGTCCATTCTGTCTCATCTGCCCCCCCCCTAAATAAATAAATAATTTTTTTTCTAAAAGTTTTAAAAAATTTCCTGCCTCTCAATCCACATGGGAGAAGATGGCCATATTATCATATTAGTAGGTAGCAAGTCAAATATTAGCAGGTCTGAGGGTCACTGAGGATGGACCCTACCCTCAGCAGCAGCAGCAGCAGCAGCAGCTTACAGAACCAGGAACTGAGACTGCAGAACTGTGACTAGTGGTCAAAAGAATAGGCTCTGGCCAGGAAGATCATTAGATTACTATCCAGCTGTAGGCTTTCCAGTTAAAAAAGGGGTGGGGTGGGGAGCAGAGCTGGAGAGGTGACTTAGTGGTTAAAGGTGCTTGCTGTAAAGCATGGGGGCCTGTGTTTGATTCCCCAATACCCAAGTAAAGCCAGATGCACAAAGCATGCATCTGAAGTTCATTTGCAGTGGCAGGAGGCCCTGACACACCTATATTCACTCTCTCTGAAGTAAATAAAAAATATTTTTATAAAAGAAGACATACCAATGTCCCTGATTCAAAGTTAATCTAGGGGGCTGGGAATATGGCTGGGGAGTTAAAGGTGCTTTCTTATAAAGCCTGCTGGCCGGGGTTCAATTCCCAAGCCACTCAAATAAGCTGGGCACAAAAAAGTGGCACAAGTGTCTGGTGTTCACTTACAGGAGCAAAAGGCTGTGCACACCCATATACACATATATACATACATACATTCAAATAAATTAAAATTAAAAAAAAAAAAAAAAAAAGTTACTCCAAATGGACCTGTCAGTCAGTTACAAAGGAAAACACTACTCAGGATGTTTTTTTGAGAAACTTTGAGTGCTTTCCTCTGCACTGGTTTCTTTGCCCACTGCTCATTCTTATGCCTAGGAAGCATCCCACTTCACCCTGTAATAAACCCACCCGTCTTCTACACACACACACACACACACACACACACCCCAAACTGTGCTGAAACACATGAATAAAACATTGTAGGAAAAAATTAGGCACCCCACAGAAAACTTAATAGGCCTTAATTAATAAGGTGTGACAGTGCATACATATAAACCCAGGGTTTTGGAGGCTGAGGCAAGAGAACCACAACTTTAAGGCTACCCTGGGCTATACAGTGAGACCCTAAGTGGGGCATGTGGGGAGAGGGGGAAAGACCTGAACATGAAACCTAGTAAAGTTTTCAACAAGGTAAGGAAAGCCAGATGTTGTGGCTCACACCTGTCATCTCAGCACTCAGGAGGCTAAGGCAGGAGGACTGCTGTGAGTTCAAGGCCAGCCTGGACACCTTAAGACACTGTCTCAAAAAATCAGACAGGATCACCGTGAGTTCAAGGCCACCCTGAGACTACATAGTTAATTCCAGGTCAGCCTGGGCCAGAGTGAGACCCTACCTCAAAAACCAAAAAAAAAAAAAAAAAAAAAAAATTCAGAGAGGACTATAGAGGACTTAGCGATTAAGGCACTTGCCTGCAAAGCCTAAGGACCCAGGTTCAACTCTCCTCCAGGTCCCACGTAAGCCAGTTACACATGTGGCACAGGTGTCTGGAGTTCATTTGCAGTGGCTACAGGCCCTGGCACACCCATTCTCACACACAGTCTCTCTGTCATTCCCTCTCTCTGTCATTCATACATATATACATACACAAAAAAGTCCGGTATGGTGGCACATGCCTTGAATCCCAGCACTTGGGAGGCAGAGGCAGGAGGACTGCTGCAAGTTAGAGGGGCCAGCCTGAGAGTACACAGTGAATTCCAGGTCAGCCTGGGCAAGAATGAAACCCTACCTGAAAAAAAAGAAAAAAAAAAAAAGAAATTAATAGGTATGTTACCTATGTAGTAATGACTCATGTGTGTCAAAGAATTTGTGAGTAAAACACCTGGGATTCCAACTCATTTGTCAAGCACTTTCATTAGTTAATTAACCCTTACAACTGTATGAAGGATCCTAATTGATAAATGAGACTTCAAAAAAAGTCATTTTTCTGAATTACACTGGGGACAAATAGTGGATTTGAACCCAGGATCTGATTCCTGAACCCACATTCATTCTCTTTAATTTTCCAGTGCTGTAAATGGAACCCAGGCCCCTTAAATATGCTAGCCAACACTGTGTCATAGAGCTACACCACCATCCCCTTTGAAACTCCACAGACCTTAGTCATGACACATAGGAATATTACATATCCACTCATGCCCACTGTGGTGGTTTAGTTCCCCCATAAACTTATGTGTTCTGAATGCTAGGTTCCCAGCTGATGGAGATTTGGGAATTAATGCCTCCTGGAGGCAGTGTATTGTCAGGGGTGGGCTTATGGGTACCACAGCCAGTGTTCCACACACTCTCCTGTTGCTATTGTCCACCTTATGCTGGACTGGGGGTGATATCCACCCTCTGCTCATGCCATCGTTTTTCCCCTGCCATCATGGAGCTTCCCCTCAAGCCTATAAATCAAAATAAACCCTTTTTTTCCAAAAGCTGCTCTTGGTTGGGTGATTTTTGCCAGCAACAAGAACCTGAATGCAACAATAAAGTTAATTCCAAGGAGTGGTGTCAATTGCTGCTAGACACCTGACTGTGGCTTTGGCCTTTTGGAGCTGATTTTCAAGAGGAATGTGGAAGGATTTGAAACCTTTGCCTAAGAGATGCCTCGCAGTGGTATAAGTACAGCTTGATGGACTATTCTGGTCAGAGTTGAAAGACCTGAATGCAGTAAGAACTGCGGACTGTGAGGTTTGGCTGATGAGGGTGAGAAAGAGCTTTGCTTGGACTGGGCTAGAAGCAGTTTGTGTGAGAGGCCTGCTGTTTTATGCCTGTGTCCTGAGAATTTGTGCAGGGTTGTACTGCATAGAAATGGACTGGTGTGAACCTCTTCCCTCTTCTCCCTGCTTTTCATTCTAAAGTCTGAAGATACTCCCTCTACGGCAAAGGACAGTAATATAACCCAGGCCTGCCTGCAGAAGTGGAAGAAAGCATCTGGTGAGCAGTGTGGGGAGACTTCCCTCTGCACAGAGGCAAAAGGAGCCTGTCCTGCTCTGATGGGACACACTGAGGCAGAAAGGTGGGAGAGGCCAACCTCCCAACCTCCTACCTCCACACACCTCAGACTGCTTGTATTGCAAATCCCTGTTTAAACACTTCGGTTTGAATATTGTGTTTCCTGAGTTGAAAGCACTCTAACTGAACCTGGATGCAAAGACCAAACAAGGAAAACTTCATGAATTAATTCTAACACCCCAAGATGAGAAATACACTCACCTTGCTTTTGCAATTTTGTCCCAACTTCAGGCAGACTACAGTAAACGACGTCTCCCAAAGCTTCCTAAAATACAAAAACACCAAAAAACTCTCAGAAGTCAAATGAAACTCTGACAGTAAACAGAAAAAAGACAAACAATGAATCCCCTGTACTTTAGTCTGAGTATTTATCACCTGTGGGGGCTACATTCATTTTTTTCTTACAACTCTTTCAAAATGTAAATTTGGCCAGGTGTGGTAGTACATACCTATAATCCCAGCTCTTGGGGAGAGGGGGGTAGATGCAGGAAAGTTGTGAGTTTAAAGTCAGCCTGGGCTATTATAGCAAGACTCAGTCTCAAAAACGAAAAGGCTGGGCCAGGCATGGTGGCGCACACCTTTAATCCCAGCACTCGGGAGGCAGAAGAAGGAGGATTGCCGTGAGTTAGATGCCACTCTGAGAACACAGAGTGAATTGCAGGTCAGCTTGGGCTACAGCAAGACCTTACCTCAAGGAAAAAAAAAAAAAAAAAAAAAAAAGAAAAAGAAAAGAAAAGGCTGGGATGTAATTCAGTGGTACAGCATTACATAGCTTGTCTGAAGCCCTGGGTTCAACCCATAGTAATGCCAAAAGACTTAAATAAAAGTGAAAACTGTTCTTTAACTCAAAAGCTACACTATGGGAAACAGGCTATCAGCCAGATTTGACTGTTAGGCTAAAGTGAGTCCTGGCACAAGCCAAAGTCCCCAAACAAGAATACTGGCTGTTCTGAACACCTTGTGATTTTCCACCTCAGCAGCTTTACTCAGCTCATGATGTCAACTGCACTGCCTGAAATCCCACTCATTGATTCCTGAAACTACAGTTCTCTCCATCAGCGAGTGAACCCAGGTGGGCTGTATCACATACTGTCCTGTAGATCGTCATGTAGGTGACTCTCCTCATGGGTAAACTCAGGAGGCAAGAACATCTTACACAGTACTTCATAAATTGCCCTATACGAACCCCACAGGAATGAAGGCAGGTGTGCCAGTGAAGACTTGTCAGGGGAATTGTCTTTCCACAGCTAGCATCTCCTCCTGGCTCACCCCCACACACACACACACACACACACACACACACACACTCTCTCTCTCTCTCTCTCTCTCTCTCTCTCTCTCCTCCCTGGGCTGAGCATGGTGGCACAAACCTTTAATCCCAGCACTTTGGAGGCAGAGATAGGAGGAGCACTTTGAGTTTGAGGCCAGCTTGGGCTCTAGAGTGAGATCCTACCTAGAAAAAAAAAATTGCTGGGCAGGTGAACTGCGTTCTCATTTTCCTTAGAACAGTATCTCAGTAAGATAATGGTAATGATCAGGAAATATACATACAGAGAACAATACAGTCATGGGCTCCTGGTCATGCAGTATTTATCACTCTCCCCACAAAATGCCAGCAACTCACCACTCCTCTTACTTACTCTTCCTTTTTCTTCTCCAATTAACTGGTCAATATAAAACACTCCCCCTTTTGAGATAGTCTCATATAGTCTAGGCTGGCCTCAAGTTCACTGTATAGGCAAGGATAACACTGAACTTCTGATCCTCCTGCTCCACCTCTTGAGTGTTAAAATTATAGACATACACCCCAACAGCAGTTTTTAAATTTAAATTTTTTTCCATGTGTATACGTGCATATATTTTGATCTTAGTTCCTACATTACCATCTTATCCCTTCCCCCCCATACACACCCTTCTTCTTCCCCATTAATCCTACTTTCACGGGCTTTTCCCCCCAATGAGTTAAATTCCAGTTGCTTGAATGAGCATGGATGGGATGTTATTTATTGCTGAATGGGCAACTTATGAGTGGCTACACCACTGATAAGCCTGACTCCCCCTCTCCCAGCAACCACTAGCTGCTATTAGTTACGCTAGGAGGTGTGAGGTCTCATGGACCCAGGGTTTGTATGTGGTGCTGGGGACTGAGCCCAGGGTTTCATGCTAGGCAAGTACTTACTCAAATGAGGTATATCCCTAGCCCCTAAAACGTATTTCTTAAAGTATATTTCTGACTTGTATGTATTTATCTTTTTTTTTGCTTTGTTTTTCTGAGGCAGGACCTTACTATCTAGCCAGGGTGGCAGTGACCACTTGGGTGATCCTCAGCCTCCTAAATCCTGGGATTACAAGTGTGTGCCACCATGTCAAGCACAGTATCTCTTACACCATCACATATGGCTAAAATTAACATACATTTTCCTTGTTTCACTTCTGATTGATTTTTCCTAAGGGCCTTTAGAAGAGCCCAAGCACTGGACAGTTTTCATAAGGTAGAGTTGATCCAATGACCTGAAAGCAGACTGTCACAAATATTTCAAGGCAATCCAATACCTGTGCAAAATTGCTGATTCCCACCGTTCCAATACCATTTTCTGTTGTTATCCATTCATGTTTCTCTGTGAATTTACGCACTAAAACAGAAGATCAATATTTCAGAGAGGCAGGAGCATTACTTTTGTAAACGCTCTTTCCAATATCATTGTTGTCAAAAGGCAAGACTTGCCCAATATTTGTGTTTGACAATCTTTCAGTGGCATCTGCCCAGGAAAGAGCAAAGCCCATGTGTAAAGACAACACAACTTTACACAGCGGGCTGCTGCATGCAGGCAGACGGTGTGATGTGAGGACCTTGTATATCCTTGGGAAACTGGGCTATCTGCCTTAACATTAGTCTAAATCACTCAAAAAGTCCTAAATGGTGGGAGGGGGATATTACCATGGTTTATTGTCTATAATTATGGAAGTTGTCAATAAAAAAATTTTTTTAATCTTGAATGGAGGTGGCACACACCTTTAACCCCAGCACACAGGAGACTGAGGAGAGAGGATTACCATGAGTTCAGTGCCAGACTGGGACTACAGAGTGAGTTCTCCAGGTCAGTCTGAGCTAGAGTGAAAGACCCTGCCTTGAAAAAGAAAAATTCTTAAATGGGTTGGGAAGATAGCTCAGAGGTTAAATGTGCTAACTTACAAAGCCTGATTGATCTGGGTTCAATTCTCCAGTACCCAGATAAAGCCAGATGCACAAAGTGGCACCATGGGTCTGGAGTTTATTTACAGTGTCAAGAAGCCTCAATGTACCACACTCATTCTTACTCTCTTTCTGCTTGTAAATAAATAAGTATATATTTTGAAAATTTACAGCATATTTCAAAAGTATATTTAATAATTATTGACCTATCTTGCAGAAAGACATCTGTTCTTTTGACAACAAACTTAGAGGTGATAGGGATGGCGGGACAGCATAAAAACTGCTCATATGTGGACCAAGGATAGGGGTACACATCTTTAATCTCAGCACTCAGGAGACTCAGGAGGCTGAGGTAGGAGGAGCTCTGGACAGCCTGGGCTACAGCTTGAGTTCCTTGTCAGTCTGGCCTAGAGTGAGACCCTGCCTCAAAACAAACAAAAAAGAAATCACTTAGGCCAGGTGTGATGACACAAGCTGATAATCTGGCCACTCAGGGATTGCATGATCAAGGCAAACCTGCAAAGTTGCAGGTTAAGCAAGAAAAACCTTGTTTCAAAATAAAAGCACTCAGAAGGGGGTAGCAGGAGGATCAGGAGTTCAAAGCTAGCTTCAGCTACATACCAAGTTTGAGGTCAGCCTGGTCCATGAGACTGCTTCAAAACAAACAGAATAGAATTTTCTTTAAAAGGAGCTGGGGATGTAGCTCATTGGCAAGTCACTTGCTTATCATGTGAGGACCCAAGTTCAATCCCTAGTACTAAGAAAATGAGAAGGGGGGAGGGACGGAAGGAGAGAGAGAGGGAGGGAGAGACACAGAGACACTGATTTATTAAGCCAGCCATAGTGCCCTGTGCCTGCAGTCCTAGATAATAAGAAGTCCCAGAATTCAATGATGGTCTGGGCAGAATAGCAAGACTGTCTCAAAAACAAGATTTAACCAAGAAAAGACAATGCACTTCTTTGGGTAGTCAGCTGAATACAGCTGCACTGCAACTCAATGATATAGGAAGGAAACAGACCTCTGAAAATAGTTATTCACATTACAGTTCTTACAATGATTTCACTTAACCCTGTCCTTGAAGAAAGAGGCCACTGTTGTTTAATGCAGAGTGCTTACCAAAGCCTTGGGTTCAATTCCCAGCACTGCTGAGAGAGAAAGAGAGTGGGAGATGGGAGGAGGGAGAGAGCAAGAGGAACTTTAAATAAAAGGGATTTGGCGGGCTGGAGAGATGGTTCAGGGGTTAAGGCACTTGCCTTCAGAACCTAACAACTTGAGTTCGCAGATGCACAAAGTGGCACATGCATCTGGAGTTCCTTTGCAGTGGTTGGAGGCCCTGGGGTACCCATTCTCTGTCTCTTTTTTCTCTCTCTCTCCGCTTGCAAATAAACAAACAAATAAATGGGATTTGGGGAAAACAAATGAGGAACCAGGAGTGGTGGCACATGCCTTGACCCAGCAGCACTCAGGAGGCAGAGGTAGGAAGATTGCTGTGAGTTTGAGGCCACCCTAAGACTACATAGACTACCTCAAAAACAAACAAACAAACAAACAAAAAAAACAGAAAAACAAATGAGGTATAGTCATTTGGCTATAGCACTCAATTCTCCCTCATTCTTTTAGAAGTCTGGAACTTGCTGATTACATTACCAATTATGGATAGTTCTAAGCTAACGAAGCATTTGATTGTGTGTGTGTATGGTTTTTTGAGTGCTGGGATTAAAGGTGTGCACCACCACGTCTGGCTTCAGCTCTTACTTTCAAATGCTATGTTAAGCCAGGTGTGGTGGTGCACGCCTTTAATCCCAGCACTCAGGAGGCAGAGGTAGGAGGATTATTGTGAGTTTGAGGCCACCCTGAGACTATATAGTGAATTCCAGGCCAGCCTGAGCTAGAGTGAGACCCTACCTAGAAAAACCAAAAAAACAAAACAAAACAAAAAAACTAAGCATACTACTTAGGCTAAAGATCGTATTATTTCCATCCTTCTTTAACCTTTGACCCCATAGGAAGAGTGAACAGATTGCATAAATAATTACTTTCTGGGGCCTCAAAAAATGAGGAGTTGAAAATTCTGCATTTCTTTTTTTTCAATACCTAGATAAAATACACTTTAAGGTTAGGGAGATAGCTTAGCCACTTAAGCATGAGGGCCTTTTACACCAAAGTCTGCCAAGTCTGACTCTGCAGAACCCACATGAAAAGATGGACACAGCCACACACAACCCCAGGTCACAGAGCAGAGACCAGAGAATCACTGGGGCTCAGTGATGGGGTAAGGGAGAGACCCACCTCAAGGAAATACGTGGATGAGTAATGCGAAGTAATGTTCTCCTCTGACCTCTGCATGCATGCACATGGGGTATGCAGATCTGCACATGTGTGCATGTAGCACACACCCCTCATCCATACACAATATATACATATATTAATGTATGTCATTGTTTTTTTAAGGTTGGCCTAGAGAGATGTCTCAGCAGTTAAGACACTTGCCTGCAAAGCCTAGCAACCCAGGTTCTATTTCCCAGTACCCACATAAAGCCAGATGCATAAACTGGCACATGCATCAGGAGTTGTTTGCGGTGGCTAGAGGCCCTGGAATGCCCATTCTCTCTTGCAAATGAATAAAAAAAAATAACTTTTTCAGTGCCTATGTATCAAGCTACAGACAACACAGTTACCTAATTACTTTATTTCTTCCTTCCAATAACTGTGTGGAAGGTATTACTTCCTCTTTTCTAATGAAGAAAACAGATTCAGAGAAGTGATCATATCTATGCTCACACAGTTGCTAAGAGGCAGAACCTGAATTGCAAGTGACATCTATCAGCTTTAAACCCAGACACACTGTAGCCCATAATATGTACCAGTGCGTCAATAAGAATAATAAATAGGAGCTAGAGAGATGGCTTAGCAGTGAAGGCACTAAGGACCCAGGTTCAATTCCCCAGTACCCATATAAAGCCAGATGCACAAAGTGGCACATGCATCTGGAGTTCGTTTGCAGTGGCTGCAGGCCCTGGCATGCCCATTTTCTGTCTCTCTGTACTTGGAAACAAATACATAAAATTAAAAACAAAAATAAAATAAATAGCTGGGCATATGAGGAGCACTGTGAGTTCCCCAACCTGAGACTACATAGTGCAGCCTGGGCTACAGCAAGATCCTACCTCAAAAATAAATAAATAAAATAAACAAACTGGGTGTGGTCATACACACTTGTAATCCCAGCACTCTGGAGGCAGAAGGATTACCGAGAGACTGAGGCCAGCCTGGGCAAAAGTGAAACCCTGTCCCCCCAAAAATATCATTTTAAGTCTATGCTGATTCTTGTGTGGGGGGGTTGTTATTCAGTATTACTCTATCTCTAGATGTTTGGATTCACTAGATATATCTAGTTAAATGTTGCCCAAAACACCAGCCCCCCCCCTCTTTTTGAGGTAGGGTCTTTCTCTAATCCAGGTTGACCTGGAACTCACTCTGTCGTCCCAGGCTGGCCTTGAACTCACAGTAATCCTCCTACCTCTGCCTCCAGAGTGCTGGGATTCAAAGTGTGAGCTACCATACCTGGCTTGAAATTCTTGTCTGAAATATGTTTTACACTTGTATTCAAGTCGATAACACACTGACACGTGCCACAAAACAGCTAAGGAAATAGCAAGAAAGAAGCAAATGGTTATCTTTCATACAAAATAAAATTGAGCAACAATTTCAGTTCCCAACAGGTGAAACTGGTGGGTCTAATGAGGGCAGCAGCCACACAGGATCTCTGCACATGAACAGGGTTATAAACAGCTACAAGTGCCTCAATTATTTGCACATAAAGAAAGAAAACAGTTTCTCACTACACTAATGCACACAACGGGCAGGGCTCCAGTTATTTCCAACCCGCCTAAATTAGGCCTCTTTTCAGCTTCGGCACGTGTTAGTGGCTTAGTAAGACTTTAGCAGACCTTCTCTAAAGTCTGGAAAACTTTAACTCGCCTGATTTCAGCATACAGCTATGTCTTGAGTTATACTGCTGTTTTTCTCCAGCTAGTAAAAAAGAAAATCTAGATCCAGTGCTTTACTTTTTATTTCTATACTTCCAATCTTAGACCATTGATCTCTGTGTGTATCCTCATGCCAGCCAGTGCCGTAACTTTCAGCAATGTTCCTGATTAACCTTACATCGCAGTTTTCCATAATGGCCCATTTAGTAACCCTAAGACCTGCACATTCAGGGTCTCAGAGCACTCAAGTGCTGAGAACCTTGGCCGTGTCTGCTGGTCTTCTTCAGCGTGCGCGCAGCCCCCTCACCTGTGGGGCCAGGCCGGGCCTCCAGCAGACCTCCCACCCGCTCCACCCACCGTGCAAAGGTTGCTCGTGTCTTCTAGAGCCTTAGGGGGGCGCAGGGCCATGGAACAGGGAACCCAGCAGCGAGCTGAAGCTCTGGCTGGGAGACCAGAAGAAGGGACCCGATGTCCTCCGGGAGGCTCAGGAGAGGGGGACTCGCTGCCTTCCGGGGGGCTCAGGAGAGGGGACCCCTGAAGTCCTCCGGGAGGCTCAGGAGAGGGGACCCCTGAAGTCCTCCGGGAGGCTCAGGAGAGAGGACCCAATGCCCTCCGGGAGGCTCACCCCCAGAGCGAGGCTCCGGCCCGCCCACGTGCCCCGCTCTTACCCGAGAGCAGAGCGGGTCCGGTGCGCAACGTCCTGACGGCGCCGACCTGCAGTCCCCAGGGTCGCGGCGGGCACAGGGCAGCGGGCGCCAGGGCCGAGCGCAGGCAGCAGGCCGCGGCCCGCACGCTCCTCGCGGCTCGCAGCGCCATATTCACAGGGGATCCGAGGGTCGCCAAGCCGAGCCTCAGCCACCCGGCCGGGGAGAGCGGAGCGAGGCGGGGCGCCCGGGCCCGAGCGGAGGGCTGGACCCAAGCTAGGGGCGGGGCCAATGGGACAAGACGAGATATAATTGGTCATCTCCTAAGTAGGCAGGTCCTCCCGGGCCAAGGCATCACCTCGGATAGGACAATGCGCGAGAGGGGCGAGAACGTGTGGAAGAGTTGAGGCCCGGATGGGGGCTGAGGCTAAGGGGCGGGGACAGTGGGCCGGGCTCGGGATTGGCTGGGCTGCCTGGGGCAGGAGGCGGGGCCTGGGGGAGGGGCGTGGTCTAGCCTCGGGCGTAAATTCTTGCTTTGTAACTGCTGGGTCAGCAGCCTCGCGGTCCGGTTATCCAGCGGTAGTCCTCTGAGAAAGGCTCCAGGCAAGAATGGCTTTGCTGGGGCTGCGCAGAGCCCTGAAGTCCCCTGGAAGTCAAGGAGTCTCCAGTCTGTTAGAACATGAGATTCCCCCCTTCCTCACCAGGTTACCCCAATCAATTCATTCCAACGCAAGACGGTTGATGGGCTCTAGCCAAAGTCGCCGTACTGACACTGATCCTTGATCTTCTCGAAATACTGAAAACAGCCCAGGAGCCCACTGTTACTTTACAGGCCTCAAACGAAACAGACCGAATCTAGACGTTGGTTTGCTCAAACATGGAATCCCAGCACTTGGAAGGTGAAGATCAGATCAAGAGTTCAAGGCCACCCTTGGCTACATAACGAGTTGGAAGCTAGCCTGGGCTACATGATGACACCGTATGCAAAAGAGAGAGGGGGGGGGAGGGCTTGTCCAGAGATAGAAGTGGCTGCTTGTTCTTGAAGACAGAGACCACAGTCACTAAGGCAAGCGTGGGAGCTGGACAGGTATTAGCAAGTTTAGAGACCATTGAGGATACATGCCCCCTTCACAACCAACTTTGGAAGCAAGCACTTTTTTTGTTGTTATTATAGAGTTTTTGGTTTTTCGAGATAGGGTCTCACTCTAGCTCTGGCTGACTCACAGTGATCCTCCTACCTCTGCCTCCCAAGTGCTGGGATTAACGGCGTGCACCACCACACCCGGCAGAAGCAAGCACTTTAAACCACTGAGCAATCCATCTCTTTAACCCCTACAGTTAACTTTGAACCCCACCTTCCATTTACTATATGAAAAGGAAGAGGGTGGAGGTGGCAGGGTTTTGTTAATGCCCATAAGGAGAAAGCTACTTTCTTCTGATTAAAAGACTATCTTCTGGGCTGGAGAAATGGCTTAGCGGTTAAGGCATCTACCTGTGAAGCCAAAGGACCCAGGTTAGATTCCCCAAGACCCATGTAAGCCAGATGCACAAGGGGCACATGTATCTGGAGTTCATTTACAGTGGCTGGAGGCCCTGGCGTGCCCATTCTCTGTCTGTCTCCCCTCTTTCTTTCTATCCCTGCGTTCAAATAAATAAATAAATTTTTTTAAAAGAATATCTTCTGAAAAAAAAAAGACTATCTTCTGAGTGAAAGTTAAATAAGCTCTTTCCTGAAGTAGAGGCATTACAGTATAAACTGCCTAAAAAATAGTTTAAAGGCATGCTATTGCCCCCTAAGAGTTCATCCATCTGGGTCAGCCCTTAGGAAGGCTGGGCCACCTGAAAACATGTTAGGGAGTTGGGAGGAATAAATATCCCTTAATGAGATAATGTACTTATACCCGCACAAGCCCCTTCCTCAGATCTTTGCTACTAAGCCTGCATGCTTTTCTGAATTCTAACTCAAAAAAACACTTTTCCCTGTCTATATAATCTTTACATCCTGGCCAAAATTCCAGGTATACTAACCCTGACATTGACTCTTTACCTCTTTCTCTGAAGATCCCTCCTTCAAACAGCTGTTTGCAAATCTCCTTTGCTGAACTTGTCTGTTTTCTGGATTCTAATTTAATTTTTAAAAATATTTTTTAAAGCCGGGCATGGTGGAGCATGCCTTTAATCCCAGCACTCAGGAGGCAGAGGTAGGAGGATTGCCAAGAGTTCGAGGCCACCCTGAGACTACATAGTTAATTCCAGGTCAGCCTGGACCAGAGTGAGACCCTACCTTGCAAAACCAAAAAAAAAATTTTTTTAAATCTATATATTTATTTATTTAAGAGAGAAACAGACAAAGAGAAAGAGGCAAGCAAACAAACTCCAGGTGCTTGCATCACTTTGTGCATCTGGCTTTATCTGGGTACTGAGGAATCAAACCTTGGCTATGAGGCTTTGCAAGCAAGTGCCTTACCTGGGCCAACTCTCTAGCCCTGGATTGTAATTTAAAAGGCATGACTTTCTCATTTTCTCTTCTCCATCTCCCTTCTCCTTGCAGCTGCCAGGATTTACAGCTTGCCTGCCATGTGGTTTTTCTCTAAAGTGCTAATAAAATGGTCCTCAATCTTCCTTATGAGTTTGTTTTTTAATTCTTTTTGTTTGTTTGTTTGTTTTTTTTTTTTGAGGTAGGGTCTCACTCTAGCTCAGGCTGAACTGGCATTCACTATGTAGTCTCAGGGTGGCCTCAAACTCACAGCGATCCTCCTACCTCTGTTTCCCATGCTGGGATTAAAGGTGTGTGCCACCACATCCTACTTTTTTTTTTTTTTTTTGAGAGAGACAGAGAGAGAGGGGGAGAGAGAGAGAGAGAGAGAGAGAGAGAGAGAATGCATCAGCAGCCTCTCAGCTGCTATGAATGAACTCCAGACACATGTGCCCCTTGTGGGCAAGTGCAGTATTGCGCTCTTGTGTCATTTTGTGTCTGGCTAAACGTGGGATCTGAAGAATCGAACAGGCCTTAACCGCTAAGCCATCTCTCCAGCCTGGTTTTGTTTTTTTTCAAGGTAGGTTTCAGTCTAGCCCAGGCTGACCTGGAACTCATTCTGTAGTCAAGCTGGCCTCCAACTCACTGATGATCCTTATTTTAGCCTCACAAGTGCTGGGGTTAAAGATATGTGCCACCATGCATGTCCTGATTTTTAATTATTTTGTACACAAGACTAAGAATACACACAAGCGAACCCCAGTTCCCTGGTCACAAGGATGTCCAAAAGGCAAGGAGTTGGGACCCAGTGTGCCACTGTGAAGAGTTCCTTGCTTAATCAGCCAGCCTTGTATCCAAGAAAGACTTTATGAGAACAACCAAAGCAGATGTCTACATCCAAGAATACATAAAATAATTAGATCTGGGAGTACCTCACCAGCGGCACTGATCTTATGTAGTAGGCCCAGTCAGCAAAGAAACACTGGAGTAGGAAAGGCCTTGAGGGCCACACCCCCATCGCACAGGTGGGCCCTGTACAGTGTGTTTGCCAGGCTGCCAGGTTGTACTGATACACTTGTGATGGCTGGTGCAGCGGGGCACACTTGCAAGGACCATCATTTTCCTCTGCGTAGATAACCTTCTATTGAGTCCTTGATATGTTACTGGCAGTGTGCAAACATTGTCTTTTGACCCTGTCCAGGCCCCTTCCTAAAAGGGATTAATCTCAGCTCATAGATCAGGCCCTGAGGCTCAGAAGATTGATGCCCAGGAGTGTAACAGAAGGTGTGTGTTGCTGACATGTCCACTAGGTGTCAGTAGCAGGATTTCACATACAGGCTGGTCCTCTAGGCTCCATTTGGAATGCTGCCTGGATCATTCTGGTTCATTCCACGCTCCAGATCTCAGCCACTTCTTTTTTCTTTTTGTCATTGTTGTTTGGTTGTTTTTCCAGGTAGGGGCTCATTCTAGCCCAGACTCACCTAGCACTGACTCTGTAGTCCCAGGCTGGCCTTAAATTCACTGCAATCCTCTTATCTCTGCCTCCTGAGGGTTGGCATCAAAGGCGTGTGCCACAACCACCACCATTTCTCATGTCACTATGCTGTTTGTATTGTCATTTTGTCACAAGCCACGGCAGTATAATGTAATCCATGCCCTAAAATAGTTTCTCTAAGCTTTGTTAACTTATTTTGTTCAACTACAAGATCACCTATCAGTGTGTGGGCTATATCAGAGGTTCTTCCACCAAAATAGCAGTGTGTCATGGTTTTTTCCTAACAAGCACTGTATAGACAAAGACACTCCAACTCTTTTAGCCCTCCTTATCTTTGTAACATCCATGCCTTGAGAGTTGAATCAGCTCGTTGTACATTTGGTATGAGTACCTGAAAATTACAGGGATGGTTTCTTCCAAGTGTCTCACATTTTCCTCATAATACAATTGAAAGAGAAGCTACTTTTATTTTTACAGTGGAGAATAGATGGTAAAGAGGAAAGGGGAAGATTATTCTATAACTTCCCAGGTAGTAGAACCTTTCCTATTTAAAACAAATGTTTGGATCTGGGTGAATTTCCGTACCAGTGTATTGGGTGTTGGGGAATATGTGTAGACCTTGCTATGGAGGTTTGGGATGGACATTTCCAGATAATTAGCTGATGTTCATACAGATGCAATACAGAATGAATGAGGGAACTGAGGATGTAGCGCAGTGGGTAGAGTACTTGCCTAGCATGCATGAAGCCCTGAGCTTGTTCCTCAGCACTTCAGGCCAATCTGGGCTACATGAGATTCTGTCTCATTAACAAAGAAGTGGGGGTGGGATGGGGACATGGTTCAGTAGTTACAGGCACTTGCTTGCAAAGCCTGCCCATCCAGGTTCAATTACCCAGTACCCATATAAAGCCAGATGCACAAAGAGGTCCTGACATACTCATATTCTCTCTCTGTGTATAAATAAATAAAATATAAAATTTAAAAAGGAAGTGGGGTCAGCATATAAGAGGGCTTGCCACACAAGCATGAAGAGCTGAGTTCAATACCCAGCACCTACCTAAAGAGCCAGGTGTGGCCATGCATGCGTATAACCCCAGTCCTGAGGGGGGCAGAGACAGGAGAATCACTAGGGCTCATGGATCAGCCAGTCTAACTGAAAGAAAAACAAAACCAAAACAAAACCAGCAGCTCCAGGTTCAGTGAGAGACTGAAGGAAACAAGGTGGAAAAGTGATCGAGGAAGACACCCAATGTTCTTCTCTGGCCTCTGAAAGTATGCACACAATGTGCACATCTATACACATGTGAATATGCCATACACACATGTACCAAGTGGGGAAAAATGGACAAGAAAATGAAAGAATGGACAAGGGGACCTGGAGTTATAACTCACAGAGTGATAAAAGCTTACCTGGCACACAGGAGGGCCTGAGTTAGATTCTCAGCATGGAGAGGGGGTGGGTGAGGGGCCTTTGGGTAGATTAAAAAGTGACACTTCTTGGACTGGAGAGGTGGCTTAGTGCCTGCCTCCTAAGCCTAAGAACGCTGGTTCCAATCTCCAGGTCCCACGTTTAGCCAGATGCAAAGTGACGCAAGGGCACAATGCAGCACTTGACCACAAGGGGGCACACACATCTGGATTTCCTTCACAGCAGCTCAGAGACTGCTGGCGCGCCCATCTCTATCTGTCTCCCTCTCCCTCTCTCTCTATCTCTCTCTCAAAAAAGAAGGGGGGAGGGCTGGAGAGATGGCTTAGCGGTTAAGCGCTTGCCTGTGAAGCCTAAGGACCCCAGTTCGAGGCTCGATTCCCCAGTACCCACATAAGCCAGATGCACAAGGTGGCGCATGCATCTGGAGTTTGTTTGTTGGCTGGAGGCCCTGCAGCAACTATTCATTCTCTCTCTCTCTCCCTCTCTGCCCATTTCTCTCTCTGTTGCTCTCAAATAAATAAATACAAATAAACAAAATTTAAAAAAAAAAAGGGACACTTCTCAAGGTTCTATGTACACTTCCCGTCACGTGGCACTGTTGAGTACTACAAAAGCATTAGCAGGCTTGGAAACTGTTCAGGATGGACTCTGCCTCATAATCAGCTTTGGACTGACTCTACCTCACAATTCCTTGGTAACATCAAAACAGAAGATTACAATGACATTATTGCTCCCTCCCTTAAGAGTTCATGCAGCTGGTTGGGCATGGTGGCTCACACCTTTAATCCCAGCACTCAGGAGGTTGAGGTAGGAGGATCGCTGTGAATTTGAGGCCAGCCTGAGATTATAGACTGAATTCCAGGTCAGCCTGGGCTAGAACAAGACCCTACCTCAAAACAAAACAAAACAAAAAGTTAATGCAGGTGATCTAGGGATGTTGCTCAGTTGGTACAGTGCTTGGTAGCACGCATGAGACCCTGGGTTCAATTTCCACCTCTGATAAAACAGGCATGCTAGCGTATAAATGTAATGTGATTCCAACAATTGGGTGGTGGAGGTAGGAGGAGAAGAAATTCAGGGTCATTCTTGACTATATCAAGTTCAACTCAGCTTGACCTACAGGAGATCCTTTCTGAGAAAGAAAGAAAAAAAAAAAAGGAGGTGTTAATACAACTGGGTCTATCACCAGGCCAGGAGACCACTTGTCTTGAAAGATGATACCTCTGAAGACATGTCAGGAAGATGAGAGGAAGAGTTTTCCCCTTAGTGAGATCATGTGCTTATTTATGTTCCCTCCAGGTAGTTGCTGTCAGATTTTTACTGCTAAGCCTACCTGATTTTTTGAGTTCTAAATTAAAAAGCATAACTTTTCATTTCCCCACTTTCTGTCTCTTCATGATAGCTGTCTAGGCAGATATTAGGCTTGGAGGTCACTGAAAGATCAACCCAACTTCCTGGTTGCCTGGGAACATTAGAAAGGAAACATCATCATGGCTTCTCCATAGGATTGAAAATATCATATGAAAAGAAAGGGGATGGAAGTATAAGGGCTTTCATTGAGAGAAAGTTAATATGAGTTTTACCTCTGGCCTGGGTAGGAACAAGACATTCTAAA
Organism: Orientallactaga sibirica; assembly: GCA_036365145.1. Classification (NCBI taxonomy): domain Eukaryota; kingdom Metazoa; phylum Chordata; class Mammalia; order Rodentia; family Dipodidae; genus Orientallactaga; species Orientallactaga sibirica. The sequence continues at coordinate 31,674,332 of JAEOAD010000017.1, read as the reverse complement.
AGACCAAAAACATAATTGAGAGCTGGAGAGATGGCTCAGGGGTTAAGAGCGCTTCTCCTTCCTGTGTGCCTTACTCCAAGCATGAGGACCTGAGGGAGCCTGAGACTGCCAGAGTTCAGAATTCAAATCTTTAGGCCCCACATAAACAGCTGAGCATGGCCATACACACCTGTAACCCCAGTCCTTCCTCACAGCAGAGACCCATGAATAGTTACAGCCCAGAAAGCTTAGGCTTCAGTAAAGAGACTCAGCTCACAAGACCAGGTGGAACAGAAATAGAGCAGAACACCCCATGTTCCACTCCAGCCACAGTAGGCAAGTGTCCCCTGCCAAAGGAGAGCATATGACCCCCACACACACACATACATACAGTTAATCCAATTAAGACTAAGGTCACCTGGGCAAGGAGACCACGCCTTACCTTTTATAGACATGCTAAGATGAGAGGATGAGAGAGCCCAGGCATGGTGGTTCAAGCTCTAACCCATCACTTGAGAGGCAGTGTTGTAGAAATTCTCTGGAAAGATCACTCCAACTCCAGTATGAGTCAAAGTAGAGGAGTTTATTACCCAGGGGCCAAAGAGCTCTGTCTCGGAGCTGAGATTTTTATTTCCATTTTATAGTTTTCATAGCCAAGAGGAGGGGTAAGTGAACAAACAGGATGTGACAATTTGCTTATCAATCATTTCTGTAGTCAGGCCACCCTAACAATGAACTCCATTTTACTTTGTTTTGGCCTAAACTGTCTTTCCTTCTTATTGTCCTTTTGGGCCCTTTCTGGAAAGTTCCTTCTTTGGGGTTTTTCATCTACTGACAAAGATAAGTTTTAGTTCCTCAGCAGTTAACTCTTACAGCAACTCAGTGAATCAGTTCAACTTTTAACGTCTTTTCTACCACAGTAGGAGGATTGCTGTGAGTTCAAGGCCACCCTGAAACTACATAGTGAGTTCCAGGTCAGCCTGGGCTAGAGTGACACCCTACCTTGAAAAAAAAAAAAAAGATGGGAGAAATAGTTATCTCCTTAATGAATGTGGTGGTTTGTATCAGCTGTCCCCCATACATTGATATGTTCTGTCTGAATGCTTGGTCCCTAGCTGGTGGTAACTTGGGAGGTAGAGCATTGCAGGAGAAGGTGTGTTTAGGGAGAGGAATTAGGAGTATTATAGCCAGCTCTCCCTTGCCAGAGATTGGCTCAATTTTACCTGCTGTGGCAGAAATGATGTCCAGTCTCTGCTCATGCCATCATGAAGCTTCCCCTGGAGACTGTATGCCAAAATAAACCATTTCCTCCCATCAGCTGCTTTTGGTGGGGTGCTTTATCCCAGTAATATAGAAGTAATTGCAACAATGAGATAACACACTTAAGCCACCAGAAGCCCCTCCCTCAATGCAGATTCTCACTGCGGAGCCTACCTACTTTTCTGAGCTCTAACTCAAAAAGCATAACTTTTCCTTTTTCCCTTTCTTTTTCTTTTTTAGATGCTGGCCGATATCCTAAGCATGCTTGCACTGACACCTTGGGGCCTTTCCACCTTTTTCTCAATAAATCTCCTTTGACTTACTCCCATCTCGACATCCATGAGACAAAAGTCTCAACAGTATGAAAATCTGGAACATTGGGATACCAGCCCAAATCCTAAGCATGCTTGTCTTGACCCTTTGGGTTTTCTCACTGATTCTCTGAAAATCATTCCCTCCTCCCCATCTCTCTCCCTTTCTGTCATGCAGCTGCACACAGACCTCTGTTGTTCAAAAGACATAATTTTCTCTTTTTTTCTGTTATCTACCTTGTTCTTCCCAGCAGCTGCCTAGATTTAAAGCTTCCCTGCTCC